>JALIGW010000002.1:158881033-159218533 GCA_023053685.1 Diadophis punctatus similis
ACACACACTGCCTACAGAGCAATCTCAGGCAGGTGCTATTCCTGCGCGAGGAGCCGAAAATTGAAAGAGAGAGAGAAAAAGAAAGAAAAGGTGACACTGTTTTAGCGAGCGAAAGTGATTCCGACCGCGGAGCTGGGTGCCTCTGCTCCGCGGTCAGAATCTCTTTTGCTTGCTAATACAGCATCACCTTTTCTGTCCGTTGGATGATTGCAATGTGCCACTTGCAATCATCCAATGTGCCACATTTGGCGCATGCGCCACAGTTTGGCCACCCCTGGTGTAGACATTAGTTTGATTTTGTTCTTGACACAATATGTGTCAAGTAAACAATATGTTTAAAAGTAAAAAACACAGTCTCTCAGGATTCCTGGTTTCCCTGACTAATGGATAAGGCCAAGTATGACAACTCTAAATTATATTTGTCAGCTTTGTATCTTTCTTTAATGTTTATTTGCATTATCTTGCTTTAGGTCAAAGGAGTTATGAGGCTTGATTAAAAGGAACACTTCAGACAGTTATTACTCATTAGCAGTAATTTTAAATTATCTTGGTAATTTATTTATTTAGAATAATTCTATCACAGGCAAATAGCAAAACCAGAATGCTTTGTTCATTGTCAGACATTTGTGTTTCAGCTCTATATATCTTTTTAAATGGTTACAAATTGTGCCTATATAAAGGAGAAAAGAGGTAAATGATACTCTTTTTTAATATCACTATGCTCCACAATGACACCATAGAAACAGCAGAAATGTGAGAATCTCTCAACATTGTAAACATTCTCAAAGTAACAGCTGATTGTAACACCTATATTATACAATTTCAGACTACTCTACTGTGAAAATGACCTGTGCCTTTAATACACTTTAGGCTTCACCAACTTTTTAAAACTTTCTTCCTGGTTGATCTTTCTGGTTTGGCTTTAACTACTGTAATTACTATTTTCCTGAAACTACTATTCAGGAGAAAAGTGCTATCTTAAGATAAAATAAACCAATTTTATCTTTGTGTCAAGTCTGGTACAAACCAAACAAGTGATCCATTACTATACATAAGTGTGACATTTGCTTATTATCACCTCTGCAAGACAATTTATTTCTAAAGATAATATTTCCACTAAGAGACATGGGCTTCCCTTACAGATAAAAATGATGCTAATTCCAAAGATTTTATAAAGCTTCTCTATATAGCCCCTTTACACAGCCCTTTATATATATATATATATAGGTCATCTACAGTATTTTTTTAAAAAGGCTTCAAAGTTTTCTGCAACTTTAAGTTCTTACAGATCAGTTAGCATTATACCAAAATGTCCTCCAATTTCTCAAATATTTTCCTGAAAGTGTTTCTGCGTCATTGACAGAATACATCTAAATTTTTAAAGAAAATATTTTTTAAAAGCTTACTTTTCTAAAGTTTCTAAATTTTGATAAATATGCTTTTTTAACACATAGTAAAATTGTTTAGAAAACCTGAACTTCTCAAAATTCTGTGATGCACTTCATACCTCAGATGTATAGATAAATTATAAATTAGAAGAAATGTGTGCATTTAAAATATGCAACAAACCGGTGTGTGGAAATGTTGCTTGAATGGAAGCATGAGATAGCAGGCCAGAACATGTAGTTAGTAAGATTAGGAAAAGTAATGAAACAAATTGACAGACTTATCACGATCTTTTCTGAAATACTTCCCACTGAATTTCTCTCCATGTAAAAGTGAGTTGATAAAATCTTTCTATGCCTGTTTTAATAACTCATAAATAAATAAGTGATTTCAGGAGCAGTAAAATCCGGTCCCAAACAGCATGAACTCCGATCTCATTTCCTATTTATTAATAGCATTGGAATCTTAACTGGATTTAACTTCAGCTTGTCTTTTCATCATCCCACTATGAAATTTAAGCATAGGATCTTCTTTACTTCCTCTTTTCCGCTTCAGGTGTTGAGGATATGTTTAAGCTTTAAGGGTACTAATCAATAGTTTCGAGTTTAACGGTAAAAAAAAAACAGTGCATCTTGGTGTTATATATTCCATATTTTTTAATAAACTTCTGGGAATTTCATGGAAATGTTGCCTACATAATATTGGGAAAATATATGGAACACTTATTATTTTTTAATGGACAGAATTTTTGTTTCTTAGGAATCTGTTCCTACAAATGAACAGTAAAACGAACTTACTCTAGTCCTTACTCAAAGTAAGGAATTATTTTGCAGATTCTTTGAAAAACTGTGGATAGTTCATTAAGAGGTAAGTACAAGACACTGTGATTCCATTATCACACTAGCTTTCTTTTGTAGCATGATATTACTGGAAATAGTCATCTACTTTACTTACGTATTAAAATTACGTATTAAAATGTGGGGAGGGTTTCTAGCGATTGCCAAGCACTCAGATGTCAGAAAACCTCCCAAGAGCAGAGGCAGGTATGTCAGTTATCATTAAATGCAATGCAAATATCCTCAGTGAGAATTTGTGCAGATGTGTGTGTACACATGTTGATGAATATAATGTGTGAAGCAGCATGATTATTAGAGGAAAGTGACAGAAATAATATGGCTGACAAGATGGAAACGCCACTGGAACGAACTAATTTAAACTGCTCCTATCAGCCAAAATCTTCAGCCTTTCTCTGTTATTCTGTGTGAGATAGAATGAGATCTCATCTGCACCTCAGACACCAGGGATTCTACTGGGAAAGGGCAATTCTTGGTAAGTGTTAATTTGATCTTCCAAGGCTGTGTAAAATTCATGAAAGGAGTGGGGGAAACAGAAAGAGGGAGATGCTTTTAGGAGAGAAATCATAACAAAATCATTGCAAATGGTTGTTAATAGTGTTTTGTCTTAAGTGATTTTAACTGACTATGCTTTCTCTCCGCAGTTGTCACTGCACAAACCTTGAGCTGCAGAAGAAGCATCCAGAGAAGCGCAAACACATCTCACAACAGTGTTGACTTTCCTACTATCTTATTTATTTATTTATTTATTAAATTTATATCTCCCATTTGTTTAACATTTGCCACTTTTTAACATTCATATATAAGTTGTATTCTCTCCCTACAATATCAACTCAGGAAAGAAAAAGAAAAAAACACCTTGCCAAATCTACTTGAATCTCAAAGAAGGCTTAAGCCAGTGGTTCCCAACCTGGGGGTCGCGACCCCTTTGGGGGTCGAATGACCATTTTCCAGGGGTCACCCCGGCATGCTCAGCTCCCCCCCACTGCCACAAGCCTGGCCATATCGTGCTCCACAACCTGCGCTCCGCCCCCGTGCCCCTACTGTGACCCACCCCGCCACCACCATTTGGATTCTTTTACCCTCTACGCATGTGCAAAGCGTTTTGCGCATGCGCAGAGGGTAAAAGAACCCAAATGGTGGCGTCCGGACGAAGTCTCCAGATCTGGGCGAGGTCTCCACTCGCTTTGCGTGTAGCCTCTGGGAGCTTTTCGAGCCCCGTCGCGGCTGGGACAGGCGGCTGCCTGGAGAGAGCCATCCCCTTCGCCCTGAATGCTATAGGTAGACGGGACAGACTCTGCGAAGGGGATGGCTCTCTCCGGGCAGCCGCCTGTCCCGGCCCCGCCGAAGTCGTGCACGCCTTTCGTGACGGGGCTCGAAAAGCTCCCAGAGGCAACACGCGAAGTGAGCGGAGACCTCGTCCAGATCTGGAGACTTCGCCCGGATGCCACCATTTGGGTTCTTTTACCCTCTGCGCATGCGCAGAACGCTTTGTGCATGTGCAGAGGGTAAAAGAACCCAAATGGCGGCAGTGGGATGGGTCACGGTGGGTTCGCGGGGGTGGGTCACGCCATTAGGAAGGTTGGGAACCGCTGGCTTAAGCAGTAGCACTAATAGCACTAGACAAAATGGGCAGAAAACAAACAAACAAACAAAGAAACAAGGAATGATTATGCAAGGGTATTTGGTGCCGAAGGTTGCCAAGGACCATGTGTAACTAGCCTACCTTTCTGCTGCCATCCCATGTCATCACTTTTCAACTCAGTCCTAAAGGAAAACATTATGAGGAACTCCTCCCATAAGACTTTCTTTTCAAATCAAGAAATCAAGGCAGCTATGATGATTACTGATGATCAGAAAGATGAGAGAGAATAGTGTTACTAGCACCATCTGTCATCTTGCTACAATCACAATGCAGTGAAGCACACAACTAAGAGAAATGTAATACTTTGCAGATGTGATAGAATAACAAAAGGCTTTTTTTTAAAAGAAAGGAAAAGTTTTAGAAAATTGGAGGTCATGTTATGACACAGTGTGGAATATAATAAATAGACCTGGGGCCAGTATTCCCCTGAATGAAAATAAATGTTTAGATAGAGCTACAGGGCGATTATAAATGTATCAGGTTGGCTGTTCAAGCTTGTCTTTTCTCACATCTCTATTTACTATTACAAAGACTCCCTATACACCAATTTTAATAATAACTAACGTTCTGTGATATTCATTTCTCTTCCTTCAATAGAGTTGCGATCTGTTTAACTTAATCTATTGATAGCCGTATTTTTATTTCCTTTAGGTTACAATGGATCTTGCTTTATAAACAGCCCATAAATCATCACAAAGAAACCTTAGAATTCTTAAGCTCATCCAGATTTCCTCCCCCCTTCACCTTGGTGTATTTTCCCCCATGTCATATGTAGCATAATAAACCTCTGTTCTTATTTTTTCCTTCTCTATTCTTGCATTGTTTGTTTTGTTATGGGAGGTGTAATTTTCACACAAGGGGTTTGTATCTTTCACTTGTGATCATACAAGAAGAAAATTTGGTGTTCAACTGCAAAACACATTAGGATATGTGCCAGGTTTTTCTTTTTTCTTTTCAAATATGTTCATTTTTCTACGAGCTTAAAAAAAGGAAGGGAAATCTTAAATAAATAAATAAACGTGCGCACGCGCACGCGCGCGTGCGCGCACACACACACACAAATAATCTGCCTTCCTGGTGATATTCAATAAGATTAATCATCTGACATTAGAATGTATTCCTATTCCTATTAGAACTGATATAGTGGGTTACAATTGTTATTTTAAAAAAACAAAACAAAAAACAAAAATGGCATTGAAATAAATTGGCATTATGTTAATTAACCCCATCTGCTATTAGTGCAGTCAAAGCTGTGGCAATCTGTTCACTAGATATTCAACTACTGATCAACAAGCTTTCTGTAGCAGAAGCACTTCAAACATTGTGGTCTTTTCATACCAGCTGTCCAATATTATTTAATCTTCCATGTATTAAAGTAGATGTAACTGTTCTTTTAATCATTTAGAAATAAAGACATAACTCTTATTCCCACAGATCAGACCTTCTTGAATCTTACCCTGCTATTATTATGGCTTTTATTACCAATAAAAGTAGGTAATAAGTAGACAATAGTAATAGGATTTAGTAAGAATTGTCATAACATCATCGTCATTCATATTTTAATCTTATCATTTTGCAGTTCTTTCTACCTCATTATTTGTGTATCTTTCACATATTGCTTAACAGAATGTATGATATTTATTCTCTTGGGATTCCTCTCATGATCAAACCACATGTTGTGATATTTATACACGGAAGTGTGAATAACATTGTGGAGTCAGAGATTGCTTTTGATTTGGGGGGTAAAATTCTTGAGACATGTTGTCCTTTCAGTGAGTATAAATAAAAATTCAGCAATTGCATAATTAAATTATTTACAAATTATTAGATGGATGCCACCTAGAATTGTTTGGGGGGGTAGTTTGTGGCTTTGACTCATAATTTTGTATCTCATCTACTTATTAGAATTTCTCTGAGAGACAACTCAGCTATGGATATCTTAGGTCCTTGGGAGTAAATAATTCATCTAATTTCTCTGTCATCCCTTAGCATACTTTAACATCACTGGTCCAGCTGGCTCCCTGCTATATTTTCTATGGTGGGTTACATATTAAATTGCTTACTTACATATCTTGTCAGGATAATTGTTCTTTTTTATTGTTCTGACTTAGGTAAGACTTCCATTTTTAAAGCATTCTTGGCTTTAATGATAACGTTATGATCCTGCTAATTATCCATCCTTAGATTTTGTGTACTTTTTCTGAAGTCATGTACATATGCTGTTATTACAGTCCCAAGTAATCTCCAGCCACTAAAAAGATTCTCTTAACTCTTCTCCCTTTCAATTTTCTTTTCATGAATCCCCTTATTTGCATGACATTTGCTCTTTGAAATGAAATGTAAATGTGTTGCGTTTTTATCACCAAGTGTACACTTATATAGATATTGAAGGCTGTAGCATTATGAGCATTGCTGTTTCTAAACAATGTAATAACTTTTAGGTCTTGAATCTGATTCTGATCACTGCTTAGAATAAACTATTGTGGTTGCTGCTTCTCCATAGTGGGCAGAGCTAGCCTCCAAGAATGGGATGATCCAATCCATCAGCCAATCAGGACTGAGTCTGACTCTATAAAAATTGTCACCCCGAAGGGCACCCCCTCTTTCGACTCAGTCCTAAGTCCAGGACTAGTGTTTCCTAACCTAGCAGGTTTTCTCAACAATTCGTCGCATATAAGAGGTTCAAGATGCACACGCTGCAGTCCATTCTGGCGTGTGTGAGAAAGGGGGACTTTATGGCCTCTATTGATTTGACAGAAGCTTATCTTCATGTACCAATTCGGCCTTCCCACCAAAA
Organism: Diadophis punctatus similis; assembly: GCA_023053685.1. NCBI lineage: Eukaryota > Metazoa > Chordata > Lepidosauria > Squamata > Dipsadidae > Diadophis > Diadophis punctatus. The sequence continues at coordinate 158,887,716 of JALIGW010000002.1, forward strand.
GTACCTTCGCTTCTGTTATATGTCTGACCACTATCAGTATTCGGCACTTCCATTTGGCCTCTCCTCCGCCCCGCGGGTCTTTACAAAGATCCTGGCAGCCCTTGCGGTGAGCATGAGGGCCATTCCCGTTCGCATGCATTGCTATCTGGACAACATTTTAATCCTCTCATCCTCATTTGCGCGTGCGGAGGCGGACCTTCAGTTAACCATGGAGTGCTTGGAGGAGCATGGCTTCTCCTTAAACATCGAGAAGAGCCAGCTCAGGCCCACCAACAGAATTACCCACCTAGGGGCTATTGTGGATTCCCTGGAGTGCAGGGTGTTCCTGTCCCAGGAGAGGCAGGACAATATTACCACTCTTGTCCAACAGGTGCTACTCTCGTCTCTCCTGGGAAAAATGATTTCAGCCATTCATATCACTCCCTGGGCACAACTGCACTCCAGGGAACTACAATGGCTCTTGCTACCCTTCCAACGGGCGGGGAAGAGCAACTCATCGGCAAAAATCTTGATCCCATCCTCTGTCCATCACTCTCTCCAGTGGTGGCGGTCCCCGGCGATATCCGAAGGGTCCAGCTTCTTCGAGCCGAGCCGGGTGATGGTGACAACCGACGCCAGCCTGCAGGGATGGGGGGCTCACGTCCTTTGCCATGTAGCCCAGGGAACGTGGTCTCAGTCGGAGACCCTCCTGAATATCAATATCCTAGAACTGAGAGCAGCATTCCGGGCCCTTCAGGAATTCCAGCACATCCTCCACAACCGACATGTCCTGTTGATGATGGACAATGTAACCACCAAGGCATACGTCAACCGCCAGGGTGGGACGGTCTCCAGGGGCCTGATGTCGGAAGCCAAAGCCTTGGGACTCTGGGCGGAGCGCCACCTGCTCTCGCTCAGAGCGGAACACATCTCGGGAGTAGAAAACACAACAGCGGACTGGCTCAGTCGCAATGCGGTGGACTCTGCGGAGTGGAGCTTGCACCAGGACATTTTCCAGCAGCTGGTGCAGCGATTCGGACTTCCGATAATCGACTTCTTTGCCACTCCCCACAACGCCAAGCTCCCGAGGTTTGTCTCCCACTACCAGTCCCAAGGGGCCGAGGACATCGACGCCCTTCGTTGCCCCTGGCCGAGGGGCCTTCTATATGCCTTTCCTCCTCTGGCAGTGCTCCCACAAGTCATCCGCAGGATCATCGCCGAGGAAGCGGAGGTGATTCTCCTCGCCCCGCACTGGCCCAGGAGAGCATGGTTCGCGGACCTCCGGTCGCTATTGGCTAGCACACCATGGAGGATACCACCGACCGCGTATTTGCTCTCCCAGGGGTCCTTGACCCATCCGGACCCACACTGGTTCAAGTTGACCACTTGGCACTTGACCGGCGCTGCCTTACTCACCGCGGGGTGCCCGATGCCATCGTGAACACTCTTATGTCATCCAGACGGGCATCGACTGACCGCATTTACACCTCTACATGGAGGTCGTTTTGTTTGTGGTGTTCAACCGCCTCACTATGTCCCTTGGACCTTACCATCGTGGGTATTTTACGCTTTTTACAAGCAGGCCTGGACAAGGGGTTGGCCCCCAACACCCTGCGTCGCCAAATGGCGGCACTCTCCACCATGCTCACCTGCGACACTGCAGACACACTGTCGGCTCATCCGCTGATACGGCGATTTCTAAGGGCGGCCTCCAACATCTCTCCACCTGTCGTCCACAGGTTCCCGACGTGGGATCTCCCGCGGGTTCTTCTTGCACTGACGACGGAGCCCTACGAGCCGCTACGCTCTGTATCGCTGCGACACCTGACCCTCAAGGTTGCCTTTCTGGTGGCCATAACTTCGGCACGTCGGATTTTGGAACTGGCAGCCCTATCGGTCCGCGAGGACTTATGCGTATTTCACCCCGATAGGGTTGTACTTCGCCTGGATCCGACTTTCATTCCGAAGGTGAACACACTCTTCCATAGGACACAAGAGCTGATCTTGCCTTCCTTTTATGCTCAACCCTCGACGGCCTTGGAGCGCCAGTGGCATACCATTGACATACGGAGGGCGGTTAAAATCTATAACGTCCGCACCGCCCCCTTTCGGCGCTCGGAGGCAATGTTTGTTTGTTTCCATCTGAAATCCATGGGCAACAAGGCCTCGTCAGTGCTTATTGGCAGCTGGATCCGGACGGTCATTGCAGACATTTATTGTGCGCAGGATCTCCCTCGTCCGGAAGGGTTAACTGCACACTCGACACGCAGCGCGGCCACCATAGCAGCGTGGTCGGCCAGGACTTCTCTAGCGGAAGTGTGCAGGGCGGCCACTTGGTCGTCTCCGGTGGCCTTTATACGACATTACAAAGTGGACCAATTCGCCTCAGCTGACGCCGATTTTGGGAGGCGGGTTCTTCAGTCTGGCTTACCGGCTGAGGAACAGCATGACCAACTGTCTGCCCTCCCTAGGGACTGAACTGCTTTGGCATGTCCCATTCTTGGAGGCTAGCTCCGCCCACTATGGAGAACGGGGCGTTGTTCCTTACCTGAACGCCCCTTCTCGTAGGGCGGAGCTAGGCTCCACGTCCCTCCCTATTGGTTTCTTGCATAAAGTTATAGTTTTACATTCCTGCTGTTTAATAAAGTTTGGTTAGGTTGTTACACTATGGGTCTGACTCCGTCCTACGTCTCAAGAGGGGGTGCCCTTCGGGGTGACAATTTTTATAGAGTCAGACTCTGTCCTGATTGGCTGATGGATTGGATCATCCCATTCTTGGAGGCTAGCTCCGCCCTACGAGAAGGGGCGTTCAGGTAAGGAACAACGCCCCGTTTTGCTGGCTTTGACTAGCTGTTCCAAGACATAATCATTTATGTATATAGAAATTGATATCTTGCTCATGTCCAGAATGTATATTTTTCTGGTGTGATTGAAATCTGCTGTTACTGTCACAGTTCTCGTTCTGATTCCACTTTAATTGCAGTGACCATCTATAGTTAGATGGTGAGCTTCGGTGTGGTGAAAAGAAGCCAGCAAAAGAAAGTTCAAATTAAAGCACAAGTCTGAATTGTTATTTGGAAACCTGGACTTTTATTGTAATTGTTTTCTGTTTAACTTAATTGGGTGAAATTTGTAGACCTAGTATCTATGATAGTGCAGAATTTTAATTAAATACATACATTTTGCTAGCTGCATTTTCATTTTGTTTTATTTGGAAATACCTTTGACAACTTTGAAAAAGATGGGCTTTTGTGGAGATATTATGGGGTTATTTGAAAAACATTCCCAATTAGATTGATCCAGACTGAATCAAAGCACCCAGGACAGGTGGTTTCTTTATATTTCCCTATAATGATTGGGAAGATTTTTTTATTATTATATTATATTATATTATATTATATTATATTATATTATATTATATTATATTATATTATATTATATTATATTATATTATATTATATTATATTATATTATATTATATTATATATACTATACTATACTATACTATACTATACTATACTATACTATTCTATTCTATTCTATTCTATTATTATATTATATTATATTATATTATATTATATTATATTATATTATATTATATTATATTATATTATATTATATTATTTTATTTTATTTTATTTTATTTTATTTTATTTTATTTTATTATTATTTTATATTTTATTTTATTTTATTTTATTTTAAAATAATAAAATAAAATAAAATAAAATAATAATAAACATAAAAACATAAAAACATAAAAGTGCTATAGGCTTGCTTCCTATATTCTGCCCTATTGCTATCTCTATACTATCAATATGGCAATGATCATCATTTCAGAGATATTTCCTTATCTAAACACAAAAACAGAATGACTATTGGATGGGCAAAAAAAGCAATAAGAGAGGCAATGACTCCTGACTTCCTCCCAGCTTCCCCATTGACATTCCTGAAAGGAAACTGGCAGGGAATGTTGGAAATGATGATCAGATGACCCAGACCAACCATGGAAAAACTGAAGTGGCACAACTGTGCTAAATGACAATCCCATGGGAATAATGTGTTTCAGATTTTGAATACATTCTTAAGCTACACTCATTTCAGCTACACTCATTCAAAAAATGCTGTCCTTTGATGTTCTATTTCACCTAATTACAGGCTACAAGCAGACAAACAGGAGAGCTTTAGCTCTTGCAGCTTGTTTACTTTGTGCTTTGTTTTGTTGGCTCTCTAAACGTCTTTTCCTTTCTTTTCGACTGTTCTTTCTTTCTGAAGGGGAAAAAAAGCCTTCTATTGTTTACATTATGGAATCAATTTGCTGCTGACTATAGTCCCAAATCTCACATATCTGCACACCTCATCTAACATCTGTCTCCCCACTTTATTGACAACTTTCTGCGCTGTCATTGGAGAAAAGGTTCAAATGGGAAGGAAAGAGGGCAGCACAGGCATAGGAAGGGTTCTTTCACAGGAAGGGTGTACTTATGAAATATAAATATGCTTCACTCGAACATCATACCTATGATATGCTTAATAACATGCTACTAATCACAAATTCCTAGAACCTGCCCTATCTAAACCTGCCCCAGTATAAATAAATAAAGTAGTTTATCACCAATAAAGGGGAAGTAAGGTCTGCTCCTCCTAGTGGTGGCCCTGGATACTGCCTGCCTGCCATGGTGGTGCTGAGCTGAACACAGGCTACACCAACATCAGGCCCAGGTTGGTTACGTTTTTTGTTGCAACCAATGGAACTACAGCCATCTTCAACATAATGCAGACATGTCCCAGGTGCTGTGTTTGATCATGCAAGATGGCATTCATCAATCCGAAAAGTGGACCCTGTTCCCGCAGGAATAACATAGGAAGAAGAAGAAGAAGAAGAAGAAGAAGAAGAAGAAGAAGAAGAAGAAGAAGAAGAAGAAGAAGAAGAAGAAGAAGAAGAAGAAGAAGAAGAAGAAGAAGAAGAAGAAGAAGACGACAACAACAATGATGATGACAATGATGATGATGATGATCAATAAAGCAGAATAGCAATAGCACTGAGACTTCATAGTGCTTTACAGCCCTCTCTAAGTAGTTTACAGAGAGTTAGCATATTACCCCAACAATCTGGGTCCTCATTTAAATGACCTCCAAAGAATGGAAGGCTGAGTCAATCTTGAGCCAGTCAGGATCAAACTCCTGACAGTCGGCAGAATTAGCCTGCAGTACTGCATTCTAACTACTGCACCATGACTCTTTGAATATTTGTAGTTCAGGGTTGAAAAGAAGAGTTCTCTCTCAGTTTGGTTGTTTTCTTGCAGATGTTTCATTATCCAATCTAGGTAATGAAACATCTGCAAGAAAAAAACCAAATTCAAGGAGCACCAAGGATCTTGCAGTTGTTCACAAGTACCGTATTTTTTGGAATATAAGACACACCTTTTTCTTCCCTAAAAGTGGCTGAAAATTTGGGTGCGTCTTATACTTCGAATGTAGCTTTTTTTCCCCCAGCCCTAACTAGGTGCTAACAGATCTTCCCAGCTCTTACCTTGCAGGCTTTTTCATTGTTACTCTCTCCAAAGAATGTTTTTCCAGCCCTAAGTCTTTGCAGAATTTTTTTTCATTGCTCTACTTGCTCCGAATAAGTTTTTTTTCTAGCCCTAATCAGGTGCTAACTATCTTCCCAGCTCTTACTGGCTTGCAGGCTCTTTCATTGTTACTCTCTCAGAAGAATGTTTTTCCAGCCCTAAGTCTTTGCAGGGTTTTTTCATTGCTCTACTTGCTCCGAATAAGTTTTTTTCTAGTCCTAACCAGGTGCTAACAATCTTCCCAGCTCTTACTGGCTTGCATGCTCTTTCATTGTTACTCTCTCCGAAGAAGGTTTTTTTAAGTCCTAACCAGGGGATAAAATAATGTGCTGAAGCTGACCAGACTAAGGACGCTAGCCAGATGAATACCTGGTAGGCAGATTTTTCCCCTATTTTCCTCTCCAAAAACTAAGGTGAGTCTTATACTCCGGTGCATCTTATACTCCGAAAAATACAGTAGATATGAAAGATGATACTCAACAACTACTTCCATTGTAATGGCACCAAGGAATTTATACTGTAGGTTGAAGAATAGAAATAGTTAATATACAGTACCTCAGGGTTCAAACATATCCAGAAAAACATTTTATAATATTTTTCTTTGTTTACACTTGTTCCAAATAAGCATTTCTTTTTGTAGTGTGAATTGTGGTCTGGAAAAGACCTGCTAAAGTACTGTGTTTTTCAAGTATGTCAATCCATGTCTGTATTCTGGTTCTTGCCTTAAGTATATGATGCTTGTACCAGGCAGCTTTCATCTGTAAATTGACAAAAACATTATCCTAATTTCTTAAACATATCATATTGAAATTGAGAGCTGAAGAAGCTTCTTGGAGGAAAAGCGAAACATCTTCAAAGAAAAATGAGAAACTCCAGTTGCCTCTTGAAAAAGCAGCTTTGGGGCAACCTTGACTTAGATGACTGAGATCTCCAGAGACATATCATATTGAAATATTTTGAGAGATTAAAGTTAAGGAGCCTCTCAGTCTTGTTTTACTTTGGCACATAATATTCTCATTGGAAGAATTTTATCTCTCATTATTTGAATTTGGCATCTAAACTTTAGAGTGAAAAATGTAACCTCAGAATTGAAAATATGATAAATGCATTGTTAAAAATGTAGGCAGACAGGTACTGTTGCACATTATGTAGTAAGGAAAGAATCATCGGGGACAAAATGTATACACTGAAACTGCCTGATTTTTTTTCCTTTTTATGTTATCAACAATAATTTTACTGATTTGATGCCAGAGTTCCCCTTTCTACTATACAGTAACTACAGTATCCAAAAATGACAGATGTGCCCAAGACTAGAATTGCCCTGAAACATAAAAATATAAATTAGCTATTACTAAATGTTTCTCTTTCATGTAATTGAGGGCTTAACTGAAATCTGATTGGAGTTCATAAGTAACAAAATATGAGGTCAAGAACTTGCTATCCTGAAAGTGAGCTGTACACATCGTATTTACTGAGGTAAAAAAGATTCAATATTTATAGCTAGTGTAAAAGGTGATAGTAGAGATCAAAACATAATAAAACATATCAAAATAAATTGGCTCTTGCTTAAATTGGACCCAATCTGCAAAAGCCTGGGAGTGTTACATGAAATGCTCAACATACATAAAAAAGAATGAAAAAAGAGGGGGATTTCTTTTCTTCACAAATTATAAGGGTCAGTTAATCTGCTGTTCAGTATAGAGAAGTTTGTTTTATAGATTCGTATCTTTCTGCTATATTTGAGGTGTAAATTCAATTCTATGGTGGCTGAGCACTGTGAGGTTTTTGGTATGAGATTTTCTGAGCCTAACAATGTGTGTCTACTATAGAGCTGACATTCTATGTGGTCTGCTTGTTGTAAAGTTTCAAATAATTACAGTAACCATTTCAACAGAAAATAAAGGTAGCTTTTATTGGTTTACTTTAAAGATTCCCTTTCTTCCCTGTTGAAGTTTAGAAAACCACAGGAACAAATCAAGGTAATCTTTAAAGAAGAAAAAGCAAAAGGATTTTTAAAATGTCTGTCTGTGTTTGTCTCTATGTGTGTTTGTGTGTGTGTGTACAGACTGAGATACCATCTCCTATCACTGTAACCTGCCCTACACAAATCCATCAATTTATTGTTTCTAAAAAAGTTATTCTCAGGCAAAGTATAATAAAATAAAATAAAATAAAATAAAATAAAATAAAATAAAATAAAATAAAATATAAAATATAAAATATAAAATATAAAATATAAAATATAAAATATAAAATATAAAATAATATAAAATATAAAAAAATATAAAATATAAAATATAAAATATAAAATATAAAATATAAAATAATAATAAAATAAAATAAAATAAAATAATAAATATAAAATAATAAAATAAAATATAATATAAAATAATAAAATAAAATAAAATAAAATAGTAAAGTAAAATAAAATAAAATAGTAAAATGAAATAAAATGAAATAAAAATTATAACCCTATAGTATCCAGTTCTTCAGGTGAAATTTAAACCTCGAAATTCTATTTAGTTAATCAGTTGCTGTGTAGTTAACCAGTTGCTCTTGCATGTTTTATATTACATGAGTCTTTAGGTATGTATATTTCTTTAGTTTTATATTTTATGTTTATTTTACTCTTATATGAACATTGAAATCATTTTATATGTAGTGCATATTGATAAAATTTGTATCATTGGTAATATGTCTGCTAGCTTCACATGAAATCCTTATGTATATTAACAATAATATAATATAATTAATATAATGTAATATTCATAATATACGGTAATTTAATTTAATTTTATTTATTTAAAGACTCCTAGAGAAATCCCTTTCTTCATATTTATTTTAAAATACAAGTACTAAAGGAGAAAAAGTAATGTTGTAATCTGATGCCATACAGAGCCAATCCATAGAGTGATATTTTCTGTTCTTTGGAAATCAGGAAAGTGGTGATTTTACTGTTTATTATACATTTTGTATGGACTGAATTTTGGGAGGACATTTAAAAGACCTAAATTTTTCAGATTTTTATGACCAAGTCTGGATTCAGTGCTCTCCCAGATTCCAAAGGAGAGTCCAAATTTTTTTGAAAAATGTTTCAACCCTAGACATGGAATGATTTTTTCTCCTCCACTTTCAATGAAGTAGTAGTAGTAGTAGTAGTAGTAGTAGTAGTAGTAGTAGTAGTAGTAATAGTAGTAGTAGTAGTAGTAGTAGTAGTAGTTGTTGTTGTTGTTGTCGTCCTTTTCCCCTTCTTCTCCTCTTTCCTCTTCTCCTCCCCTTCTCCTCCTCTTTCTTCTGTTTCTTTTCTTCCTCTCCCTCATCCCCCTCCATCTCCTCCCTCTCCTGCCCCTCCTCCTTCTCCAAAAAAGAACACAAATCTTTACTTTATATGAAAAGAAAAGAAAAAGAAAATATCCAAAATCACCCCCCCAAAAAAACCAACTCCATTCCATAAACCTACAGATCTTATATTTAACTGTTTGTGTGTCGTTGAGAGAGAAAAATTGTATTATTAATATCTAAATCAAAATGTTTAACAAAATAGGGAAAATTTACATCAAAATGAGTGTAAGCCACTCCATTTTTAAGGTTTTTATGTGTGATATAGAAATTTTAGTTTTTCAAATATTTATTTAACTGATAAGAATTGATATCATCCAACCTTGTAGCACCACTTCTTTGGCAATGATAAAAGCAGTTATTTTCCATTTCTGCATTAAGGGGGTAATTTCCAGACTATTCATGGATATGTCATTATATCTTCTCATTAAGGGAGAAGATGGCGTTCTGGAGAACTTAGATATATTGTTCTATCCCTCAATGTAAAAATACTTTTTTAACATGTAGAATAGGCATTCTTCATATAACAACAAATAAATAAATCTCAGTGAATCAATGTTGTTCCAGCCTGCTGTTATTAGTTATTTTAAGAACCAATCACCTGAAAGGTGAGATTTAAAAAGCACAAAAATATGAATTGAAGTTCATATTATTAAGTAAATTCCTTCTGGTATGGAGATAATTGGTAGCAATTGTGTCCATGAAACTTGTTTGGTAGCAGAAACCTTGGAAGCTCACTCTATATAGCTTGGAAAGCAAGGATGATCTTGCTAACAGCCAAACAGAGGTAGCTTCTCACCTTTCAAAGACTGGTTATTTCAAGTTCAGACTGAGGGAAATAGGAGGTCCTTGAGCTGCCTAAAGTGTTTGTTTTCTTTAAATCCATTAATATAATTTGATTTGAATCTCTGCACTATCACCACTAATTTGAAATATTGAAAGTCTGGGAATGATTTTTGTGGTTTGAAATTTGCTCATATTCACTCAGGGCTCTCATGGACTTGTGCCCAGAAAACAGTGCTGGATCTGTTACAAGGGGAAAATAGTCCCTTAAAGTGTCTGCTTGTGGAGCTGGGGTTTTCTTAGTGTCATGCCAGAATATTGAAGGCAAAGATCATGTTTTCCCACACTGAGGACTGCACAGTTTTTGACTATCCTGCTGTTTCTTACCAGAAGTTATTCTGTTTTATTTTTAAGGACTATGGCAGCCAATTTTCAATGTTCAGTTTGGTTTTTATCTCTCTGTCTATGTGTGCATATGTAAAAATATATATGTTGTAAAAGGTTGACAGTACAGGTGCAATTTATGAATAGAATAACAGAGTTGGAAGGGACCTTGGAGGTCTTCTAGTCCAACCCCCTGCTTAGGCAGAAAACACTACACCACTTCAGACAAATGGTTATCCAACATCTTCTTAAAAACTTCCAGTGTTGGAGCATTCACAACTTCTGGAGGCAAGTTGTTCCACTTATTAATTGTTCTGTCAGGAAATTTTTCCTTAGTTCTAAGTTGCTTCTCTCCTTGATTAGTTTCCACCCATTGCTTCTTGTCCTACCCTCAGATGCTTTGGAGAATAGCTTGACCTCTTCTTTGTGGCATTCCCTGAGATATTGGAACACTGCTATCATGTCTCTCCTAGTCCTTCTTTTCATTAAACTAGACACACCCAGTTCCTGCAACCGTTCTTCATATGTTTTAGCCCCCAGTCCCCTAATCATCTTTGTTGCTCTTCCCTGCAGCTTTTTTACATCGTGGCGACCTAAACTGAATGCAGTGTGGCCAAGTGTGGCCTTACCAAGGCATTATAAAGTGGTATTAACACTTCACGTGATCTTGATTCTATCCCTCTGTTAATGCAGCCTAGAACTGTGTTGGCTTTTTTGGCAGCTGCTGCACACTGCTGGCTCATATTTAAATGGTTGTCCACTAGGACTCCAAGATCCCTCTCACAGTTACTACTGTTGAGCAAGGTACCACATATACTGCACCTGTGCATTTTGTTTTTCTTGCCTAAATGTAGAACCTTACTTTTTTCACCATTGAATTTCATTGATGCCAATGGTGTGGTCTTTCTTTTCTCACATGGTAGAAGGTTGTGGGAAGTGATAGAGCCATAGCTTTTTCTGTTCTGGTCCCCAGCACACCTTAGTTTGCCATCTTCTCCAAAATGAACTGGATCAGTTACAACGGCCATGGTGGCACATTGGTTAGAATGTTGTATTGCAGGCTAATTCTGCTGACTGCAGATTGCCAACAGTTTGGCAGTTCGAATCTCACCAGGCTCAAGGTTGACTCAGCCCCATTGTTCTGAGGTCAATAAAATGAGGACCCAGATTGTTGGGGGAAATATGTTGACTCTGTAAACCACTTTGAGAGGGGTGTAAAGCACTGTGAAGCTGCATATAAGTCTAAGTAATATTGCTATTGTTACTGCTATTATCCTGGAATGCAATTCAGTGGAACAATGAGAAAGGGAAACTATATTAAAACTTTTAAGAGATAATATATATATCTGTTTTAACCTCCCTGCACACTTGGCATAATGCTTGTTTAGTTGTTCTTCTTGAGTGCCTCTAATCTAGTACACACACATTTAAGCTGGCCAAGGTTTGTTCGTGCTTTTGTTTTTTTTCTTTTATTTTTCAACTAACAGATAAATTGATAAAAAGCCAACCAGATTTCTGTCCAGTAAGCAAGATTCCAATGTCTAACAACCTAATTTTATAAAATAAAAAAAATTGTATTTGTAAGGTTGTAGGTGCTGATTTCTTTTCTGCATCATGCAATAAGTAAGAACCTCACTCCCAACTCATTAGGAAGGTGTTCCAGATTTAGGATTCCACAATTCTGAATAGGTGAATTAACTTAGTATTAAAAGCATTCTGTACCTTGATCCTATGACTCATATTTCAGAGTGGTTTATCATCATAAAGAAGTCAGGATATTTACCTCTATCACATAAGTGCCAAATACAAGGATTATATCAATCAACCTTACCAAAATGTTCCTCTTTGTTCAAAATTGTAAAATAGATTGGAGGGAAGAATGGAACATTTAAATCAAAACCAATTTGGCAACAAGTGAGTAGAGTCAAAAATCGAGAAAGCCCAAGGTTTAGGAACTGGGCTTTCGGAGATGGGCAGCTATATAAATTTAATAAATAAAATAAATATATAACATGATGGCCCTGAAGAGGACAATATATTTTCTGGAACATAAACATTAAATTAATCTGGAAATTCATTAATTTCTTAATTTAATTAATATAAAATAAAGCAAATTTAACCTAACAAAGCCAATTTGGTTTAGTGGTTAAGGCACCAGGCTAGAAGCTAGAAAACTGAGTTCAAGTCCTGCCTTAGCCATAAAAGCCAGTTTGGGGGACCTTGTATAAGTCACTCTCTCGCAGTCCAACTCATCTAACATGGTTGTTGTGGGGAAAATTGGAGGAGGAAGGTATGTTGGATATATTCATTGCTTTGAGTTATTTATAAAAATAACAAAGACTGAATACAAATAAAACAAACAAACACATGAAATTATGTCAGAGTTAAGTCAAAAGCCCTATTTTTTTTCCAGGAAAGAAATGCAAGTTTTGTGAACAACCAACGAAGTAGACAAGTGCAGGTAAAATAACCATAGAAAAGATTTGAAAAAGAAGTGATGGAATTAAATTATAGCTAAGTTGAAATAGTAGCTTCATGTCAAAAGGTCATTAACTGTTTTAGCAGCTTTTGCCTAATATACAATAAAGATTTTTACACATTGCTTTGTTACTACTAAGCAGAGTAGGAGCCTAAAGGCAAGCCATGTTGAGTTAAATGACTGTGAAATTCTGTCAAGTTCAACTTTTTGCTAATGAGCCTGACAGCTACATTCATCTAACCCCAACTGAATGAAGAAGAGGATCAACTAAATTTTACATGAGTAGATTTTTCTCATCGAGGTTTGGCTTGGTTTTGCTTATATGGATAATTATGTGTACAGATGTTCTGATTTCTGATATTTTTAATTTTTTAAATAATTCAATATATCCCAATATAATTGTTTGTGATCATAATTTGGTCATGACAAGTCATAAATGAAAGAATAAGGGAGATTTTCTACAGAGATAAAGCACTGCACTGCACTCTACAATTGCATTCCTACTCACCTATGCATACCTACACACAAAGAGATCACCGTAATGATGAACAAAGTAGAACTGATAATGGCAACATTAAGTTTTAAGCAAATAAACAATTCCATTTGTTTTTCAATCTTCTTTGACAATCATGGTTATATTGACCTAACTTACTACTCTAAAATCCCATGTAATTACAGCTTTGTCTCTGTTGAGCTTGCTTTCAAATTAATTGCAATCCATGAGGTGGCAAATTAATTGTGTGAAATCATTAGCACTAAATTGTAAGGTGCACAAACCCTTTAAAGCTGTACTCCTTTCCTCGTTCCCTAACTTTGGTGGTCTTCAGGCATCCAGTCATTTAACAGGAGTACCTAATGTCTTAATTAGACACTAATTATGTTAGTACTTGACCAGACAAATTATACCTTTTAGCATAGATCATTTATACAGTTATATAATTTTACACTGAGAGTCTTCCTAAGTCTGTAGGTCTGGCAAAAGGCTGTTGCTGTGCTGGCTTTCAGAGGTTGTCAGTTTGACATATTATTTCATGCTTTTCTTTTAAAAAGAGAAGTTGATTGAATGTGAGAAAAGTAGAACTTTGACAAGCTGTCAGAAGGCCTTGCAATACAAACTTACCTGCCAGCTACTTTGTTTCAGGTTCCTTTCAAAGAAGCTTCACAACAGACACATTTTTGCCATTCATCTATAGAGCTCAAAACCAGGGATTGCTCATTTTGACAAAGATTAAATTCAATAATGTATAATTGTTATAAATCCTGAGAAGGGAAAAAGGCTGATGGAGCAAAGAGTAAGGGTTTCCATTTTATTTTTAAAACCTACCCTAGAATTATCTTTCCAAGCGTGCTTTAATGCAAAATAGGTTAAAGTTTTGCTTTTGCTAAGAAACTTTGAGTTTGTTTTCAATTATAACTGTTGATGGTTATCCTTCAGTTTATAGAACAAAAGTTTGAAATTCAGGAAGCACTCATGAGTCAGCCAATTGTGGGGATGGATTTTCTTCAGCTAGTTAAAATATTTAGTTAAAAAAATCCATTAAAGATGGCGCTGCTGATGGCAGTCTTGGTGAAATGCTCTTGTAACTTATAATTAACTATTGTAACTATGCTTTTGATCTATTACCTGTTACTTGCTGTTTATATGTACACTGGGAGCTTATGCACCAGAGAGAAATTCCTTGTATGTCAAATCACATTTGGCCAATAAAGAATTCTATTCTATTCTATTCTATTCTATTCTATTCTATTCTATTCTATTCTATTCTATTCTATTCTATTCTATTCTACCCTACCTATTCTAATTTGTTAAATTTATTTGCCACCTATATTACCAACGGACTGCTTGAGATGGCTTTCAACCATAAAAAAAGAAATGAAAATAATGAAAACAAAACAGAAATAAAATAATAGAAAATAAAATAAAATAAACAATGAAAAAGAAAGTGAGAATACATCAACATGATAACAAAAGGATGGTAGCAAGTGAGGGAGATGTAGTCTGCCATCAATCCAGCAAAATATACCTGAATTAAAATGCTATTTAAGGTTATACTTTAAAAACAGAAAAGCTTTCTTTCCCTTCAAATTTCAAAATACCTTGATTTTTTTCACACATTATCAGCTACTCCATCTGCTCCCCCAGGCACCATGTGCATTTGTATTCTTTTCAATCCTAAACAAATTATACAGAGCACCTTAGCATATTCAGTGACTCAATAAGTCAGAAAGAGAATTCATTGGGAAGAAACACTTCAAACAGCAAAGCAGTAGATTTAAATTTTCCCTCAACTAGATTTATGGCAGGAGATTATATAAGAATTTGCCACTTTGGATTGTAAACTCATTATTATTATTATTATTATTATTATTATTATTATTATTATTATTATTATTATTATTATTATTATTATTATTATTATTATTATTATTATTATTATTATTATTATTATTATTATTATTATTATTATTACCCTTTGGGCATTAATTCCCCTCCATAGAATTGTCCTTGAGAGGCAGTACTAAATGATGAATCTGCTCTTCCAAGATTTGTGAGGAAATGTAGTTATTTTAGAAACACTTGGATCTCACAGGTTGTAGTTCCTTTTTCAACAGAAATTATAAGAAAAGAAGCTATAAGGCATTTAAATCCCTTTAAGAGGATGATAGAGGTATGCATATATTTGGTCACTACAACTGATCCCTTCTTGCAAAGGAGGGGGGCGAAGAGCCCTTGCAGGGCAGAGCTGAGGAATTTTCTCAGTTTCTGGCGGACAAAGTCACTCAGATTCGGACAGACCTGGACTCCATTTGGACAGGGCAGGCCGAGACGACAGGGGCGAGTCTTAGTCCTATTATTTGGGAGGAGTTTGAGCCTATCACTCCTGAGGATGTGGACAAGGCCATAGGAGCGATGAGTGCCTCCACTTGTTTATTGGACCCTTGTCCCTCCTGGCTGGTTTCGGCTAGCAGGGAGGTGACACGCGGCTGGCTCCAGGCTGTTGTGATCTCATCTTTGAGAGAGGGGTCCATCCCGCAGCCTTTAAAAGCTGCGTTGGTGAGGCCCCTCCTCAAGAAGCCTTCCCTGGACCCAGCGGATTTAAAGAACTTCCGTCCAGTCTCCAACTTACCCTTCGTGGGTAAAGTTGTTGAGAAAGTGGTGTCACTCCAACTCCTGTGGTTATTGGAGGATACTGATTATCTAGATCCCTTTCAATCGGTTTCAGGCGTGGCTACAGTACAGAGACTGCTTTGGTCGCTCTGATGGATGATCTCTGGTGAGCCCAAGATGGAGGTCACTCCTCCATCTTGGTGTTACTTGACCTCTCAGCGGCTTTCGATACCATCGACCATGTATCCTTCTGCGTCGTCTTGGGGAGGTGGGAGTGGGGGGCACCGTCCTTCAGTGGTTCTCCTCCTTCCTCTCCGACAGGACACAGTCAGTGTTGACAGGAGGGCAGAGGTCAGCCCCTAGGCCCCTGGTTTGCGGGGTGCCACAGGGCTCGGTCCTCTCACCCATCCTGTTCAACATTTACATGAAACCGCTGGGTGAGATCATCCGACGACACGGGGTGAGGTATCAACAATATGCTGACGATACCCAGTTGTACATCTGCACTCCGTGTCAGTTCAGTGAAGCAGTTAATGTAATGTGCCGCTGCCTGGACGATGTGAGGGTCTGGATGGGAGTGAATAGACTCAGGCTCAATCCAGAAAAGACTGAGTGGCTCTGGATATTGCCCCCCAAGGACTATGTCGACTGTCCCTCCTTGGTTCTCGGGTGAGAAAAATTGACTCCCTCAGAATGGGTTCGCAATTTGGATGTCCTCCTAGTTCCACAGCTTAAATTGGAGCAATATCTTTCAGCTGTGGCTAGGGGGACCTTTGCACAGATCCGCCTTGTGCACCAATTGTGACCCTACTTGGAGAGGGAGGCTTTACTCACAGTCACTCATGCCCTTGTCACCTCACGGCTTGACTACTGTAACGGGCTCTACATGGGGCCACCCTCGAAGAGCATCCGGAGACTACAATTGGTACAGAATGCAGCTGCGCGAGCTGTGGTGGGTGTACCGAGATACACCCACGTAACACCTATCCTCCGCCAGCTGCATTGGCTGCCCATTAGTCTCCGGTCGCAATTCAAGGTGTTGGTTTTGACCTTTAAAGCCCTACATGGCTCAGGGCCAGGTTACCTTCGGGACCGCATCCTGCCACATTCCTCCCTACGACCAGTTAGGTCCCACAGAGAGGGCCTCCTCCGGGTCCCATCTGCCAAACAATGCCGGCTGGCAGGCCCACGGGGGAGGGCTTTTTCTGTGGGAGCCCCATCTCTCTGGAACCAACTCCCGCCAGAGATCCGGACTATCCCCACCCTACTGGCCTTCCGCAAGGCAGTAAAAACATGGCTTTTCCGGCAGACGGGGTGAAGAGACGACTTCCCCATGTATGAATGGTTTTTTAAATTATAACATGATGTTTTTAGATGCTATTTTAATGTATAGTTATAATCTCTGTTGTAAGCCGCCCTGAGTCCTACGGGACTGGGCGGCCTATAAGAACTCAATAAATAAATAAATAAATAAATAAATAAATAAATAAATAAATAAATAAATAAATAAATAAATAAATAAATAAATAAATAAATAAATAAATAAATAAATAAATAAATAAATAAATAAATAAATAAATAAATAAATAAATAAATCTAAAGCAGGTATGCATAATTTATGTAGGCTTGAGATTGGCATTTGCATGACATGAAAGTGTTGTATTCCAAAAGTGGACAGGGCCAGCATTCAAATATGGATGTTCATGATTCTTAAGGATTGGAATGGTTTATTGATTCTACAAAATTTGAGACATACATAAACCATTCACTCTGCAGAATATCAAGCACACATACATTATTCTACAAATCCACAAAATGTTACTACACCACAAAAGAGAGTGTGTCTTTCAGTGACTGCACTTTTTGCAGCCTTGACCTAGAGCCGTGATGGCGAACCTATGGCACGGGTGCCACAAGTGGCACGCGGAGCCATATCGGTGGGCACGCGAGCTCAGGTCCGGCGTGCATGTGTGCACCAGCCGGCTGATTTTTGGGCCGTCTGGGCCCAGTGGGAGTCGGGAAACAGGCTGTTTCCAGCCTCCAGAGGGGTTGGGGAAGGTCGTTTTCGCCCTCCCCAGGCTCCTAGAAAGGCTCTGGAGCCTGGGGAGAGCGAAAAATGGGCGTGCCATTGCATGCTGGGAGCAGAGGGGTCATGCGTGCATGTGCGGGGGTGCATGGAATTATGAGTGTGGGCACGCACACACGTGATCCCCCACATTCCCCCCCGCTTTTGGCACGCGAACCAAAAAAGGTTCGCCATCACTGACCTAGAGCAAGATTTAAAATAATTATGGGAGATCACACTTTGAAAGCAAAACATAGGGGACTTGGATACAAATACTGTGATTTAATAATTTCACTGTGGAGAACAATATTGATCTAAGGGAATTAGCAATAAACCAATGTATGAATGTGTAGTGCAATCCATTATTGTGGAATCTTGAAGAAATAATAATATTGCAATGTATTTGAGATCTTTATGGCGAGTAAGTTATATTGATCTTTCTAGCCTGGCTGGGATTTTCATAGGCTAGTAAGAAATTCTTTAACCTTTCAGGCAAATTTCTTAGCTAAGAAATATTGGAAATTAATCCTGGGATTTTTGAATGCAAAACACATGCATTCCCACTGAATTATAGACCTTTCTTTTACTATTAAATAGAAATAAAAATAAAACATTGGTGATGGAAGCAAAATATTGTAGCAACCCAAGTCATTTTGCTGTATGATGTATGTCTCAGAACACATGCATTTCTCTGCTCAACCACCTTGAGTTTATATGTTTATATGAAAGGCTTTTAAATCTGCTTCTTCCCTCAAGCTTTAAAGCCGGGATATTTGTGACATCAGTTCTTTGTCTGTTTTGCTCTCAGCTGATTAAGAGGTTGATTATTTTTATTAGATTCATTCATTCGTTTTAACTATTTTTCTTTTTTTCTTTTTTATGCTTTATCAGTTATTAAGATTATTTGACTAAGACGGCCATATACATTTGCAGAATGAATAAATGAAAATAAAATAGCATTGCTTCTTTATTTTTATTTTAAAGTCTAAAACACTGGTTTGAACATAATCAAACCAGTGTCTTAGTCTTTAAAAGAGCTGATTTTAACAAACTTGGAGAGAGTTTGGGAAGAATTCCATAGATTAAAAAGGCAATCAACTATTTGCACCAGAAGACAAGACAAGCACCAGAAGGTGGGACAAGAAGCAATGGATGGAAACTAATCAAGGAGAGAAACAACCTAGAATTAAGGAGAAATTTCATGACAGTGAGAATAATAAACTAATGGAATGGCTTGCCTTCAAAAATTGTGAGTGCTCCATTACTGGAGGCTTTTAAAAAAAAGACTCGACAGCCATTTGTCTGAAATGATTGTCCTGCTTGTGCAGGGGGTTGGAAGGTCCCTTCCAACTCTGTTATTCTATTATTATTCTGCTTTAGAAAATATTGTATTGCCTAAGCACCAATTTCTTCTTTGTTTTATTTTACATTCATGATACCACTAGAAGTAGGATACTTCACCCTGTTTCAACATTGGAACTACAGTAACATGTGATCAGGTCCAGATATACTTAATGTAGTAATTTTTATTTTTAATCTTACTTTTATGTCTTATTTATCAGCAAATAATACAGTGCATTCTTGACTGCTGTTTGGAAATTTGAATTCAGGCTAGGAATTTAAGAATTATCCAGGTTAGTTATGCACACATTAGATTGGGTTTTTGTAAATCCATAGCCAAAATATTTAGTTATTGTAAAAATAGGTTAATCTGTTTGTTATTTTGCCTATATTGTAACAACTACAAAGTGCATCCTTTCTGTTCAGAATATTGTTATAATTGATAGCAATCAGTTTCTATCCAAAAATCCTTTAAAATTTACAATAAACATTTAAAATAAACATTTTCAACAATATCTTCGATTTGGCTACTCTGTCTTGATATTATTTATAGTCCATCTGAGCAATTTGTTCCAGCTCTAATTATGGGATCCATGGTTTCATCTTTTTTAAAAAATCTGCATTTACTGCTGTTTGATGAAAGTTGAATCCTTCATTTTATCACATATATTTATAATGCTTGTTCTTGAGCTACAAAATTAATTCATTTGTTTTGTTCTTGATTATGTCTATTCTAAAGTATACATTTCCCATTCATGATCTTGATATTTCAGTTTCAGTTTCTTTTTTGTATTGGTGATATAAAGATTAACTTCTCCACTTTTCTCAATTTTTCGCCCAACAATCCCATTTTAGAGCCTTTTTTTTTTGCTTTTGCTACTTTCAGAATGCTTTATTTGCAAACTTTGATGAACATTTTCATCTTGCATACCTTGATATTATCATTTAATCTATGTTTCACCTGCAGTAAAAGACGCCATCCAATTTTTCATGCTAAGCATAGCAAATCAACATCACATTATGCATGCAATGTATGATGCATTGCCATCACTCTTTGCACATTCTGACCTAAATGGTCCAATTCAAGATGATGATGGCAGCTATGATGAGTAGAAAATTCTGGCAGAGCAAAAGCTGGGACTTCCTCAGTTTTATGCCATTTAACCCTGTCTTCTACATCTGCTGCAGGGCTTTAGTTCCATTCTAATGAGCTTTCTACATGCTTTGAAATTGTTTCTATAAATGCAAAAAAAAAGGGCTTTCACAGTTTTAAGTTATGGCTTAAAATTTATTCCAAATTTATATTGTCTCCCTCTGAATTGAAGATTTTCTTAAAAACTGATTTCCAGTTTTGCTCTCTGTTACAAAATTTCCAGATTTTAGTGCCAGCCTACCTATTCCTGAAGGTTCTTGATAAATATGTTTGACATTAATAATAATTTAATTTAAAATAATAATTGGAATTCAATTTGGTATTAAGAAAGCAAAATGAAGATCATGGAATAATACAGACGGATCGTCATTTGGAACACAACACGCCAGATATCACACTTGTCGAGGGCCGAAGAGTACAGTTTATTGATATTGCTGTACCAGGAGATGCCAGAGTCGAAGAAAAAGAACTGAGAAAAATTGCAAAATATCGCGACCTGGCCATCGAAACTACACGGCTATGAATGAGACATGTAACAGTGATACCCATTGTCATTGGGGCACTTGGTACCATGTCCAAGAATTTTACAAAACACATCAAGAAATTGCAGCTTCCTGCAATAACACCAGCGGAACTGCAAAAAACTGTGCTACTCGGAACATCATATATCTTAAGAAGATACTTGGTTGATACCTAGGACGCTGGCAGCAACCTGTATCAACCATCAGCACCAGTCAATGATATTTGTGACACATTTTTAAATGTTCAGTTGACTGAGTTTCATGTTTAATGAATAAAAGAGATAATAATAATAAATGTTTTATTAAATGTATATACCCCCAAACTCCTAGGGACTCTGCACAGTTTAAAATTGTTAAAAACATTTAAAAACAATACAAAAACATAAAAACAAAAAGACAAAAGACCAATAATGGCAAAGAAAAAAAATGGGAGAAAAATGAAAGAAAGGAGCATCAGTCACCCTCTCAAAAGCCCTGAGTGAACAACTGTAGCGACTGTTCAAATTTTAGGAGAAGCCTTATTCCAGAAGGCATGGTATTGGGGGAAGGAGGGAGGGAGGGATGGAGGGAGGGAGGGAGGGAGGGAGAGAGAGAGAGAGAGAGAGAGAGAGAGAGAGAGAGAGAGAGAGAGAGAGAGGGAGAGAGAGAGAGAATAACAATAACAATAACAATAACAATAACAATATAATCTGGATTGGGAATAAGGAATATTATTAGTTAATTAAATGTATATGCTGCAACTCTGGATAATTTACAAACTGGTAATGAACATTTAAAAACAAGAAATATAAAAACAATGCCAAAAAAAAAAAGATCAGAGAGGATTAGGGAAATAACCCAGATATTAAATGCATATCTATATCACTGATTCCCAAACTATGAACAAATCTCTTTAAAATCAGGAAAATTCTGTCCTTTATTGTTTCATTGGAGAAAGACAAATGGTACAAAAACTACCACAAAACTACAGTGGTTACCCATTAAACTACAGAATTACTATGTAAATGGAAATACTATTTATCACTAAGTGTCTTTCTAACTAAGCATGCATTATTTAAAAGCATGACATTTACTTTAACAAATACATAGTGTTGCACTCTGGCCTAGACCTTGCGTTAAAATGTCTTTAATAATCTGTGTGCAAAGTTGTTCCTAATTGAAACATATAACTAAATACAGATAAATAAGCAATTAGTTTTCTAGCCCAATGACCCTCTTATAAATCTGCCTATAATTGGTGGCTAGCACTGCTGATTTTTAATTTTAGAGTGTTGGGGTTTTATTTAATTTTTTTTTTTTTTTGCAAAAATGAATCATGTGTTTAATAATCCCTTCAGGACGATTTGACTTCACATGCTTGATTGGTCTTCTGCTCTCTGCTTTTTTGTAGTAGTATCATGTGCTAACCTCTCACCTCATCGGTCTTCCTTTGCTATATTCAAGAAGAAAATAAAACTTTCATAGCTGAAAAGACTAAGAAAAACAAAGAACTTTTGCCCAGTGTCCACTATGTTATGCTTGTCATAAACACGTACTTTAGGTATTTCATTTATTGGTGGAATTTTGATTTTGATTTGTTAAAGGTGCCCAACTCCAAGAAGACTCTGGGTGGCATAAAATAAACCCAATACATAGGTTTAAAACACAGATGTAATCCATATACTGTAACTGCCCTGATCAAAACAACAGTTCCCATCATGAAAACTGAAATAGAACCTCCACAAGCACCGTAAGCCCAGGCCTGGGAACAGAGTTAAGTCTTACAAAGAATTCTGAAAATCAAGGAGATAGGTAACAAGATTCTGAGGAGATGCTGTTTCACAGGGCAAGGGGTAAAGTTCCACAGATTTATCAGATTACAACATTTAATTGATGCATCACTCTGTCCAAATATAGCAAGGAGGCAGATGCAGTTGGAAATATCTTGTCCCCTCAGATAACCAGAGCCTATGTCTTAAAAGGCAAAATAGGTAATAACAAGTACCCTGAATTGTATCCAGGAGTAACTATGCAGCAGTGATGACATATGGGTTTTATTTATTTGAGTTTTGCAAAGTCTCCCGACCACCACCACCAGAGGTGGGTTCCTTCCGGTTCGGACCGGATTGCCTGAACCGGTAGCAACCTGCTGATGATGTCGGTGCCGGTCCATGTGTGCCGCCATCTTTTTTTCAGTTTTTTTTGCGAATTTTTCCCCTTCTGCTGCTTGAAAAAGGGCCCGCCCGCCCACCCATGGGTTAATACTGACCTTTATTTCTTCACCTGAAGCACAGCTGATCAGCTCCTCAGCTGTGTTTTAGGCTGCTTCCTGCTTCTGAGCATGCGCGGAAGCCAAATTGCACGAGGGGATGCGTGCATGATGCGAACCGGTGGCAAAGGTAAGTGCAACCCACCCCTGACCACCACCCATATTAAATTTTATATATCTGGTGATCGATTATGTGTATTAAAAACTATCTATCAAAATAAGTTTTCTTAAAATTAAGATTTATGGAAAATTGGATATATATATATCATATATATATATATATATATATATATATATATATATATATATATATATATATATATATATATATATATATATATATATATATATATATATATATATATATATATATATATATATATCTCCTATATATCTCCTATATATCTCCTATATATCTCCTATATATCTCCTATATATATATATATATATATATATATATATATATATATATATATATATATATATATATATATATATATATATATATATATATATATATATATATATATATATATATATATATATATATATATATATATATATATATATATTCTGAGGTTTTCGCGGGTGTTTGTATGTAGGTCTTTGGGTATTCGGGTTTTCTCCCGCGTGGAATTGGAAGTTTCTTGGCGACGTTTCGATGAAGTCTCATTCATCATCTTCAGGCTGGTGTCTTCTGCTTCCTGCTTGCTCCTAGAAGCAGGAAGCAGAAGACACCAGCCTGAAGATGATGAATGAGACTTCATCGAAACGTCGCCATGACACTTCCAATTCCACGCGGGAGAAAACCCGAATACCCAAAGACATATATATATATATATATATATATATATATATATAGTAGAAATCCAACTTTCTATTATAATAGAAAACTGTCATAATAATAGTTTAATATAATAGGATTTATAATGGGGGAAACTCAGCATCCCTTTATGGGGGTGGGAGACTTTGACAATAGAGGAATTTGCCCTGTGATTGACACACTTTTTCAATTAATTTGAAGAAGAGAGATTACTTAACTAAGCAAATTCTTCCTATGTTATTTTCCTAAGTGGCAAGTCACTTGCTTACTAAGTGCGAGACACAAACTAATAAGTTCCCCTTTCTGACCTTAATAAGCATTTCCTTGCATGTCCTGCACAGCTCACAACTTCCCACCAAATGGTTTAATGAGGCAAACTGCCTGTTATTATGTATTTTATTTACACACACACATACACGCGCACACACACACACACACACACACACACACACACACACACACATATATATGCGTGTGTGTGTTTATATATATGTATATGTATATGTATATGTATATGTATATGTATATGTATATGTATATGTATATGTGTATGTGTATGTGTATGTGTATATGTATATATGTATGTATATGTATGTATGTATGTATGTATGTATATATATATGTGTGTGTGTGTGTGTGTTGTGTGTGTGTAACATTTTTTGCTGATAAATGAAAATAAAGGGAGACTATTCCTTATATATTCCTTATTCTAGGATTTCTATATCTATGTGTCTTTATCTTCTTTAATGATAAAGTCTAAATACATAGGTCATAATGGGTTTGGAGTAGCAGTGGTGCCTTCTCTGTCATTGTACCTACCACTTCCAATCTATAGCTTCTCCATCAGGGATCCATTCACACATCCTAGACAACTTTGTGACACATTGGATCATCTCTTGAGAGAAAGGTAATGCAGTCTGATTTTTTTTAAGACCAATGCTGGTGACCCTGTGATCATGTAAAACACACATTTCTCATAAATATAAAAACATTTGTAGCGGCAAATGAACTTCAATAAAAACCAATATTTTTTTTATCTAAACAGATAAAAGCAATATCACAAGCTGTCAAAAGGACAGTGAACTTCGACTTCTTGCTGGCTTTCCCATTGATTTTGCGTGTGGCAACCTGGCAGGGTGTGTTGGAAATAATGATGATGTGATTGTTGGGATTCTGCAACAGCCACAATTTTGTGAATGAAAGAGGTCTGAACATTGTGGAAATGGGCCCTATATTTTTATATATTCTTTCAGTTAGTGGATTTTAGATAAATTGATTCACCATTTGGACCAATTTGAGGATACAGACAGATAAACAATAATGGCAGTTTTTATACTGA
This sequence comes from Diadophis punctatus similis, assembly GCA_023053685.1. Classification (NCBI taxonomy): domain Eukaryota; kingdom Metazoa; phylum Chordata; class Lepidosauria; order Squamata; family Dipsadidae; genus Diadophis; species Diadophis punctatus. The sequence goes on from JALIGW010000002.1 coordinate 158,912,849, forward strand.
TTTGGATAAAATAGACGAGAATAATAAAAGATTGTGACTAAAATAAAATAAAAATATAATGAAATCGAAGTATTCCTGGCAACGTCCTGATGGATTTTTTCCAGATATTAAATGAAATTTGGTGATATTGTAAGAAAGTGCATCATTCTGATAGACTGAGAGATAACTAATATTAAAAATGCATTCTATTTTTCTATAAACATAATCAGGGGCTTTATAGACTTTAAATGCTTTACCAGCAAACCTATTTCTATACAGGCTACTGATAGCCACTGGGGTCGGGCAGGTCTGTATCCAAATTCAATATAGAAGTGGCTACTTCTTCCCTGTATACAAAAGATGATAGTATTTCTCCCCATGGCAGCAGTCAAATTGAGGTGACCTTTGGAATGAGAGCAATGCAACAGCAATGCCAGAAAATAGTTGAGTTTTTAGACTGAGCAGCAGTAATTAGTTGTTGCCAGACCATCCTTGCAGCTTTTTATTTTTGAGCAGTTGTTTATATTGATTTTTTCTCTGTAGGAAAAGATGATGGGTGGTCTCTGAATTCTTGATATGCATTTATAAGAGCTGTTTCAACAGTTATACAGTCTGTATCAAACCAGGACTTTGAACAGTAGACATACCTTGATCTTTCAGTTGCTTCCTTGCAATTAAGGCTGGCTACGAGCTTGCACTATTTTGTTATAATGGGGCAAGATACTGTTAGGAACTTCAACAAGCTAACAGAGTAGAATGCAAATGAAGAAGTGGTTCTGAGTTAACTGCAGCAATAAGCTGTTCCTGTAGTTTTTGAGTCCATTTTGCACAAGAATATTGAACTTCCAACACTGATTTTGAAAAGACTTTTTCCCCCTAGGAAAAGAACATTTCTTGAACAATTCAAATGCAATTTACCTAAAATTGTTCAGAAAGAAATAAGTCATTTTAAATCTGACTGAATTAGCCAACTGAAATACAATGCTACCTAGTCACATCTGAAAAATCTTAACATAGCCTAAAACTTACTAACTAACTAAAACTATATTCAGTTGGATAGTGATCTACTATAATACCATGGAGCAAATGTAAATTTAAAACAAACAATGTTTGCACTAAACACCGAATCTGCATAATTCCCTACACTGTTCTTAATGTGTCAGGATGGTAGTGATGTTACTTCATTGTCACAAGGAGGGAAACAGTAGAACTTGATATCTAGTGAAATATCCCACCCCATTCTAGCACTGAAGACTCCATTGACTATACCAGACAGGTAGTCCTTGACTTATGACTACAATTGATCCTGGAATTATGAAGTTGCAAATCATTGCAGTCATAAGTTGAGGCATCACATTACCATATTTGAAATTGTGACCCTTTTTATGATTTTTGTTAAGTGAATACCATGGTCAGGAAGTCATTTTTCCCAATGAGCAGATTTCACCAGAAGCTGCAAGTAAACCCTGGAAACTGGCAAAAACATTGACCATGTAACCACAAAACTCAACCAAAAGCTGTAAAAATGAGCCAGTTGCCAAATACCCAAAATGTGATCACATGACTGGGGTGGTGGCTTTCATAACTCAGGAAATGGGCCATAAGTAGCTCTGGGGAGGTTTGTCATAATTTAAACTGTGTTAAGCAGCACATCATAAGTGAAGAACTACCTACATGTGCTTCTAGATAAAAGTGCTTCAAATCTTTTATATACAATTCAAGTTTAGTTCATACAAATTTGGTCTATAGGCAATTGATATGGAGACGCTACGCAAATATTAATCATACAGATTTTACCAGTCTTAAGCATTACAACCATTACATATTGCTCACATGATGAAAAGGTGATGGCTGTGGCTTAGATAGCTGTACCCATTCAACTGTGTATACATAGTTCTAATTAACTAAGTACTGGTAAGATTTACCTTATGCTGTATAAAAAGTTGTTCGATTGTGCAGTACAATTTATATCATTAAACACTTCCAACAACATAATTTATTCTTCTGTGTGATGAAGCACATTTTTGATTCCCTCTTTATGAAGTTCTCTGAAGATAGGGCACTGATTCAAAGCATCTTAAAACACCAGGAAAATAAGCTATTTTTCTACAACTCATTGGGTGGCATCCAAGCGTTGCAGCATTTACAGAACCATCACATTTTAATGCTTTTGTAAAACAAATATTGCAAAGCTTCTTTTCTGGAAGCAAGCCCCTCACATCCCACATAAAATCTGCCAAGATTAGAAACCTTATGGTTATAGCTGACAAAAAAAAAGGAAAGGAAAAAACCTTCACCACTGGACTCAGAGAAGCACTGAATGTCCCCCAGGGAACTTCTTCTGTTTTCATTTTAATTCCAACTTATCAAATTTTCATTTCCTAGATCTATGCACAAACTGAAACCCAATTATCCTCAGTTATTTATACGGCTCCAAATTTTTGAGGTAGCTTATAAACAAACAAGGGTATATTACATAAACTATTCATAAAGCCATGTCTATTGATGAAACATATAAATACAATATGTAGTACAGGAAATTGCTTTGAAAAATAAATAAATTATAAAAAGTAAGAACAAACATGCATATATTTGGAAAGTGTGTCCAAAACACACACACAATTCATGTAAGTCATAAAAAAGAAAAGACAACCGATACAGAAATGGAAAAGAAAGAAAGAAAGTAGATTTGCTCTGTATTCCTGATCACACAGCAACAAGGACTTTAATTATAGCCAATATAGATTCTGATAGAATCTTGGAGTGAATTTTATAGTCTGTCATCTGCACCTCTATAACTGTCTGGTTTGGCTCTGCAACCAAACAAGACAGACACAGACTTCAATGGATAATTAGAACTGCAGAAAAAACAATTACTACCAACCTGCCTTCCATTGAGGATCTGTATACCGCACGAGTCAAAAAGAGGGCTGTGAAAATATTTACAGACCCCTCACATCCTGGACACAAACTGTTTCAACTCCTACCCCCAAAACGACGCTATAGAGTACTGCACACCAAGACAACTAGACACAAGGACATTTTTTTCCCCGAATGCCATCACTCTGCTAAACAACTAATTCCCACAACACTGTCAAACTATTTACTAAGACTGTATTACTATTCTTCTTCTCATCCTTCCTATTATCTATCTCCTCCCACTTATGACTATAACCATGTTGCTTGTATCTTTACGGTTTATATTGTTTTATTTGTTTCCTAATATGATTTGATTGCTTATTAGTAACCTATGACTATCACTAAGTGTTGTATCTTATGATTCTTGATGAATGTATTTTTTCCTTTTATGTAAACTGAGAACATATGTACCAAATTCCTTGTGTGTCCAATCACACTTGGCCAATAAAGAAGTCTATTCTAAAGAATTATATTCTTCTGTATTGACTTTCTACATATTAACTTTAAGTACAAGTAGGAAAAATGTGATGTAATGTGATTATCTAATGCCTCATTTTATTGCAATTTCTCTTTAGTTCTCTTTAGTTATTTTCTGAGTGTAGCCTATTTATAGACCCTTTTATATAGGCTGGCATCAACCCTTCAGATGTTTTTTTTCAATACTCATTAATATCAAGATGAATTTGCAGCATCTGTATCCAGATAGATTTCTTTACCAGATGTAAAATGATAAGAGATGAACATGTATGTTGCTGCTGCCTGCCCCTAAAGTGAAAGGCTATGAACTTACTTTTGATGCCTTTCTTTCTCTGTGACTTTTTTCCTTTTTTTTTTTACAACTAATGCTATTTGTCTTGGGGCCTCTGCTACCTTTGTAGCATAAAATATTGCTATTAAGCCACATCTTACACACCAGAGTCCTACCAATACTGAGGGACACATTCCACAATGGGTCAAGCAGATTAAGTAGTAATATGAACCCTCTGGCACTCAAAGATGGTAAAGATACATTAATCCATAAAGACCAAGTCAAAAAGTCTATCCACCTTGACTCTTGACTGAAGTGATAATGTACTCCTTCCCAGAAGTGGCAAATTGTCAATTATTCAAATTTACTAGCACTCTAGAAAATCTTGGAATCAGAGGTGACAAAGCATAACACCACAGAAGTCAGGTTGAATTGTGAACCCTTCCACTCTCATAAATGTCTTGTGACTATTAATTATTAACTGTGTAATCTGGTTTAAACACTGGTATTATATCACAATTCCTTCTTTAACTTTGGAATCAGTGTAGGACTATAGTATTTGGATTAAGCATGAGCTTTGGCAAAAGACTGAATAAATAGGCAGCTGTTATTTTGGAACAGGTTTCATTCATCTTGGTCATAGCAGCTGGGAGATGACTTTCTGTTTGGATTCTGGGCCTCTCAGAGATCTATTTCCAGTTTCTTTTCAAAACTGGTATCTCATGGGATGTACTAGCAATTTCACTCAAGCAAATAAACACATTAACAAACACAGGCCATGTTAGAAAGTAACACACAAGTGAAATGTGGTCACCTGATTATCATTATCTAATTATGATGACTTATAGGGTTGAAGAACCATGAGGTTGACAAACTAATTAGTATTACCATTTACTTCATCTCATTACTGCCCATGTACTCACCCGTGATCATGATGTTTTGGATATTACCAAGGTGGCCTGGAAAATATCCAATTTTTATTTTATTGCTAAAATTGGTTCCTTCATTCTTTTTATTTTAATCTCCAGCAATTAGATCTATGTTCAGGAACAAAGTACTACACAAACAGCCATTTTCTAATCTCTTTATTTTAAACAAAATGGTTTCACTGCATCTTTCTGAATTTAGGCAATTTATGTGCAAAGAATCAATAACATTTGTAAAGTTACAGGGGGAAAAAATTATTCAAACCTGTTCCCAAGAATCTGGGTTAGCACTAAATTTATTTATTTATTTATTTATTTATTTATTTATTTATTTATTTATTTATTTATTTATTTATTTATTTATTTATTTATTTATTTATTTATTTATTTATTTATTTATTTATTTTTCGCACTTGTATGCCGCCCACTCCACAGGGACTCTGGGCGGCTTTGCTCTAGATAAGGGTCAACAGAATTCAAGAGGGCTTGAATCTTTAGGGCAATGCAAGGACTCTGAGCTGATGACACATTTAAATCTGCCCCCCCCCAGCTCCGCCTGTTCTCTTACAGGAAGAGCCATTTCTCATTATTTGTACAGATCACCACCATTTGTATAAGTTGCATTTTTTTAAAAAAAACCAAAATAGAAACATTATGATCATATTAAAACATATATTTGAAAGGAACATAGTCATAAAACCATTCATTATTTTTATGAGATTTGATGAGCTTTGTCATAAAAACGCTACCCCAGCCAAAACTTTCACAAATTCTGTAAAACAAATGCATATGTCTCTATCACTAGTTATTTATTCTTTCTCCTTCAGTTGACAGTAGACATATAGAGTTCTTATTTTCCAAATTTCACTCAGGATACAGGCACTGAGTTGAACTGATCAATTTTTATAGTGATCTAAACATAATAAATTCACTGGGCACCAGACAAATCATCTTTCTTCACCACTCATCTATATCCACATACACTAAAAAAAAAACAATCTTAGAGTGAAATCTAATAAAAGATTTCTGGAGATGACAATTTGAGAAGGGGTTTGGAGAGGGTATGTAGCAATTCAGTAAAAGTGCTCCTTTAAAAATGTATGAAAGCATAATCAAATACAGAAATAAAAATATACTTTCTTGGCTTAAGTCCTACATGCTTACAATTGAATCAAGCCTCGTTCACTCACAGTGGTAAATATGATCAGAAATAACAAAACCAGACTGTGACATTTATTTAACAATCTTTGTTAACCTGATTCCCAAATATTTATTAAAGAAATCCCCTAACACACAGTAGAACAGATTTTCTATGCTATATTTTGACTTTGACACACTCCTCTGCTCTTTAGGTATAAGAGATAGTTTGAACTATGATTGGTTTCTTAAATGTAATACAAGAATTATCAATGGTTGATAGAACAAACATAAATTCTATATATAGAGAGAGCCAGTTTGGTTTCGTAGTTAAGGTACTAGGCTAGAAAGCAGGAGATGATGAGTTCAAGTCCCAACTTAGCCAAGCAAGACAGCTGGATGACTTTGGCCAGTTGCTCCTTCTCAGCCCAACTTACCTCACAGGGTTGTTCTTGTGGGAGAAATAGGCAGAGGTAGGTGTTGGATGTTTGCTGCCTTATTTATAAAAATAATAGATAGATAGATAGATAGATAGATAGATAGATAGATAGATAGATAGATAGATAGATAGATAGATGACAGATAGATAGATAGATAGGTAGATAGATAGATAGATAGATAGATAGATAGATAGATAGATAGATAGATAGATAGATAGATAGATATAAAATAAAATAATAAAATAAAATAAAATAAAATAAAATAAAATAAAATAAAATAAATAATAAAATAATAAAATAATAAAATAATAAAATAAAAAATAAAATAAAATAAAATAAAATAATAAAATAAAATAAAATAAAATAAAATAAAATAAAATAAAATAAAAAATAAAATAAAATAATAAAATAATAAAATAAAATAATAAAATAATAAAATAATAAATAAAATAATAAAATAATAAAAAAAAAAAATTTAAAATTTATTTTTTTTTATTTTATTTTATTTTTATTATTTTATTATTTTATTTTAAATAATAAAATAAAATAAAATAAAATAAAATAAAATAAAATAAAATAAAATAAAATAAAATAAAATAAAATAATAAAATAAAATAAAATAAAATAAAATAAAATAAAATAAAATAAAATAATAAAATAAAATAAAATAAAATAAAATAAAATAAAATAAAATAAAATAATAAAATAAAATAAAATAATAAAATAAAATAAAATAAAATAAATAAAATAAAATAAAATAAAATAAAATAATAAAATAAATAAAATAAATAAAATAAAATAATAAAATAAAATAAATAAAATAAAATAAAATAAAATAAAATAAATAAATAAAATAAAATAAAATAAAATAAAATAAAATAATAAAATAAAATAAAATAATAAAATAAAATAAAATAAAATAAAATAAAATAAAATAAAATAAAATAAAATAATAAAATAAAATAAAATAAAATAAAATAAAATAATAAAATAAAATAAAATAAAATAAAATAAAATAAAATAAAATAAAATAAAATAAAATAGAGTTTCCTAAACTGTGTATGATTCACAGAAGTATTTTTTTAACAGGCAAAAAAATTAAAGGTAAAAGTTTCTCCTGTCCAGTTGTTTTTGACTCTAGGGAGCAATGTTCATCTCTGTTTCTTGCCGAGGGAGCCAGAGTTATTTGAATACATTTCAGCTGTCATGTGGCCAGCATGACTATATGCCAAGGTGCACAGAATGCTATTACTGTCCCACTGAAGTTATACCTATTTATCTGCTTGTACTTGCATGCTTTTGTAGGTAGGAGATGGGACAAGTAATGGGAGCTCACCCTATTCATGCAGTGCTCGAGTCTCAAACCTGGGCTGCCAGCTTTCCAGCCTACAAGCTCATCATCTTTAACCACTGAGCAACCACATGCAAAATTATGAAACTATTTTAAACGTTTATTTGGTTCAAGATATACATATTTTCTGATATATTCTACATATCACATAAATCCAAGAACAATCTGGAAGAAAATATTTTTGCAGCCTAAACATGTAGTTCAACCATATCCTAGGTTAACAGGTGAATTAAACAAACCACTAAAAATCATTGTCTGTTAGGGAGGTGAGACCTCTGCCATTTCCCAATCACTAAATTCATTGGGTATTAGAATGACGAGAGCTCTGGTATTTCCAGATGTCAAAGACCCAATTTAAAGAAAATTGAAATAGTCTATATAAAAATAAAAATAAATAGAATTTGATACTTTGTTACAGTCAGTATAATGGAATCAGGGAGAGGGAAAGAGAGGGTATGCTTTCCTGCTTTTCTTATTCCAGGGCATATATTTTTTTTCAAAGAAAGTGCTGCAAGGAATGGAGAATAAGGCTATAAAAACACAGGAAGGAATGCTCAATATATTCATCCTTTGAGTCAGAAGTCATATATAGAAGAAAAGAGAAAGGGGTGACATTTAAAAGCAGTTTAATAATGAAGAATTTTAAAGAGCACGCATTGCTAACCGGCTTTCTCAAATGCAGCATTTAAATTGCACAAAATTGGTCTTTATTATCCTCCTTTCATCTTATTCTACAGCATTTGAAACAATACTTTTTGCGTGTATTAATAGAGAGCTATTACATACTAGGAGGCAAAGATAAAGATTCTGTGTTCAGCTTGACTCTTGGTGACTGCAAGAACGCAGCCACACAGTTTCATCGGCAACAGCATGGAAGTAGTTTGGCACTATCTTCTTTTGAAAAGTATTTTTTTAATTGATTTTTTTTTACTTCACAGTTCAGCCTAGAGGTCTCATGTCCAAATACCAGCCAAGCATGACCCTACTTAGTTTTTAACATCAGCCAAAGTTGAATAGATGTAGTGTGCAATCTGACCAATTAAGGCTTTTCCCAAACATGTAGGAGCTCTCCAGAGTCCATTTATATAGTCTTACAGCAGCAATGTAGATTACTGCATCAGTAAGTCACAAGTACATTACAGGAAGTGCTGGGCAGCTGCATAGCCAGAGCCCCATCTCCATGGCATCACCAGGAGTGGGCTGTCTCTATTTCTTCTGTCGAGTCCCAGCAACCTGTGACAACATAGGACTTCTGGTTTTGTGACCTAGAAGTGCCACCTATGAGATGTCTGACATGCGATGCTTATAGTTGACACTAACTTGATAACATATAATCAAACCATAAACTAGATAGTCTTCAAAACATTTCTTGAAGTAAACTCTAACTGATCTGATGAGCTCATATAACCAGTCTAGTCTCTTGTTAGTACTTAATGTGTCTGTTCTCAAGCTACACTTGTCAATCCTGAAGCTGGCCTAACTGTGGCCATTTTCTCCTTATAGCTTTCCTCTAAGAAGGTTTCTCTTCACATTGCTTCAGGGCTGACACAGCCTGGAGCTAAGGGGCCCGGGAGGGGGATGTAGAAATAGCTGGGGTTTGTAGCCTAAATAAAATTATTTCCCCTGAGAATCAAGGATATTTGTGCAGGTGTTCGAGAAGTGGAGAATGAGGTCACCTAGCAACTGGACTACATGCTGACTAGACTATGTGACTGGAGACTCTGGGGGGAAGTGACAAAGTTTTATTTTTAATTGGGTGTAAAACCAGCGGGAACTTACAGCCAGTTTTCCACCAAATCTGTGCCAATTTGATATGTACCAATAAAATGTTCTTTGAGAGATATACCTGCTTCGGAGTTCTTATTGAAGGGGATGTATTACTTGGAACCTTGACAGCACTTTTTAATGCAGTATGCAGGTATAAGGAATCTTCTTTTAAAAAAAAACAATTGTGCATCTTCATGATACAGCTTGATCTTTCTTCAGCTGAGGTTTGTCTTCTGAGCTTGCTGCTTTGCTCCGGGACATTTTGTTACCAAACTTGCTTACAAAATGTCTGGGAGCCAAGCAGCAAGCTTGGAGGACAAACCTCTGCCTAAATCTACAATCCGAGCTATGAATATTCTCTACAATTTCTTACCCTTTATCAATTATAAGAAAATTAGTTAAATTAAGATGCCTTCTGGAAACATAAATATTCTGTTATTTTTTCTACTCAAGTGTCCTTTTTTCCTTCCTGGAAAGTCTTTGATGTTCATCAGTCCTGTTTTTTTAAAAAACATACAAAATTAAAGTACAGCTTTTAACTCTACTTGGTTGTTTTTGTTGCGATATTGCCCTACACATAAGTCCACAATTGTTCTGACCTGCTATAGCCTATCAGTAATCATGTTATTTTCCTACTTCTTTTGCTGTCTTCCACTGCTATTTCCTTTCCTGTCCCTTAACTTATATCCGCTTTGCTATCTCTGATTATCTCACAAATGTACCAAAGGAGCTTTTCAAGAGGCAACTGGACTTTCTGGTTTTTCTTTGAAGACGTTTCGCTTCTCATACAAGAAGCTTCTTTAGCTCTCCTTGAATGAGAAGCAAAACTTCTTCAAAGTAAAACCAGAAAGTCCAGTTGCCTCTTGAAAAAAGCACATTTGGGACAACCATGACCTGGATGATTGAGAATCTCCATAGACATATCTCACAAATGCTTCCTTCTGCCAAGGCCACAGGAAATGTTGGAGGGTGCAAAGGGGAGCTTTACGGTGTCTGACTTTCCCGGGCATGTATAACCCTAAAATCCTCCAGACGTGTACACAGAGACTGTGTTCAGGCAATACAATTGACTTCTAGCAACATACCATAGATTTACCTAGTCAAATTGTTGACAAAGTTTGGAATCCTTCCAACCACTACAAATAAGGCTGAGAGGCTGTTCCATCTTGGCTGTTGTTTTTATTGTTTTATGAATGATGTGGTCTATTAGGTTCAACACCATCATAGTCAGGATTGGAGGTTCCTTTAGTATTCTCTTTCTCTTCCAGAAACAAGAAGAGAAGACTTTGTTAACCTGCTTACCTTGCTCACTGTAACTTCTAAACTAGTTGTCAAGGATATTGTGTTCACACAATACATTTTCCCCTTTGACGCAGTTAAATATATCATGCAACCAAGGTCATAGTATTCAGATTTTTTTTTAAAGGTCAAAATATAGTAGTTAGGATGGAGGCAAACATTCATCATATTATTTTAAAAGAGTGAATTAGAGGACAGATGTGAAAAAAGTGAGATGTGCTTATACATTACTGTAAATATAAATAATGCTAAGCCCTTAATTGTAGTAACAATCAGCTTCTTGGATGGATTAAGGTCTTAATGTGTTCTGCAGCACTGGGCAAAAAAAAAAAGAAAAGAATGATGGATTAATTTTAAAAATGTTCTGGGGGGTTATTTCATTTATTTCCTCTTGACCATATCTGTTAGATTTTTAATAAAATAGGTAAGTCTTATAATGTCAAAATTAACATGATGGATTATAACAGTATGAAAAAAGTCAGTGCTTTTTATCAGGTCACTAACCAAGGATGGAACAAAAAATTAAAGGGAAAAATGGGAATGTTGTAAGATTATAGGGTCAAACATGTTTAAGTAGGCATTAAGCCAATGAGTCAGTGGAATCATCAAATGTGCATGAAATAAAATGTGCTATTTCACTATTCTAGACCAAATGCATATGACTAATTTACAGGAAATTATGTTTATCTTCTTCTTTTTTAATTGGTGGGTGCCCACTGAAGGCATGTTTTATTGTTCTTTAGATTTATTTAATCACCAATGCTACAAGTTGAAAACACTGCTACTATAATTGGAGAGGACCAGAAGTGGGTTCCTGCCAGTTCGGACTGGCTCTATAGAACTGGTAGTGGGAATTAACCCCTGCTCGCCAAACTGGCAGCACTGGCCGGCTGGCCACACCCCTGAACCAGTCCCCTCCCATGTCACTGTTCGCTTGTCCACCCCGCCCACCACTTTCGCCCAACCCACCACTCACCCTGCCTTGCCTTCACCATGTGCATCCACAAAACTGCCTCCTCCTGCCTACACATAGTTAAGCATTTGCAGCAGGGATGGGGGGCAGTCCTGCAAGCTTCGCAGACACATGGCCCCCTGTCACCACCGGTCAGCATCTCCCGAAGACAGCAAGGATAGGAGGAGAGGGCAGCCCAGCTAAAAGCTTTCCAGGCTGGCGACCCTGTCCTGCAGCCAGCCAGCATCTCCTGAAGGCTGCAGGTACAATTGAACATGGCTGCCTTAACAGGCCCGCTTGTTCTCTGGCTCTCCACCATGGTTGAGCCCATATGGGCATTCTTACTCAGCTGGCTCTCCACCCACGCTCCTCTCCCACCATTTGATCCACCTGCGCTCTTCTTCCACCCTTTCATCCAGAGCATTTCATGGAGGGCTACTTTTCCATGGCCATTTAGTTGTGTGGGACATTTAAACATGTATCCAGGCAGCCAATTTGCATGCCGAGAGGGTGGCTGGGGGAAGTCTTGGAATTTTGCTTTGATGTGCACTCAAGGAGAGCAGGATAAAAGTGGTCCTATGGAGGAGGGGGAGGGACAGGGCATTTTTCTTCCCAGCCTTTCATTAGGCTGCCTCCCCCTACCCGCCACCACCGCATAATGACAAGTTTAATAAGAAAGTGATCTGGCTTCGCGGCATAGCTGAAAAATACTGCAAGGCCGATATTTACTTCCAAATATTAAAGGGAAATATTTACAAGGATGAAACCATGGCTGCTGATTCCAGGTTTCCTTCAAATGGCTGGTCTTTAAAGGAGAGATTCTTGCAATCACAGGGAGACAAGAGATTGGTGAGGAAAAGCAATATTTTTGCTTCGTGGTCAAAAAGTGAGAAAGTTGAATCTGGTCCTGCCACAGATTGGGATAAGGGGGGAGCGAGGTCTTCAAAAAACTGAAACAACACAAGGGATGTCCCCCCCTTTCTCCCCCCCCATCTCTTGTTTTTTAACCTTCTCCCACTCCATCCAGGCTGGAGGGATGGAGCGAGAAGGCAGAGAAATCAGGGAGAGGGAGAGGGGGAGGGGGAAGGGGATGAAGGGAGAGAGTGGGGAGGAATAAATAGATAGATCAGGGCAGCCTGGGTCAGCTGGTGGTGAAGGAGAAAGTATGTAAAGGGGGGTGGGAGGGGCTTAGCTCTGGAAAGTGAAAGTGGCGTCATTGACATCTGCAGGGTCCCAGCGCCGAAGCTCCCTTTGGGGAGAAGGGAAGGAGATCCTCTAGAGCAGAGGTCTTCAAATGTGGCAACTTTAAGACTTGTGGACTGAAGTCCACAAGTCTTAAAGTTGCCAAGTTTGGGGAACCCTGCTCTCAAGATTCAGGAAAGGGAAGGAACCAGAATAAAAGGAGGATTCAGGACAAAAATCTGCCCAGCCCAGATCCAACCTAAAATTAAGGAGAAACTTCCTGTCAGTGAGAACAATTAATCAGTGGAATGACTTGCATCCATAAACTGTGGGTGCTCCAATACTGGAGCTTTTGAAGAAGAGACTGGACAGCCACATGTCGGGAATGATATGGGTCTGCTATCTGGTCAGGGAGTTGGACTAGAAGCCCTCCGAGGTCCTTTCTAACTCTGTTATTCTGTATTCTCTCCTGCTGCTTGCTCACGAGTCTCACACACACTTCAGAGAGGGGCAGAAATCCCAGGAGGAATTGCTGGGATGTGGGTGAGTGAAGTGAGTGCCTGAACCAGCCTGCATTGGAAATGAGTCGGACCTGGAAGGCATGACACAGTGACAATAGATGGCTGACAGATGCAAAAACCCAAATGCAAAGCCCAACGAATCCCCATCCTCCTGGTGACAACAATCAAATCAATATCCCTGGGGTCTCCAGGCCTACTGGTGAAATCAGGGCCTTTGGAAAGAGTACCAAGGTGGGGGCCCATCTTATCTCCAGGGGGATGATGTTTCACAGGGAAGGAACTAAGGCAGAAGGACCTTCTTCTTGATCCCATTAGATGGACTTGAAAAGTAGCCTGCCTCCCTGCTCTGATCGGTCTGGTGGATGAAACTGGGAAAGAAAGTCCTTCCAAGAATGGTCTGCATCCAGTGTGGCCTTTAACTCCCACTGGAACCCTAAAAATCCTATTGGAGCTCAGGGAATGGGAGGAAAAGCTTGCATAAATTATGGGGGGAGGAGGCTCTGAGGAACAACCCCCCCGGGGGGGGGGTTGTAAGAGGCAATGGTTTCACATAGTAGTGGAAATACATTCATTGAGGTGGGGAACAGTGCTGGGTTGCTGTATTGAGAACTTATATTGGTTCTCACTGTCAGGAAGTTTCTCCTTAGTTTTAGGTTGCTTCTCTAATTGTTCAGTTTCCATCCATCGCTTCTTGTTTTGCCTTCTGGTGCTTGGAAAATGCATTGCCCCCCCTTCTTTCTGGCAGCCACTTAAAAGCCTGTTGCCCATCACACTCTTGGGCAAAGCGTGTGAGCCATTTCCTCCTTTCCATGGGCCATGAAAGTACATTTATAGTATGTAGATAATAAAGTTGAAAAAAGGTGAACAACATATTTACAGAACTGTAGATTCGTTGAGGCTGGGTGTGACAAGGAATGGCTGAGAAGGGAGGGGCCAGGTGAGGCACCGCTTGATGTAAGTGACATTGAGTTGGCCATGCCCACCCAGTCACATGATCACCAAGCCTCACCCACTGAGTCACATGACCATGAAGCCACGCCCACCATCACATGTCCATGAAGCCACGTCCACCACATGACCATCAAGCCACACCCACAAAATAAGCCACACCCACAGAACCAGTAGTGAAAAAATTTGGAACCCACCCCTAGAGAGGACTAATTATGCTAATTATGCAATGGTATCTTAATCCTAAAATATCAGAAGCTTGTTAATCAAGGAGAATGTCTTTAGCCTGTTTCTACACTATCAAACATTTAAGTGATTAAAATTGTCACATGAGTTAAAGTTAGAGTAATTTGGTTAAAAGGAACACAAACACCTACATTTGTTGATTGGCAGTTCACATTTCTATTTTACAAGAATTTTTAAAAATGATTTTTAAGGTGAACCTGGACATTTCTCATCCAGATAGTAAGACTTTTTCAATTTTTTTGGATTAGGCAGATTCCGGTAAATTTCACTCTATGAAAATGTTTATAAGAAATATATTTCAATTAGAATTTTGACTTGAGTATTTTGAGTATTACTAGCATTTTGCAACAACTAGGTTCATTTGCGTCTTGAGTATTTTGAGTATTACTAGCATTTTGCAACAACTAGGTTCATTTGCATTGATTATATGAGTCTCTTTTCGATGGACATCTAACTGTTTATGTTTCACCTGATTTAAGGAATATCCTGAATATCCAATTCCCTCTCAGTATTGGGCATCTATTGTAGTTGTTCTGCTGCTTTCCACTTTTTTGGCTATATAGTGGATTACATCAGGATATATTACTGTAGTATAACAGCAGAAGACATCCATTTTAATAGTTTGCAGCTCAGTGAAACCATTCTTCACAAATTGTATTAAATTATTATTATTACTATCAAATTGAATGATAAATGATAGATTGGGATAGACAACCTCACAACTAGATCTTATTTTAACAAGTTACTAAAAAATGAATAAGTCAGATTTCTGACAGAAATAATATGCTATTTCTCAGAGGGACAGAAACATGAGATAGAATGAAGAGGAAGGAGGGAGGGAGGGAGAGAGATGGGGTGATGCAGCAGAGAGAGGATAGAGGAAAAGAAACCATCTCATCTATTTTGGTTCTAGCTTTGCTCACCACTAATTTTATTCCAATACCTTTCCTCCAAATAGGAGGAAAATAATTTCCTTTCTCAGATACATATTATCAGAATGCTCTTCTCAGCTTTAATATATCATTCATCAAAGACATGGAGTGGTCAATGAAATTTCATTCTTAGTGCACACACATATTCTCACATGCATCTTGTGGAAGAAACTACTTTGAGAGGGAATTCAATTGGGATTCAAATTTCCATCTGCTTCTAAGTGAAGCATTCACTGGGAAAAACATCACCCTACTGCATCACTTAGCAATAGGTAGTTCCAGTAATTCTGATTGTGTTTGTTAGATGAGGACTGCACTGTCATTGGGTGAGGACCTCATGGTTTTTTTTTCCCTTGTTGCACAAATTGCTAGCTCCATCTCATTGCTCCTCTATGGCCCAGAAAATCCCTTCAGCATCCTACAATGCTCACTTTTGATTTATCTCCCCCCCCACCCATGTCTGTCCTTTTGACCACTCTGCACTCTCTGACTGTCTGCCTCTGCTGCTCCCTACTTCCCCATCTGACCTTCACCATGTTCTTCCTCCCACTGGTGGCCAGATTCATAAATGCAGGCCAGTTGCCAAACACCCAAATGTTGAACATGTGACTGTGGGAGAACTGCAAAAGCCATATTTAACAGATTAACAGAGTCGGAAGCAGTAGTGGGTTCCTACCGGTGCGCTCTTGGCTGTTCGTCGCCGCCGAGCCGAAGAAGCTGGCGGCGTTCACGGTGCGGGGCTTCCCCCGCCCGCTTTCCCGGGACGCCGGGATGCCACCATTTGCGTTCTTCTGCCCTCTGCGCAAGCACTACTGGTCGGAAGGGCCCTTACAGGTCACCTAGTCCAACCCCCTGCCCAAGCAGGATACCCTTACATCTGCCTCTACCTAGGATTGAACTCACAACCTCCTGATTGTGAGGCAAGAGCTCTACTTCTATCTGTGAGGACTGGTTGTAAGCTCCATTTGTTCAGTGCCATCGTAACATTGAACAGTCACTGAATGGATGACTTTACATAGGGATTATCCGTACATATATTCCATGGACTGTATAGAAGCCATAGGTTGGGTTATCTACATTCCTATGGCCATTGAGTATATTGTTTGATATTCTTCCATACCCAGCACTTCTACAGCAAAGAAAAACTACTGCAAATAGATACCATACTTTCTTTTCATTTTTACATTTTCCTTGGGCTCAGTTCTCATGCAATTTAATGAATGGGATTTTTGAAATTTCAAAATGAGATTTTAGTGAAAGTCCTATAGACTAGAATATAACATCCTTAATTCTTTAATATATTTAATTTTCCAAGTGGCCCAAATTTGTAAACCAATATTTGTATTTTTGTATGCTAATTTCTCCAGCAGCCCACCTTCCTCCATTTGATAAAAATTACATGAGGAGACAATATCTTGAAGGATATTTTCACCTGACAGCTTTTAAAATTTAGGATTGGGCAACCAGAACGCTTCAAAATATTAAAATTAAGCATAACAGAAAACCACACTATGGTCAACAAAACCCTCTTCCACAGAGAAAGGAAGTCAAAAATGTTGCCAAGAGAAACTAGAAAGAAATTCTCAACTGCTGTAAAACATAAAAAAGGAAGTCTCATTTGGAATGAAAGCAGAATTCAACACAGCATGACTAGAAGCAATTTAAGGAACTTACAGGTATATTAACATGGACCATAGAAACTTTTAAAAAGAAAGAAGAGAAGCATGCTGTCACAGGATAATATTGTTCAGAAAGCAAGATGAGAATCATTATGGTTGTTCTCCTTTTGTGATTTCTTCATATACAGAGGGTTGATATTGAATGACTCTGTAGGGGCAGCTATAACTTGGCTAACAATATTTAAATTGCTTCCTTAAGTCAACATTTGAGCTACCACTACATGTCTAGCTCTAGTTTGTGACAGCAACCCAGCATGTGTTCTTGGCAATATGTCAGACTCAACTCTGAATTTTCTACCTGGTGTCAGTTTGTGTCACACCTTTCACTGTTAGAATTTTTTTTTAAAAAAAGAGTTCTTACAATTGGCAATATACCTGCTAGATCCTTCCTGTTTACATAGAAATCTTTAAGAAAAAGAAAGTTGTGTTTGAATGCCTGCCACATAAGTGATCTATTTTTTTCAAAGGAGATTTTTTTTTTTAAAAAAAGGTCATTTTTGTCTTCAAATTTCAAGGAAGTATCAATGATAGCAAATTTATTTCCACATTATCTCTTTATTCATATGCTGCCCAACTTGCTAATGATCAAATCCAAGTTCTTTATGGGAAATTGCTACTGGTTTGTTTGGTTATTTTTTTAAAAAAACCCTTTATCTATAAAATCAGGTATGTATGTATATACGAGGGTGAGTCAAAACGTAATGCCATTTTCTTTAGGACAGGTATAATTACCAACACAGGAACATGTATCATACATCAAAATGAAGCTGGTCCTCTGTGGATCACATCCCTACTTCTCAACATAGTCACCGTTTTTCACTTTTTAAAAAAAAATTTTTTTATTTGAGTATAAACATTAAAAAAGGACAAACATTAAACAAAATAATATATGTACATACATGTACATATATACATATAAACCTCTTGGGTACTTCTACGGTAAGCGTCTTGACGTTACTTTTTTACTTATCTATAACTATACAACTATATATAACTGTATATATCATATATCATATTTTTCTTATCATTTTTATCTAAATATATATTAATTAATAAATACATACATTTATAATAACTATAATACGAGGGTGAGTCAAAACTTAATGCAGTTTTCACTTCCTCGTCACTGGAATAATGTTTGCTTCTCAAACCCTCTTTCATGGGGCCAAAGAGATGATAGTCTGAATGCGCTAAATCTGGTGATTATGGAGGATTATTATTCCAGTGACGAAGAAGTGAAAACTGCAGTGAAGAAGTGGCTCAAAGAACAGTCAACAAAATTTTACGAGACAGGGATACATGCTCTCATTCGAAGGTGGAACATTTTATTTATTTATTTATTTATTGGTGTTTCTTATATGCCGCCCAACTCCCGGAGGACTCCGGGCGGCGTACAACAGAAAAAATACAAGAAACCAATATAAATCATTAAAACAGATATAAAAATTAAAAACATCTTTAAAACATTTGATATCCATTCAGCTTCATACATACTTGGGGGTGAGCTCAAATGGATTGCGCTCTACCCCCTGCCTGCAGGAAAAGCCAGGTCTTAACAGCTTTCCGGAAGGCCAGCAGGGTGGGGATAGTTCGGGTCTCTGGGGGAAGTTGGTTCCAGAGCACGGGGCCTGCCACAGAGAAGGCTCTCCCCCTAGGGCCCGCCAGGTGACATTGCTTAGCCGACGGGACCTGGAGGAGGCCAACTCTGTGAGCCCTAACCGGTCGAAGGGAAGTGTGAGGCAGAATGCGGTCCCGGAGATAACCTGGTCCTAAGCCATGAAGGGCTTTAAAGATGGTGATCAACACCTTGAATTGGACCCGGAGACCGATGGGCAACCAATGCAGCTGGCGGAGTACAGGTGTCACGTGGGTGTACCTTGGCACACCCACCACAGCACACGCAGCCGCATTTTGCACCAGCTAAAGTCTCCGGATACTCTTCAAGGGTAGCCCCATGTAGAGCGCGTTGCAGTAGTCCAGGCGCGAGGTACAAGGGCAGCTATTGAGAGAAATGGTGACTATGTTGAGAAGTACGGATGTGATCCACACAGGACCAGCTTCATTTTGATGTATGCTACATGTTCCTGTGTTGATAATTATATATATATAGGATATGGTTATCTGACGAGAGCTAAATAGCTCAAATACATCTATAATAGTCTCCCTTTATTTTCATTTATCAGCAAAAAATGCTACACACACACACACACACACACACACACACACACACACACACACACACACACACACACACACACACACACACACATATATATATATATATATATATATATATATATATATATATATATATATATATATATATATATATATATATATATATATATATATCCACACACACACAAACTTTTGATAAGGCTATCCTATTCTCCATCCAAAAATGATACTAGTATTGGAAGAGTACAATGGTGACAGGAAAAATCTTGTAAGTTTATTTCCTATCTCTATTGTTTTGTAACAACTCAAGGCAGTGAACAAACCTAATACTTCTCACTCCTCTTAATTTACACACAGCAACAACTCTTAAGATAGCTTGGCCTAAGAGAGAATAACTGGCCCAAGGTCACCCGGCTGGTTTTTATGCCTAAGGTGGCACTAGAATTCACAGTCTCCTGGTTTCTAGGTCAGCATCTTAATTAGTAGACCATACTGGTTCTACTTTAAGAACTGGATCATATATCACAATACTAAGATGGATTTTAAAATAGTATTTAGTCCAAATTCCTGCTGAATGTTGGTTATAAAATGCAGTATTTGATTTTTTAATATACCATATTTATAAACTGCCCATCATAAAACAATTGAGTGGTGTGCTAATAAACATTTCTGGTGAATTCCTGAAAGATATTCATCCTTTCCCTTAAAATAGACAACAGGACTGCTCCATCTCCTACATAAAAATAATTCAGGCATTTGAAAATGTCATTAATTTATTCTATAATCTCTTCTTCTCCTGGCTTAACATCTATGCTCTTTCATAATGGTTCCACCTGAGATTTGATTTTAACTCCCTTAGTAACATGATTGGTCTGCTCTTCAGTGTCCTTTAAAAAAAACACAGAATTGGACACACTACTACAATTGCAGATAAGTAATGTAAAACACAGATGACCTGTTACTTACTGTGTGCATCTGGATAATGTGTTTCTGTTAATGCAGTCTAAATTGCATTAGTGATTTTACTGCATTGAAATCCTGGCTTACATTCAGTTGATGGTCTAAATCTTATACTTTTCAAATACTTACTTTTGATTTTCATTTCATCCTAAATGTATACACGATACCATTCATGTTGACCAATTTTGTATTTTCCGTGTACAGCTGTTTTATATCCTTAACTAGTTGACTAATAACAATGTGAAAAGCATATGTACATGAACATTTGCAAACATACCTAATACTCCTTCCTCCTCCTATTTCCCCCACAACAACCCTGTGAGTTCCCTTGAGCTGAGAGTGTGTGACTGGCTCAAAGGCATCCAACTGGCTTTCATTCCCAACATAGGGCTAGAAGTCACAATCTCCTGCTTTATAGCCTGGTGCCTTAATCACTAAACCAAATTAGTTCTGATCTGTTAAGTTAAATTCTTACCCTGTAGCTATGTCCTAAAATTCTAAATTCTATAAAGCCAGTCTAAATAAAGAAATCAAATAAGCATTGTTTTATCTTTTCTTTCACTTTTCAAACATGGAACCATTGTGGCAAAATGGCTCATGTGTTGGATGTCAGATTGACATCCCCTCTCAGCTATGAAATTGTGGTGGTGACTTTGGAATAGACTCTCCCCCCACCTTATAAAAGTGCCCAAAAATTCTTGGGTTGAAAAATATGGGCATATCAATAACTGCTACTTGATGGTTTACAATAAAAACAAATTTAAAATGAGAGAATTAACATAGAAATAATTTCCTGACAGTTAGAACAATTGATCAGTAGTACATTTGCATCCAGAAGTTGAGGGTTCTCCAATACTGGAGGTTTTTAAGAAGAGACTGGACAATCATTTATCTGAAATAGCATACAGTTTCCTGCTTCAGCTGGGTGTTGGACTAGAATATCTCTAAGGTCCCTTCCAACTCTGTTATTCTGTTATTCTGTATTCTGTATTCTGTTTATTTTAAGTTCACCTCATAGCAAACCTTTTCTGGGAAAATTACATAAAACAAAAATAATGAAAATAATTCATGATAAAATGAATAATTATAGTAATCAGACAAACAATATAGATGATTTTAAAGAGACATTTTAGTACTCTGAAATTTTAAAAAACTAACAGTAGTTACAATATAGAGAAGATGTTGAAATAATAGCAAAAGACATAATATTTTAAATATACTTTTCTTTCAAATGAATCTACCATCATCTCAGATGATAACAACCCCAAATTTCAACATTTCATTAATTTCTATTTGTAATTTAGTTAGGTGAACTTCCTGCAATATGGGTGCTGTTAGGCTGAACAGAGGTAACAATTTCAGACTTTTCATTCAGACTCATATTTTGGTTCTATCATCCCGTAAATTGCTAGTGACTAAGCATTCAGGAACCCAGGAACAGTGGAGGTTTACAGTGTCAGGATTCAGAAAGAACCACATGCAGCTCAAAGTATTCCATGTTCAGCCTATACCAGATATAGATATGTGTATAAAGAGTGGTGCCCATAAGTGAGCTTCCTAGCTGGAAGTCATATCCAGACGTTCACTGGAGATTATGTGCACACCAGAACTATTGCAATGGCAGTATTTATCAATATAAAAACCAAGTGTATTGTGAATGAGCATTTGGAGAGGCAGTCATACAACAAAGAGGACTGTGAAAATATCAACAGACCTCTCACATCCTAGACATTTAAATTGTTTCAACTTCAGCTTTAAGAGCTGAAGTGGTGCAGTGGTTAAATGCTGCGACTGCAGGCTGACTGCTAGTTCAGCAGTTCAGCTGTTCAAATCTCACTAGGCTCAAGGTTGACTCAGCCTTCCATCCTTCTGAGGTCGGTAAAATGAGGACCCAGATTGTTGGGGGCAATATGCTGAACTCTGTAAACCGCTTAGAGAGGGCTGTAAAGCACTATGAAGCGGTATATAAGTAAAGTGCTATTGCTATTGCTATATTCTACCCTCAAAACAACGCTATAGGGCTCTGCACACCAGAACAAGACACAAGGACAGTTTTTCCCCCAAATGAATCTATGACTATCACTAAGTGTTGTATCTTATGATTCTTGATGAATGTATTTTTTCCTTTTATGTACACTGAGAGCGTATGCACCAAAGACAAATTCCTTGTGTGTCCAATTACACTTGGCCAATAAAGAATTATATTCTATTCTATATAGAATAGAATATAACTCTTTATTGGCCAAGTGTGATTGCATAGACACATAAATCAGGTAGATAGATACACAGAACTATATTGGAAAGTATAGAAATTATGGAATGAGGTGGGAAAAGTGAAGTTAATAGAAAAGGGATTAAATACTGGGGCAGAGGTGGACAATTGACGATTGCATGTAAACCTTTAGAAATGCCTAGTTCTAGTCAAACACTTCAGAAAATGTAATGAAATAGGAGTTCTACTTGTGATCATTGCCACTAGTAGAGCTCCTACTTGTGGCAATGCTGCATTTATTGCATTCTCTGAGTTCCAATCTTATTTGTGGCTAAACAAACCTGAATCCAACTTTGATGCAAATTTTATTATTCAGGTCAGAAGCTTAGCAGACAAGAGTTACTTTGTGCTGCCTCATTTAGCTGTGCACTTTGAATCCTGATAAACTCCAAGTTACTTTTCTCTCACAGCGAAAACCTAAGATGAGCTGACACAGCTGGCTTAAGGTTCAAGAGAGCACATTTTCCTGCAATGCAGAGTGGACTATGGAAGACCAGCTTTAACTAAGAACAAGATTACCTATGTTTTTTTTAGTAATCATAGAGTTATGCATAATATACATCATTCCCAGAACCAGAATCAGCATGTCTCTGGATGTCAATTCATGGAATATAATAGTAAAAGAAAACTGATGTTTTCATGTCCAGTTTGTGAAATTTTATAGGAATCTAACTGCCCATTGTAAGTAACAAGATCCCATTGATCTCAGCTGGAAAAATGGTATTTATGTTCTTGTGTGGCATAATAGCTGTGAACCAATGCCAAACAGAGTTAGATTAATAAAGCTGAAATGAGAATGATTATGCTAATATGAAATTAATATGCTTTCTGACAGAGTGATTACCCAAACATAGTAGTAAAGGAATGGAGCACTGAAACAGCATGCAACTTGCAAGGAAATGAAGATATGCAGTTAAAATGTCACTAATTAACCCAGAGAAGAAAAAATATAGCTCACAGTTTAAAATGTAGTAAACAGCATGCTGAAATTTAACTATATAATCAAAGTAAAGTAATAAGCATAGAAACCAATACAATTATCAGAACTTTCAATTAGCAAAATGTCTCAGTGTCTCTTCAAAACTCAACTTCACCTTGTCAGTTGGGTGAAACTATAACTTTGAAATGTATTTTTAAAAATTGTTTCATTTGTTTATAAGACATCCGGACACATCATGAGCTGAATGAAAATACAAATGAAAACAAATGCATGTGCAATTTTTTCTAGTGAAGAATAACTGTATCAGGCAGACTTTAACTTAAAATGTTATACAAGAAGTTTGATTAACACCATGGAAACTCTGTAATTATATAAATGGAGGAGAGAGAAGGGAGTAATTTATCATGAATTGTTAGTAATACACATTGCTGCATAGTGAAGAAATTAATCTGATTATTAAAAGGAATTATTTTATGGGATGGGATACTGGTTATAGTGCAAAGTTAAATATGTCTTCCAAAACTTAAGTCTCATTAAGTTCGATGAAGCTTTTTCTCAGGCAAGTAAGAACAGCATTGCAGTCAAATTAGCTGATTATAAATCAACATTCAACAGCTGGACAAGCCTGCAAGTTTCCAGGTGTGCTTTCAGCAGGTGGCCGCTTTCAATTTTTTGAATTAATATAGTAGCTGTAGAATTCTTCCCAAGATTACCATTTTGACAAACACTGTCAGCAAAGGTGACCCTCAGGCTACAAATACAAGCATGTCTTCAGTTAAACCAGATTTTAAAATATCGTTTGGCCTAGATATTTGCCAAATCAGCATCAGTACTCTTAAGACTATAAATACATAATTTTAACCCATAACATTGAATTAATAAATTATTGGCTTGTCAAGATAAACCTAAGAAAACTGCAAACACTATGTAAAAGCATAAATAAAATATTTTTATAGGTATGAATTGTTCCATTTTTGCAAGCTTGTTTTGTCAGGATCAAAGAACTTCATTTGTACTGTGGATAGCCATGTATACAATTCTTAAATTGTAAAGAAAAGTTATAACTCTAGAAAGTGTCTGTCTACAGGAATGTGATGCCATTGTATATATAAATTATGTAATATTCCACTAACAATAGGCTATCCAATATCTACATTTTATTCATAGGCATGGGGGGAGGGAGTGGAGGAAAATGGGTATAAGTGAAGAAACACATGTCACAATGTTGTGGTGAATAGTCTGTCCATATATACTTGTGTACACATGACAACATAAGTACGAAATGAGTTCGTGTTGTGATATAACGAGGCAAGCTTCGTCACTTTGACTTCACTTCGATTAGGAACAGATTATGATATTCTGGTAAAAAAAGGTTCACTTTTTTCAGTGGCTCTTCTTTTCAAAAGTACATTTTCTTAGAACAGAAGCCCTCAACTGATAATTGCTGGTCAAAATATAGATTGGTTCAAACAATTGGTATGTTTATCTATGTTCATATCTACTTTGAGAACCACCTTTTGTGTGCTATACATGGTACAGTCACATCAGTCTCTAAACTACATTACTAGTTGCTGTTAAATATTTATATACCTACTGTTAAGAACAAATAATTTTTCAGCCTATTTCATGGGTACAAATTATTTATAAGTACACCATTAATTATTAAGATTTCCCTGGTGCCATACTTGCATTAATAATTCAAATTTGTATAATTATTACATAATGAAAGCATGATTTAGCTTCATTTGTTATCAGTAGTACAAACAGGAAGGCTACCCAAGGCTGTAAATACACATAAGGTGGGATAGCCATCTCTAAAAACTATCTGCTGGTTTTTTTAAATCAAGATAGTGGTGAACTACTTTGCCAAATTAATATCCCCACTATATAATTGTATTAACAGCAAAACTTTGTGGACCCTTGGAGCTGGGAGACTTTGTTCACTGGATATTCTCATGTAATGTAGATTTCTGCAGGCAACTCTTCAGGAACGCCAGGCATCTCATTACAAACATCAGTGCAGGTGCCAGCTAAACAACCCCCCTAAGTAACTGATCTAAACCCCTAAGTTATTATATGCACCCTAAAGGCAATGTTGTTTTTCTGTGAACAGATTCGTTACCATCTGTAATAGAATGGGGAAAAAAAGTACTTATAAAGCTTAAGCTGACTTACCTGTACCTTGATCATATGTTCTGCAGAGCAATAACAACAGCAAAGCCTTGGGCTTTTCATAATGATTCAGGGAAGTTGCTGTAATTTCCTTGTTCATTGGCAAAATGACTTCCCTGTGCAAGAGAAGGCTCAAAGCCACGGAATTGCATCAGGCAAGAAACAGCGCATCCCCGAAACCTATTGAACATGCTCACCACTCCAATGCTTGGGTGTAAGATTATGCTGATAATTTATGACAGTGAGGGGAAATGGGTTTATACAAAGGACGTGTATGCTTGAATGGCTCTATTTCATTGAACTAGCACAACACTGTAAATAACATTAGAGGGTCAAGCTGCCCTTGACTAATACCAATATTTCTTGTGTGCAATCACATTTTATGCTTTTGCTAACATAACACCTTTTTATGGGAGGCATGTGGGGTGGGGGGTGGGGCTAATCTGCCAAACTATCAGAGCAGATTTATTTATTTGTTTAAATGTATATGGCTGCCCCCTCTTAACAAAGCGACTCTGGCCAGTGAATGGAATTTAAAAATAAAACCACTATATAAATAACTAAAAAAACATGACATATAATAAAAGGGGGGAAAAGTGGTAGTCAACAATAATGACCTCCAAATAATGATCGCACCCAGTTTGGGCTAAAAGTCATGCCATAAGTTTTTTATGGGGGGGAGAGCCTTCTCTGTGGGAGCTCCGTCTCTCTGGAACCAACTCCCACCAGAGATCCAGATTATCCCCACCCTGCTGGCCTTCTGTAAAGCCGTGAAGACATGGCTCTTCCTGCAGGTGGGGGGAATGAGACCTTAATCCCTCCATGAATGACTGGTTTTTAACTTTTATAATTTTTAAAATTGTTTTTATTGTATTTAATTGTTCTTTCTATTGTTGTATGCCACCCTGAGTCCTACGGGGTTGGGCGGCCTATAAGAACAATAAATTAAATTAAATTAAATTATGTAGTTTTTTAGGAAGACGACTAGAGATTAGGACCAGCCTAAATTCAGTTGAAGTGTTCCAGAAGGCAAGTGCAACACCTGAAAAGGCACACTTCAATTGAACTCCCAAGCTATCTTCTATTCTGTTCTAAAGAAAACAGACAATCCAGACTTCCTGGAGTCAAGGTTGTCATGCAGAGATCTTGCTAGATAGCAAGGAAGCTAGAACAGATGTCCTACCTGATCCCTAGAACCCCATTTAAGAAAGAGGGGCTCATACTGCCACAGCACCTCTGGATACTACCTATTTAATTTAATTTAATAAGCGTTCTTATAAGCCACCCAATCCCGTGGGACTCAAGGCGGCGTACAACATGGGTATTCCCTATTCCCTTCTCATGCAACCAAGTTTCAATAATACACACCATGTTATAGATAAGGAGGCAAAGGCACACCATGGTGTAGATAAGGAGGCAAAGACTGACCTGACATTTAATACAAGCAGCCTTAGATGACCAGGGCTAAAGACGGAGTCCATGGGGCTTGAATATGGCTAATAACCAAAATTGGAACCACATTCTTTGAGAGCACCCTGCCCCCTATCTCTGGCAATATGTCACTCTAGATGTCACCATATTGACATTTCTGCTGTCCTCACCCTACACTGCAAAACATCTTCCTCCCTATCCACCTGCCAATGTACTCCTAGGCCAGGGGTAGGCAAAGTTGGCTCTTCTATGACTCATGGACTTCAACTCCCAGACTTTCTGAGCCAATCATGCTAGCTCAGGAATTCTGGGAGTTGAAGTCCATGAGTCATAGAAGAGCCAACTTTGCCTACCCCTGTCCTAGGCCAATGGGTCCCTATCTCATCCTATCAATCACCCATCAGAAGGCCTGCCTAAGCCATGGCCACTTTTGCCTTCAGTACTCAATGCCCCAGCAGCCCCTATCACAACTCTCAATCGAAGGTACATATATTGAGTGGCCCTGGATCATGTCTGCTCTAATTAAATTAATAATAGTTAGCACTATGTCTGATAATACAGATAAGATGCTTACATTGAAATACAATATAATACAGCTAATTGAGATGATTTCATAATTTCTGTATTACATTTAAAATATTAATTAAAACATGCATGTTTAAATAGGCTTTTGGATAAAACTCATCTGTACTCCTTGTCTAATCAGTGGCCTATAGTGTTGTCCTACATTTTAGTATTTAAAGTGATTTTTAGAATTCTTTTGTACGAACATTTTAAATTGTTTTTAATTCATTAGCTGTTTTTAATGAATTGTTCAAGCTGTGCCATGTTTTGTGATTGATTTTTGAAATGGAATAGAAGCTGAAAGAATGGCTGCATGAATAAATGGATAAATGATGCATATTACCTTACTTTCTTGGCAATTCCTAGCTGTGTAATAGCAGAAGTGATGGACATAAGTTGTTGAACATCTTAATTAGGTGAATGGCAAATCCAGCTTGATTCATTGTATAACCTCTTACAATTGATTAACCTTTTAAATAAACTTTTAGTTTGTTATCTTAACCAAGGTTTACAAAATTAAAGGCTATGTTTAACTCTTGTATGCTCATGATTATCCAAGCAACTAGACCATCTAATTTATTTAACAGATGGCAGCTGGACCTAAAAGAGGGAAGCTTAAAAAGATGGCATCTGAACCTGAAATATTGGCAGAGCTTCAGCCTTGATTTTATTTTTAAACTATTCTCTATGAACACTCCTGAATAAAGTCAACCTTTTTTGTCTTTTAATTTAGCATTCCCTGTACCTCTGCTTTTACAATGTACCATTAAACTATTAACTGTATATATATTTAGGAGTTGTTCAATGTACCTTGCATATTAGCTAGCACACAAAGCTAGCAGATGTCATCTCAGAACCACTGCACCACATCTTCCAAAAATCCTGGAACACAGGGGAACTACCTGAGGACTGGAAAAGAGCTGATGTGGTTCCCATCTTCAAAAAAGGGGAAAAAACAGACCCAGGAAACTACAGATCAATCAGCCTAACATCAATACCCGGGAAAATACTGGAAAAGATAATTTAAAAACAGATCTGCCATCACCTAGAAACAAGCAAAGTAATAACCAGCAGCCAACACGGGTTTGTTAAGAACAAATCATGCCAAACCAATCTCATTTCATTCTTCAACACTGTGACTAAACTAGTAGACCAGCAAAATACTGTGGACATAATATACTGTACTTAGACTTCAGCAAAGCATTCAACAAAGTAGACCACAACCTACTTCTTCGTAAGCTAGAAAAAAGTGAGATAGACAGCTACACCACCAGATGGATTCACAACTGGCTGACTAATTGTACTCAATGAGTACTCCTCAATGGGTCTGAGTCTACATGGAGAGAAGTAAGCAATGGGGTACCACAAGGTTCCGTCTTAGGCCCAGTACTCTTTAATATCTTCATAAATGATCTAGATGAGGGAATAGAAGGGGAACTAACCAAATTTGCAGATGATACTAAGCTGGCAGGAATAGCTAATACCCCAGAGGACAGGCTCAAGATCCAGATGGATTTTGACAGACTTAAACACTGGGTCCTATCTAATAAAATGAAATTCAGTGCAGAGAAAAGTAAAGTCCTACACTTAGGTAAGAAAAACCAAAAGTGCACATATAAACTGGGTGAAACCACACTCAATAGCAGTGACTGTGAGAGGGATCTTGGAGTCTTAGTAGACAACCAGCTAAACATTAGCCAACAGTGTGCAGCGGCAGCCAAAAAAGACAATATAATCCTAAACTGCATTAATAGAGGGATACAATCTAGGTCTAGGGAGGTACTAATACCACTATATAAAGCCTTAGTTAGACCACACCTAGAGTACTGCATCCAGTTTTGGTCACCACACTACAAAAAAGATGTTGAGACTCTAGAAAAAGTGCAGAGGAGAGCAACCAGGATGATTAGGGGACTGGAAACTATAACATACGAAGAGCAGTTGCAAGAACTGGGCATGGCTAGTCTAGCGAAGAGAAGGACCAGGGGAGACATGATAGCAAGTGTTCCAATACTTGAGGGGCTACCACAGAGAGGAGAGGGTCAGACTATTTTCCAAGGCACCAGAAGGCCAGACAAAGAATAATGGATGGAAACCTGACCAAGGAGAGATTCAACCTGGAAATAAGGAGAAACTTTCTGACAGTGAGAATGATTAACAGTGGAACAGCTTGCCTACGGAGGTTGTGAGAGCTCCAACACTTGAGACTTTCAAGAGGAAATTGGACTGCCATTTGTCTGAAATGGTGTAGGGACTCCTGCTTGAGGGGGGGGGTTGGACTAGATGACCTATCAAGTCCCTTCAAACTCTGTTAATCTGTATAATCTGTATAAAAGACAAGGTCTTCCTTAGGCTCACAACTGTGCTTTCTTTAATTGGAGGTCTTTCTTAGAGCCTTTTATTATTTTAACCTATTTTCATCCATGCTGGATTAGTACACGTGAGAATAATTTTAATGGCTTACAAAGCAAGAGGGCACATGGGATGTTTTTGGACACTGTGATCTACTGTAATGAGAAGTGGAGTTGAAGGCAACATGTTTATCTTTTTAATTTGAAGATTATGTTGAAATTGAAACACATTCTCCAAGGTGAATAACAAGCACTCTGGTTGCAGTACTTAACCTTAGCTGTGAGTTAACATTAATTACCTGGCATACTTGTGTCTATCTGTTCTACATAGATTGTAAAACAATAGCTCTCAAACAATTGTACATAGACCTCTAGTGAAATGGCATGGTCTTTACTGATGCTTTCATCAGGCTGACAATGAGGGTACACTTAAAACAAGAAGCCCCAGTAGCATTCTGGCAATCATTAATTGACTAATTGAGCATGTCTACATCTCCATGCAGCACTCTCTAGTTAGGGCAGCTGAGGATGTTTGTTAGGTGTTTTTTTTCTCCAACAGACATTTCTCTACGGAAATAAACCATACTTAAAGTTGTGGTATGATTAAATTGATGACAACTTTTCCAACAAAAATAGCAGACACAACTTAATATAAATGAACACCTAACATCAGCTAGGGAATATAGATTGTATTTTCAAACTCTCAAGCATGGAAAATAGAGTCAAAACATCTTCAGATGCTAGAAATCACTCCGTCACTTCAGTCAGATTGTGGGCAATACAGTATATGTATATATTGTTAAATATATATTGTGCAAAATAATATTTGAAATTGTGATCAGCAATCAGGCTAAGTGGTCACCTGAACTGGGGGAGGTGAAAGAATGGTCTAGCAGAAACAAAAGCCAACTGATTGATTGATTGATTGATTGATTGATTGATTGATTGATTGATTGATTGATTGAATGTGTGACTAGATTTATGTGCCACTCATCTCATCTAGCGACAACTAGGACCAGCTGTATATTTAGTTTGCTCTTCTCTCATAAAGCTTGAAATGTTCATCTATTTGTAATGCACCGCTTAAAAACATAAAAACTTTTTTTTTGCAATTCAGAGCAAGTACAGTATTAGCCTTTTAGAAATAGTAAAGACTGGATTACTACCCTTCCTACTGAAAAGTTGCAGAGCAGCAGTTAAGAGCTATACATGAATAAAGGATGTGGCTTTGGACCACAAATAGTAGAGTCCCGGACAAAAACTAAAAATGATTTAATTTAAATCTAATTAAAATGAAATTATATTAATGAATTTGTAGTTTTACTTACATAGTAGGACTTAACAACAATAGATTATTTCTCAATTCTGGAAAGAATCTGGGGTGGGGGTGGACACAGCCAATGCTGAGTGGGTATCACAATTACTTCATTCCATGTGCAAAGCATACCACATTAAGGGAGAAATAAATAATTAAAGTAAGCAATTTTAATGGAAGAAAGATCACAGTAAAAGCTCACATATTAAGTTTATTCACAGTAGAATCCAGCCTTATAAGGAAGAAAGCCCATATTCAGATGTATGTATAAAGACTTCCATTGTTGAATAACATCCCCAGGATACTGGCATTATTTGATGTTATCCATACAGCATTGTACCAGAAGAGGTCTACTGTTCATGGGAAAACTATCAGTCATAGAACAGTGACTGGCTGATAGACATCAATATTTCTCTGCTATCTTTGATTGGTCACAAGTCCTCCTCTTGCACAGGGGTTCATAAAATTCAAAATTTATTTTAAAACAAAGCAGAAACAAAAGAAAGAAACAAAAACAAAAATGAGCTATCCAGAGAGGACAACAGTTTCCTTAACCATTCAGTGATAGGTGTTTAGGTCAGGGGTAAAATCCAGCAGGTTCTGACAGGTTCTGGAGAACCGGTAGCGGAAATTTTGAGTAGTTCGGAAAACTGGCAAATACCACCTCTGGCTGGCCCCAGAGTGGGGTGGGAATGGAGATTTTGCAATATTCTTCCCCCAGGAGTGGTGAGGGAATGGGGATTTTGCAGTATCCTTCCCCAGGGAATGGGAACGGAGATTTTGCAGTATCCTTCCCGTGCCATGCCCACCAAGCCGCACCCACCAAGCCACACCATGCCCACCAAGCCACACTCACAGAACTGGTAGTAAAAAAAATTGGATTTCACCACTGGTTTAGGTTGATATTAGAGTTAGAGGTCATTGTCACCATTTCTTTAAGTTTAAAATTAATATTTCATCTCAGTTCTATCATTGTAGAAAATAGTTTGATTTTAATGAATATATTTTACCAGGTGAAAACTGCTTCCACCTGAAATGCTTCATTTTAACAGAAATTATTTTGTCTCCATCCATACTGAAATGTGATTAGAATGGCGCATGAAATTATTATATTCAGAGATCCACAGTGACAGCAGTTTTAAAGTCAAACAGTGACTAGAGCTATTTGAATCAGACACTGAACTGTGAATTAGAACATCCGATGGTTGATTGCATTAATATCAATATTTATACCTCTGTAAAATATGTTCTATGACACTGCAATTAATAAAGCTATTAATATTATGTCAACTTAGAATCTGTAATTATACTGTTATAAGGTAAAATTTATTGTTACATTAATGATCTCTTCTAGCACTCAGCTGGAGACCTGACTTTTTTTTATAGAAAACTATAAAACTAGAGATTTTATTATATTTTTCTACATCAAAGATCACATTTAAAACATGTTAAAGCTGAAATTTGTTTCATTTGGAATAATCATGATTGCACTTGGAGAGTGTACTTTTAATTAATCGGTTTCCCCACCTGGAAATCATGTGGAAAATGTTTCACCTTGATTTTTTATGTTATTCAGATAAATTAAAGATGTATTCAGCAACTGTACAAGTATCTTCATCGCTTTAATCTGAAATTGTGGCTCTGCCATATCAAAGTCTAAAAAAATAATAAATTTTACATCCTAACAGGTCACCAGCAACTTAACTTACTCTGTGCTGAATGCTGCTATCAAGGAAGAGGGGGGGGGATCACCTTTTATTACTATTAGGTGCAAAAATGTTCTATTTTCAGCTTTGCTAGTTTTCAGCATGTGTTCCAGATGGTCTTTCTCTTAATTTACATATTCAGTATGCATTGGATTATGTTTCAGTTTTTAAGCTAGGATTGGATTTCAAAGAAAAATGTACTACTACTACTACTACTACTACTACTACTACTACTACTACTACTACTACTACTACTACTAATAATAATAATAATAATAATAATAATAATAATAATAATAATAATAATAATAATAATAATAATAATAATAATAATAATTTATTTTATTTATTTATTTATTTATAATTCAATTTATATACCGCCCTTCTCCAGGGGACTCAGGACGGTGAACAGCCAAGTAAAAACACAATATAAACATTAATATATATATATATATATATATATATATATATATATATATATATATATATATATATATATATATATATATATATATATATATATATATATATATATATATATATATATATACACACATACATTTAAAAGAAAATATTCGATGTGGCCCTGAGTTAAGACAATACAATTAAAATTTGGTAAAATCTTAAAAACCCCAAAAACTTTTTCACACCAGCCCGGCTTGATAAAAATAGTACGTCTTGAGGGCACGGCGGAAGGTGGACAGGTCATGAATGGTTCTTAAGTTTGGAGGGAGCTGATTCCAGAGGGTGGGTGCTCCCACAGAGAAGGCCCTCCCCCTGGGTGTCACCAGCCTACACTGCTTGGCTGATGGCACCCTGAGAAGGCCCTCTCTGTGGGAGCGCACTGGTCGATGGGAGGCAGTTTGTGGCAGCAGACGGTCTCGGAGATATCTAGGTCCAATGCCATGGAGCGCTTTAAAGTATAATAATAATAATAATAATAATAATAATAATAATAATAATAATAATAATAATAATAATAATAATAATAATAATAATAATAATAATAATAATAGTCGTCTTGGGTACAATCCCAAAACTTTTGGAGCACCACTTGAATACCATCGGCACTGACAAAATCATCAGTCAAATACAAAAAGGCAGTTTACTTCAAACAGCTTACATCCTGTGACAAAACCCTTAACACCACCACACAACAACATCTGCCTATCCTAGGGCCTTGATAGTTGGATTTAAAAAAAAACCCAAATCCAGTGTAAACATCTGGTTGACTATGCAACCAACCATAATAATAAATGTTATAATAGATCTTTTATCATTTCTTTTCCTGGCCCTGGCAATTGAAGAGTTATGACTGGCTATGGATGGTTATTTCAAAATTCTTATAGTTTCATTTAACATTGAATTTTAGGGTTTTTGCTAACAGCGAGCTTTGTAGTTATTTTGCATTAGTTAATTAGTACCTAGGTTGAGATAGTATCCTGTATACAAAAAGGAAAAAAAAAAGAACTTATATCACCATACCAACAACCACTGTTTAATAGAGGAAAGTAAAGATACCATTGCTGATGTATATGCAACATGACCTAAGGGCCTTTCTTCACTTTCTTTCTTGCCATATTAATGGAAGTTAAATGTTTTCTCACAGTGTATGGAAAGGGCAATTAACTTTTAGACACCGAACATCTGTTCCTGGCCATTCCTGTTGCCATTGCTCAATGATATTATACAGTAAGTTATGTTCCTGCTTGCTTTCTGGATGAGAGGAGAAACAGGGGGGAAAACTAAATTATAGTAGGTGGAAATGTACACTAAGTGTTACATTTCTTGTTCATCTTCCCCAGAAATGAAGAATTGAAGTGTGAATGAAGTGTGAATAAAGAGTACATGTGAGTCAAAATATTGTAGTAACTCTCAAGTCACTCTCTGTTCTCAGATTAGGTTGTTGGCACTCGGCAGCCAATGAAAAACAAAGCAGCTGGGCTTCAGATATATCCATATTTGTTTATTTCTGGATGCCATTTAAAGGGGTCCTGTAACATTGTATCTGTTCAGCTTCTGACATTTCTATTTTCAGATGGTGAAAATATCATTGAACAAACAGGCTGCATATTATTTAAACCTCATAAACACTTCCCTGGAGGAGGGAGAGGGGAACTGTGATCTACATGTAGATAAACAAAATATAGAAATAGTCACTGAAAGATGCAATCTGGATCCTTTATTTCCTACCAGTTCTTCTTCTTCTTTTTCTTCTTCATTTTCAGTCAGAAATTATCTCCTTTTCCAGAAGAAAAATAATCTGGTTTTAAATCTATTTTTAGTTTCAATTACATGATACATGAATTCAAATAAGGCAAAGCTTTCGTCTAGAGCCATTTTTTTATTTAGAAAATCCATTTATGCTTTCTGATGGTTATATAATTTGACAAAATTCTGTTTATTTAAATTAAGCCATCTGACTCCAATTAATTCTTCCTGACATCATGCTGGTGCTGTGCTTACATAATGTTCCATAAAATAGTAGAATGTCATTATGGGATATAATTCACACTTATTACTGATCAAGTAAATGATCACTTACTGATGGATGTGGTGGCTCTCTCTATGACAAACATGGTTTATATGTTATGGGGTCAGCAATGCAATTTGCTCCATGGAAGAGAAGCAAATACCTCACTACATAGCAAATATATTTTAATATCCAATCTTCTACAATGCAATTATCTCAATTTTCGAGAAGAGTTTCCTAATCCCACTGCAACACTGCATACAACACCTATTCTTTTCATATACATGCATTAAGAATGTGTGGATTTTATTTATTTATTTATTTATTTAAATGGATTTATATGCCGCCCAACTCCCAGGGGACTCTGGGATTGATGAAAATGGAATCATTTTAAAACTTGCTTTAAATATTTACTTATCACAATATTCCATTTCAGGTTAAGTAATGTGATTAAATTATGGAAAAACAGAATAATGTAACAATAAGCAGAATAAATTTTAAAAAGTGAGATA
This sequence comes from Diadophis punctatus similis, assembly GCA_023053685.1. Taxonomy (NCBI): domain Eukaryota; kingdom Metazoa; phylum Chordata; class Lepidosauria; order Squamata; family Dipsadidae; genus Diadophis; species Diadophis punctatus. Next base: position 158,948,749 of record JALIGW010000002.1, read on the forward strand.
AAAAAAGAAATACAGCAAAATTATGAACTAGTGATGAATTTTGGGATTAAATGGACATGGTCTATCTAGTTTTCTTTTGTTTTGAAATGTTGCCAGCAGCTGTGGCTGTCATCTTTAGAGGCAGAGTAAGCTGCTTTATATTGCAATTTTGGGCAGCTCATAGATAACTGAACATTAGGCTCTTGCATTTGGGCTCTTGCATTTGAGCCAGCTGGTCCCTGATTGACTCATGTCCCAGGAGTTCAAGAAAGTTGGTTCTTGACTGGTTCATCATTCAATTGGTCCACTTTGACGAAATTCCAGAAGTACTTGTTTCTAATTGGTTTTTTGAGCCGCACTGCTGATTAGTTCCTTGTGTGGATGGATTTCTGAATGATTTATTTGAAGAATTGTAAGAAAACAGGTTCCTTATTGGAGTGTTTTTTGAGCCTGGTTACTGCTATGTGTTCTTTCTTTCACTCTTGTCAAAGTTTGTTCTGCCATGAATCAACTGTGAATGGAGTGAAATCTCAATCTATCCTACCAAAATTTTACATCCTTATCACAAATGCCACATAAATGTTTACTTTCACAGGTGGAATGCCTGAGTTCAACAATTGCTTCACTGCTTTCAATGTCACAGATAATCAACAATGCATTTATTTTACTTTGATCATGGTGGGAGTTGAATTTATGAGGTAAATGAGGTACTAGCCATAGAATTTAATCACCTTTCAGACTGGGTGATTGATCCTTGTTTTGCATTCTTTCTTTCTTTTTTCCTGTTCAGTTAGCATTGGTTTACTCTTCCATTTGTTATTAGAGAAGAGAGAGAAAACAGAGGCCATATTTTGCTGTTCTTGTTTGCTCTTTTTTATGATCCTACCTTTTATCCAACCCATATATTATTTCAATTCTTCTATTTGTTCAACTCAATCCCTAGTTTCTGTATGCATAAATTGTTTCAGTCCCTCACATCATTCCCTTTTATTTCATCCATGTCCACCCACCCACCCATTCATCCCTAAAGCCTTTCCTCTGATATCTTCTATTTGTCATTAGCTATCTTGAATATGTCAATCTTAAGTAAATGGACTGAGACTGTACTTGAGGTGACATTAACTCCACTGCCTGGCACATTTGCTTAAGGTTCTCAGAGTGGCACTTTTACTATCTGTGCCAGTCTGCTCTCCTTGGGTTGCTTCTTGAAAAGTTCTCTTAGAAGGGTGACCTTTCATTCACTAATATAGAATACTGCAGGTAAGGTATGGCCCCAGGCATTTGATTTATGCTGCGCTCACACTAACAATTTGATGTCCCTGAGTTATTCCCTTAAGAAGATTTGTATTTGTATTTGTTTATTTGTCAAGTATATATTATTATAAGCAAAGTATAAACAGTAAAACATGATTGAATATATATGTAATAGTACAAGCATGAATAAGAGTAAAAGAGGTATGAATATATGGGTACATTAGGACAGGAACTGTAGGCACAATTGTGCGCTTATGCACGCCCCCTACCGACCTCTTAGGAATGGGGTGAGGTCGATGGTAGATAATCTGAGGTTGAAGTTTTTGGGGTTTGGGGAAGAAACTACTGAGTCAGGTAAAGTGTTCCAGGCATTGACCACTCTGTTGTTGAAGTCGAATTTTTTGCAATCAAGTTTGGAGCGGTTTACATTAAGTTTGTATCTATTGTGAGCTGGTGTATTATTGCAGTTGAAGCTGAAGTAGTCGTTAACAGGTAGGACATTGTGGCAGATAATTTTGTGAGCTACACTTAGGTCAGATCAAAGGTGGCGTAGTTCTAAATTTTCAAGTCCCAAAATTTCAAGTCTGGTTTCATAAGGTATTCTGTTGTGAACAGAGGAATGTAATACTCTTCTTGTGAAGTATCTCTGGACATTCTCAATTGTGTTAATGTCTGATATGTAGTGTGGGTTCCAGACAGATGAGCTGTATTCAAGAATCAGTCTAGCAAATGTTGACAAGATGTGCTTGTCAAGGATAAAGATAGCAGTTTAATCTTATAGACAAGGAAATACGTGATCAGAGAGTGAAAAGATGTAGTTATATTAAAAATATTGGTTCTGAAAACCCTGGAAAGTGTTTCTCCAAAGAATCTATACCAAATTGCCTACTTGCCCACTCAAGCTGCTAACTCAGGACTTGCCACCCTGGCTTGGTGCAGGTTTAAATCTCAACCCTCATTTAATGAGTAGACACAGAGAGCTTTTCCAAAATGTATATTAAAATCACAGATCAGCCTGTGAAATGGCCATTATCATTGACTATCATATGCTAATGTGATTTGATATTTTTCTATTGATTAGTAAGATTAGTAAGTTTAGTAAGTCTTTCAACATCTGTTTTGCTTAACGGGATTGAAAAGTTACAGCAAGGCCAACATTATTTTGAGCTTCATTCACTTACTCTATTCTCAGCTGCTTTACTATAGCTATAGTATAAGCCTTAATTTTATTCACTCATGCTAATTTTACAATTCTCTCCTAGTCCTTCCAATACAAGTAAGCATTTTATCAGCTCTCAGTTCTGAATACAAGTTCAAGGATAATATATACTTTTAGGTCTAATATATACTTTTGGGTCAAATCTTATTTTTAAATTCTTCATAATTGATGCAGGCTTAAGACCTTTGACTATGAGTGAATGAATATCAGGCTGTCATTTACAAGTACTGGATGATCCACTTTTGCTATTAAGAATAGTAGTGAGACTATGAGTACTATTTATCTCTGCAACATTGTATCTCTGGATCAGTCTGTTTTAGCTGACTTGATGGAACATTTTCACAAAATGTTGCCAATAAACCATAACCCTGAACAACCAGATCCTGCCTAGAAAATGCTAAACTTTTCTAGGGAACAGGTAAATGGTTACTTTCTAAAAAGGTCTCAAAGGTTTTATTATTAAATTTCAGTACAACATTTCCAGCATATGTTCCGCCCAACTTAGGATTTTTGCTGGACAATCTTTGAAGATTGTTTTCTCATTCCTACTGTGTCTTCCACCTTTAAAGAGATACAAGGAAATATTTCAAAACTCTACTTCTGTGAAGCCTTGAAAGTATCTAGCTGTGGGAATAGTGGAACAGTCTACAATTCTTAAAGTTTTCATTCCATTCTTCCCACTATATGAAGCATTTCCAGACATGCTGATATTTATGGACACTTAAAACCATATATATATATATATATATATATATATATATATATATATATATATATATATATATATATATATATATATATATATATATATATATATATATATATATATATATATATATATATATATATACAGTACTTTGGTATTCAACTGCTTCAAAACTAGTCAAATTTTGTAATCAACACATTTTGACACAATAATGTTATCATCTTGTATGAAACTCATCTTTGTTTGGTACTTGATGTGCTGCAAAAAGAAGTGGGAGACAACTACAGAGGGCAGACAGGAAGTTTGGCCATGCTGGAAAGATTGCTGCTAAAAGGAACCAGAGAGTTGCATGGAGGAAGACAGGAAGTTGGACATGCTAGGAAGGTTGCTTACACAGAAAAAGGACAAATAGAAAGTCCTTCCAGAGTACATGGTAAGTCACATGGATAATGTGGTAAGTCACATGGCTTGTTTGCTAATCATCCTTTTTAGTATTTATTGTGCCTCACAGAACCAATTAAGCACAAGTACTGAGGTATCACTGTATATAATAAATTGCAAAGCATTTGAATCATATTGGTTTGCTTTCAAATACAGTATCAAATCCAATTTGATGACTTGGATTGATCTTTCCTCCCCACCTCTATCTCTCTACCCCTTCTCCATTTAGCTTTACTCATACCAGGGAAATGCTGATAGAGGATTCTACTGTTTTCAATTTTGATTTTCAGATTAAAAGGGGTGCATTATTGTCTGTGTTTAGGTTTTTTGGGATTGATATTGTACCAATAATTGCTATGCATTTTTTTAAAAAGCTGCAGTGTTTTATTAACAGGGAACATATAAAGTGATATCATTTGCAAACCAGAGATATATACAATTTGGGGGTGGGGGGAGATAAAAATCTGACTGGAAAACAATGGAAGTGTTTATTTGAATGAAAAGTGGAACTCCTGGGGAAATCCTGATGCAACCATGTGGTTAAATTCAGATTGTGTGTGTTTCTTTGCAAGTATCCAAGACTCATTAGCTTAAGACAAGGGGATTCATATTCTATTTAGCAAGATTTCACATTGAGCCAATTTCCATTTACAGTCTACTACTAAAGGTGGAAGCCACAGGGAAATGAAATGACTTCATTTACTGGAAATTACAGTGTCTTTTGTGTAAAACTTTAATCATCTTATATATGACAACCTTATGCTTAATGCTTTTGGAACACTCTTCATAACACATTATTTAGTGAATGCATAGATACTTCCCACTGAGCTCTTTGCTGCTTTCAATGCTTTTGCTAATCTAGTTTGAATATATGCAGTAGTTAATCTTAATTATGATACCGAAGTCTATACCATGTTAATTATTCATTTTACATGTTCCTTCCACTTTATTGTAAGTCCTAATTTACTTTAACTAAATGTGGCTTTTAATTATAACATTGAGAATTTGGTGAAATTTGTCTGGCAAGCAAGCATGAGTTGTGGGGTGACTGGAAGAGGGAGAAGAGGAAATATGCCAAATTGGCAAGTAAAGGGGAGTTAAATAACATAGGAACCTAATTTACCCATAGTCATCTAACTGCAGCAATAGACTCATCAGAGACACTTGTGAACTGGACTGAATGAAGCAATGAAATGCTGGGTATTTATTGTCTTTCTTTTTTGTCCACAAGAGCTTCAATTTCAAAGGGTCACATATCCAGTAATATAGAGAAGATGATCAGAAAGATCAAAAAGTTTTACCAGAATCAAAGGATTCCACTGCTATGTGATTTTAACTTAGCCTTCCCTATCTGTTATTCTCCGGATGTGTTGGATTTGAACTCTCATAATTTTCAGTGGATTAGGTAGTAAAACTTTATTTAAAAGATTTTTTTACTTTACATTTTAGCCCTGTCCCAAAAGTAAGTTGTCAACTGGCCAACAAAATTCTATAAAGTGGCTTCAATACTGAGAAGGAGAAGGATAAAACCAAAGTTTGGGAACTTGTTCTTATTTTATGGAAATTTTAATAAAAGTAATACCTGCTACTTTAGGACTGCAAATGTAAAAATTAGGCCTATGCAAGGAAAATGCTTAGCTTTGTTGATGCACAATGAATACAGTATTCACCTTGTCAAGATACTTTTCACTGTTTTTGAGATCTCCTTTAGTACATTCTGTAACTGCAAGAGATGCCATGGAAATTTCATTCATTGTTTAGAAGTAGGGAATACTATGAATCAATTTGAATGGGATGCTCATCAATGTGGGCATCTCAATTACATTTCACACATTACTTATTCAGAATACAACTCTCAATCCAAAGAAGCTGTGGGCATCAAGTGATTCAATTGTCTTAAAAAAAAGTGGTAACCTCACAAAATAAAGGAAAATTAAAATTTTATATCCAAGCTTATGAGTATTTTTTAAAATTATATACCCTATTGAGTCTCTATTAATGAATGAGAAAACAACAAACTTACAAAAAAATCAGCTTTGTTTTTGGAAATTTTTAAGATTATTGAGAAAAATAATACTTTCCTATTTACAGATATTCTATTGCATTGCATTGACTGTGATAAGAAGCAGATATTTTTGCCTTCACATTTTCAAGAGAAAAAGAAAAAAAAATTAGTCTAGTAGTATAGATTGGATTTATCAGATATCAGATAGTTTCCTACAGAAAAAGCTGTATTATTGAAGTCAGTTATGAAATCACTGGCGAAAGAATTAACGTCTTTCCAACCCCAAAGACATATTGCTCAAAATGAGCACCACATAAACTATTATGACAGTTGTAGCCTCTTGTTTTATCAACAATATCAACAGTTGAACCTCGGAGCACATATGTGTTAACATATCCTAGATAGCTCAGTTACTAGATTTTCTTTTATTAGTTACAAGCAATAAATTATAGTTTAAGCAGCCATAAAAACATAACAGAGGTGTTTTCTTTGGTTCCTTATGGTTTTTTCTATGAGTTTTACAGGTTTAGAAGTGTTCCTGCAAAGGAAACAAAATGGGGAAGCTTAGTCTATAAATTGCATACCCGTATGCATTCCCAAGAGGGGGGGATGTTAGGAATGTAAACTAATTCCAGCAATGGTTCTATTTTGAATGAATTTGACTTTTATTCAGTGGTGGGATAAATGTTGAAAGAAAAGTCCTGTTAACATTCATCTTTCTCTTTAAAAGTCTGGAGAGAGGCCGAGGAAGTTCAAAGCAGCTGAATTTCTCTTCAATCTTTTTTCTTCTTCTAAAGCTATAAAATACCTTGTCTGCTTACAACAGTGTGGGTTCTTGACCGAGAGACTTCGCATTCTCCAGGACTTTGTGTGGTCCCATGAGATTTCTTAGAGGGATTACAGATAAAGAAGCCTCTGTGAAATAAGTCTCAAATGACTACAGATGGCAGGGATAGCACTTTCCTAATGTTAGAAGAATCCTATTTGCATTTGAAGGATCTTTTTTCATATAAAGGCTATTCTCCTTTGGGGTACGATGCATTGGCAGTCCAAGAAGCCCTGAAGAAAAGGCTTTTTTCCCCCTGTAAAGATCTCTGTGTGAGCAGAACCATGGAAGTTACCAAGGTTAAGAGAAATGGTTGAAGGTATTTTAGAAATTGAAGCTACCTTCCAGTCTGTCAATGTTTGCTTTGGTATTCTTAAATAATATTTAAGAATGTTATTCTCAAATAAAGATTTGAGATGTCCAATAAAATCTTAAATTTTTTATAACATTTAAATAGAAAAACAAGTTGAGAAATTTGTTTTAATAAAAACAAAGAGGAGTTTGCAGGCTCCATATGCATTTGACTTTTTAATGTATAAAAACTGATTTTTTTTATTGCAACTGGTTGTTCCTTTGCAATTCCCTGACACATTTAAGTATTAGATAATATTTTACATAGTTTTCTTACACCATTGTGAGAGCTGGTGCTATTTGAGTTGACTCGTGAATGTACCAAGCTAAATCTTTAAAAATGGCACCTACTTATATTATTTCTGTAGTAACTAGCTCTTATATTCTTAAGGATTCTAGAATCTCGTCCCTCAATTCTAATCATCCTTTGCTAATGGGAGAGAGCCAGTTTGGTGTAGTGGTGAAGGCATCAGGCTAGAAACTGGAATACCATGAGTTGTAGTCCTTCCTTAGGCCCAAAGCCAATTTTGAGTTCAATCACACTCTCTCAGTCAAGGAAGCAGACAATGGCAAACCGCTTTTGAAACATTGCCAAGAAAGCTGCCAAGGAATTTAGCCAAGCAGTTATCACGAAACAGTACTGACTAGTTGGCAGAGATGTATCCATTTTGAAATGGTAGGAGAGAAGAAGCATAAAAGGTCTTGATAGAAATTGGCTTGATAGGTAAAAGTTAGGAGTTTGAGAATAAGTGAGGTCTCAAATGTTTCTCCTCTAGATTAAATTTGTAAGAAGATTTTAGAGAGTCCTCATGTAGTGACCATAATTGGGCCTGACAACTCAGTCATTAAAGTGATTGCTAACTAGAACTGTTATTGTGCTTACGCTTTTACTTCTGCTTTTCCTTGCTTTACAGACCTGCAAAGGTTATAAATGTAAGGATTGGTCACAAGGTAACTTTTTCATAGTTGCTAAATAACTATCTACAGTATATTTTTAAAATGTGTTGGAGACTTTAGCTTTTAAAGCTGGTTTCCGAGTGAGGCTGGTTAGAAGTCTCTGCAAGCAGCCCTATAGATAGCACAGCAATGGAAATGCCAGCCAGGACTTGATTCTGGCTGACAGAAAATTTCTCTGGAAAAAGGGGAAAAAATTGTGGATTATATAATTTGTGATCTGGAAGAGCTGTTCCATGAAAAAAAAAAGGAATTTAGTTTATTGTGGTCCATTGTGAATCAAATAAATTGAGAGTTGAGGATTTACAACGTGCCCATAATTGCTGTGTACCCTTTTAATGGACACTTGACTGGCAAAAGCTGTACATTCTTAATCACTTTAGGATTTTAATGCTTTACAACCGAAGAGAGATATTCTGAACAGTAGTGAAGATTAAGGAATCTCCGTGAGTGTTGTTCTTTTTGAAATTAAGAAGGAACAAAAAATATCTTAAAGAATTTGAATTTAAAGGCAAAAAGATTTTGATACTCGAAATTTCAAATGGAAAAGAAGGACAATGACTTAATTTTTTTTTAGCAAAGTGCCTTTGAAATTAGTTTAATTAGGTTGTTGAGATTATCCATGTGACTCTACTCCTCATGAGTGGAGACTGCCATTTGGGAGTCATCTTATGTTGTAGTAGCTGGGAAGTTCAACAAGCTCATACTCACAACGGAGCCTTTTACAGGTATTAAGCTTAACTGTCCCCCATTTTTATCACTTTTTTGGATTATTGCTTTTCTTTGAATATTAAAAAGATTAATACCCTTTGGACTGGCAACGTTTTACTGCGTTCATTGGTGTGCTCCCTCTTCCTTAGAGGACGGCAGGGTAAATTTGGTTTTGAAAATATATGATTTCTTGGATTATGTAGCAAAAAGGCATTTAGTTTATGGATCTTAGAAAGTTAACAATGGATTAAGGAACCAGACAGATTTGGGATTATAATTTAAATAATTAAGAAATTGTCTCATGAGAAAATAGCAATTGCCTTTCTATTTTTATGATAGGGAGACCTTGAAGATTGGATGCTAGAGGGAGCTACAGGATAAAAAAAATGGAGCAGAAATTTCTAAAGAAGTCTTTAATTTTTAAGCACCCTTTTGCAAAATGGATGACCTTATTGATAAAATGGACTGTTGTGATGAAATTATAGAATAAGAACAAGTTGCATTGGATGTTTGTGAAATCACTCTGATGGAATAACACAAGTGGAACTGATGGATGAATTATTCCCTAAAAATGATGTACAGATATTGAACAGGAAACTGATTTACCGTAATTTTTTAAATTGATGATACATAAGAGTCTGTTATAGATTTGAAAGCCTCTATGAGAAGCAGCAAGCAAAAGAATACACTTTACCCATTGAACTTGCAATTTTAAAAAAAAACTTTCAAATACAGAAAAATATGAAATACAGAAAGTTTGAAATACAGAAAAAGAGCAAGCCAGCTTCATGTCATTTTTGAAGAGGTTAAGGAATATTTTTTTAAGAATTCAGGAAAGGAATACAAGGTTGGCTTACCTGATTTGGGTTGTAAATGAATTATATTTGGCTGCCCTTACTGGACTTTGGCTAACAAAGAATGATTGATGAATTATTTGGAATTATGAGGAGAACAGAAATTACATTTAGAGGTGGTTATGAGTTATTAAAATTGTTTTTTTACTTGTGAAAAGAACCTTTTTCTTTTTTCTCTTTTTTCCTTGTTCTTTTGTTTTTCTCACATTTTTTCTTTTGCATTTTTCTGTTTGTATTTTTTTTGAAGTTTGAATTGGATTTTGCTCTTTTCCTTCATAATCGTTAATAAAATTAATTTAAAAATACAAACCTTTGTTTTTTAAAAATAGTATTTTTTGAGTGGAATGATGGCAACAGTATACCTGAATATACCTGAATATATTATTTGGTAAAACCTGGTCTGAGCTACCCCTGAGCTAGCTTCTACTCACTGGAATGGTTGCTGGCAACATATCATGTTAGCACACAGGCTGGAATGTTGAGTTAAATTCTGCAATGTTAGGAAACATATGCCTGATAAAAGTTACATTGTAACAGCAAAATATTCATTATCCTATAAAGAAAGCTGGCAGCCCTCCTGAAGGGCACCGACATCTCACTGGCAAAGCAACAGTGTTTAAGCAAGAGCAGAATTGAGTCTTTTCCCCAACTAGGTATTATTTAAAAAAAACAGCAAGAGGTGACATTTCTACTACTATTTACTATTGGAAATTTGTTGCATACAGTATGGACCATATGATTATAATACTTAATAGGTCAGAAGGAAAAGTTTTATTTTGGTGTGTTACTTGATTTCTTAAATACTAGCCTATCTCAGATTCTGCTTGAAATTAGTTTTGAAAAGAAGATTTTGCTTAGACAAATTTCTGCCCATTCAAGAAGGGTAAGGTCAAATATTTTGGTAAGGAAAAAGTGTTTGTGTGTGTTTGCATGTGTGTAAAGTATTGAGAAGTGACTGCTTTTTTCCAAGGACTTCAAGGAGGCACTATAAAAAGTTCAGAGCATTTCCAACTTCCAACAGCTATTCTAAGTTGTTTGACTGATCAGTCATCTACCTATAGTGCTCAGTAATATCAATTCTTAGGTGACATTGTGAATTAATATCACCAACCATCATTTCATTTAATAGAAAAAGAAAACAAAACAAAATTAAAATGACTTTTGAAATATAATGTGTGCTAAATATTGTATTTTAAGGAATTCCCACTGCATGAAATATTCTTTCACTGATTAATACAAATGTTACACTTGCGACACAATAAACTTTCATAGAAATCTCATATGAATAGAGCTTTCAGAATTTCATAATCTTGATTGGTTTTTGGAGACTTTCTACTATTCACACAATCTTTTGCAGCTTGGCTTGAACATTAGCAATAGTGTGAATGGTGAGATGACAATTTAGTTTAATTTCTGATATGAGGGAGAGGCTTTTTAAAAAACAAAACAAAACAGCAGAGATAAAAAAAATTGCCATATCATCCAAGCAATATATTAGTTTCTGTTGGCCAGACTGAGTAGAAAGGAAACTTAAAACAAGGGTTTTTTTTTCTCCTGGCTTGCTGTGATTGAAAAGAAACACCAGCCCATGTTTGAGTATTATAACCATCTAAACACAATCCAGATTTCACTGTTGCATTGATAAAGTCCACACAAGAATTTGTGTAGCTACTCCATAGGTGCCCACAATAGTGTAATACCAAAGCATCCTTATATATTTGTTATATTCCAAGTACTCTTTAAAAATTATCATTGACTCCTATTATCAATTGAGAACACATATCATGATAGAATATATAGGCTTTAGTCTTCATGGAATGAATTTGATAATATATCATTGGGATCAAAGGCTGAAGAATGTGAAACATATTCTATAAAAAGAGGAGATATAACAAGCCTTCATATAGAATAATAATACAGAAGTGAGCTTCTATAGATTGATGGCTGTTCGGTTATGAAATATATATTAGCTGCTATTTCTTGTGTATACATATGTAAGTCAAGTCAAATGGTAAAGAACATATATGTTCTTTTTGATGAAATTTGCTTCCATTGCTTCTATGAAAAGAGAAGTCAATAAAACATGTATGTTCTTTACCATTTGACTTGGCTTACGTATGTATACACAAAAAAATAGCAGATTATATATATTATAATTTCATCTGCTAAATCAGCCTGTGTAATATATGTAGGACCTGAACAGAAGCCAAACATTTCTTTTGATCTTATTTTGGTGTGTGTGAGAGAGAGAGGGGGGGGGGAGGGAGGGAGGGAGGGAGGGAGATTCTTATGAATAAAATAATTCAAAAATAAATTATAGGCTATCTTTTCTTCCTGTTTTTTCTCCCTGCCAGTTTAACATTATTCTTTGTAAACAATTTGAAGGGATCTTATTTGAATCAGCTTGTACTCAGCTGGACTTTTCTTTTAACAATAAATTTTGCTTTAATAAGCTGGTGCCCAGAGTTTGTGCCATGCTGCTTCAAAGAGATAGCAAAGCTATGAGTAAGATCAAAGCAAAATGGTCATGGGATCTTAACTATTTGACAGAAGAAGAAACAGAGAATTATAACAGCAGAGTTTCTCTTTTTCCTGAAGAATGATTCATTTTGATTTCCTATAATAGTTTACATCACTTCTTTGGCCAAAAAAGTTCCTTTTTCTTATGTATCAGAGTTTCTAAAAAAAAACTTTGAAGAAGGATTTTTAAAAATTCCCTTAACAGAATGTCGCACATGCTAGGGAACTACAGAATACTGATTTCCAGATAGAGCAGAAAGATTGATGGAGGGATGTGTGCCAATTACATCTGAACAAGTTCTTTTTTCAATAACTTGTGGGGGGAAAGTTATATGGATCATTTTTCATTCTGGAAATCTACAAATTGAAGATTCCTCTCAACTAATGCCATGTCACCAAACTCATCTGTAAAAAGCTCATTCAAACTAACTTCAAGAATTAAATATTCCTCTGTAATATCTAGAGGACACATAAATGGATTTGCATTGAAAGTACTCCAGATTTGGAAATGTACTGTATAGATTTGGTAAGTCTATACCAGAGATCTTCAAACTTGGCAACTTTAAGACTTGTGGACTTCAACTCCCAGAATTCTCCAGCCACCAAAGCTGGCTGGAGAATTCAGGGAGTTAAAGTCCACAAGTCTTAAAGTTGCCAAGTTTGGGGACCCCTGGTCTATACCCTCACCCCATTTTTCTCTAACCAAATTATAAGTAGATATGGAAAAGAATCCTCTCTCTTTTAGCTCAACTAACCCACCTAAACAAGGATATGACATTACAGAAGTCCTACTGAAATTAAATTTAGGAATTATCACAGCTGTGTGCAATGTACTGTGTGCACATAAAGTACTGGAGTAAATAGACAAGCACCAAGGACTCCACAAAGTAAACATGGTTAGAAACTAATGGTCCCTGCATTTAGAAGCTATTTGTGCTATCTAAAAGACAGTTTGGTGTAGTGGTGAAGGCTTCAGGCTAAAAACCAGTAGATCGTGATTTCTAGTCCTGCCTTACTAGGCACAAAGATGGCTGGATGACTTTGAACCTCTCTCTGCTTCCTTCTCCCTCTCCCTTTCAGCCTTAGAAGGCAGGCAATTGCAAACCACTTTTGAAATGTTGTCAAGAAATCTACAGGGACTAGTCCAGGTAATTGGCAAGAGTCTACATTAACTCGATGATGGGAGGGAGGGAGGGAGGGAGGGAGGGAGGGAGGGAGAGAGAGAGAGAATAAAATAAAATAAAATAAAATAAAATAAAATAAAATAAAATAAAATAAAATAAAATAAAATAAAATAAAATAAAATAAAATAAAATAAAATAAAATAAAATAATAAAATAAAATAAAATAAAATAAAATAAAATAAAATAAAATAAAATAAAATAAAATAAAATAAAATAAAATAAAATAAAATAAAATAATAAAATAAAATAAAATAAAATAAAATAAAATAAAATAATAAAATAAAATAAAATAAAATAAATAAAATAAAATAATAAAATAAAATAAAATAAAATAAAATAAAATAAAATAAAATAAAATAAAATAAAATAAAATAAAATATAAAATAATAAAATAATAAAATAATAAAATAATAAAATAATAAAATAAAATAAAATAAAATAATAAAATAAAATAAAATAAAATAAAATAAAATAAAATAAAATAAAATAAAATAAAATAAAATAAAGTGTTGTCTATCATTAAGGCTAATATAACTTTGTAAACTTCCAGAAGACCAAGTAGAACTTTCTGTATATCTCTGCTACTGTCTAGTCTAGTGGTCCCTCAATATATGCAGACGTTTGAACGTATGGTAGGCTTCCTAGCACTATAGTAGTCTCACATTAAGTGGAAGAAAGCACTGTCTAAAATAGGTCTCAAGTTTCTTTATGGCTCCTCAGATGAGATCTACACAGTATGGTTGAACCTCTGTCATAGCTCTTATCCTCCTGAAAGCACACAAGTTCCAACAACCATGTCAGATACTCTCACTGGAGAGTATTCTTTTCCAGAAAGCCCACTTTCCTTTCAGCAAAATCACACTCAGTAGAGTGAAAATACTACTCAGCAGACCAGAGACCCTGGTAAATTGAACATTGTCTTATTTTTGCCATGAGTTTTACTCTGCTTCCTTCCTGATGTTCTTTAAGTATCAAAATGTTTTCTTATGAAAGGCACGATACCAAGTTATATACATATAGATTATATTTAAAGAAAGACATTTCATTTCATAGAATAGGGCTTTTTTCCCTCCAGAAATACCACTTCCTTTCTGTTTAAGGCAGATGCTTTGCTTTTTGTGCATTGGAAATTGATTAGCTTTTTATAGTACCATGAATTCAGCAGAATTACATTTCAGTAGTTTAGAATTTGCATCCCCTAATTGTATTTTAGCAAATTAATTCCCTTTAATTTGCTATTCAGCCTAAGAGCAGAACCTTCACCATGCAGTGTTCTTTATCAGAGTTTAAAGTAGCAACTGTCACTTTAAGATTAATATTCTGCATACCTAAAGGTGAAAGGATAATGAATCCTTAGTCCTAAATTTTAAAAAAAACACCTTAAATTGAGGAAACCTCTCTCTGGCCTTTTGTATTTATTCACTTTTGCCCCTTTTAATGAAAAATATAATTCCATTAATAAAGTACCTCCTTTCGAAGAGGATCTTTAATTCTTCCCATATTTTTCATCCTTTCCCCCAAAAAATATTTTAATAGGAGAATTATATTTCAGGGAACCATTTTATTGTATATATTTACTTGGCAGCAGGGGTGAAATTCAGCAGGTTCTAACAGGATCTATCTATCTATCCTATCTATCTATCTATCTATCTATCTATCTATCTATCTATCTATCTATCTATCTATCTATCTATCTATCTATCTATCTATCTGTATTTTTTATTTTTTATTTTTTTATTTTATTTTATTTTATTTTATTTTATTTTATTTTTTATATTATTTTATTTTATTTTATTATTTTATTTTATTATTTTATTTATTTTTATTTTATTTTATTTTATTTTTATTTTTTATTTTTTATTTTTTATTTTATTTTATTTTATTATTTTTTATTATTTTATTTTATTTTATTATTTTATTTTATTTTATTTTATTTTATTTTATTTTATTTTATTTTTATTTTATTTTATTTTATTTTATTTTATTTTATTTTATTTTATTTTATTTTATTTTATTTTATTTTATTTTATTATTTTATTTTATTTTATTTATTTTATTATTTTATTTTATTATTTTATTATTTTATTTTATTTTATTTTATTTTATTTTATTTTATTTTATTATTTTATTATTTTATTATTTTATTATTTTATTATTTTATTTTATTTTATTTTATTATTTTATTATTATTTTATTTTATTTTATTTTATTATTTTATTTTATTTTATTTATTTTATTTTATTTTATTTTATTATTTCATTTTATTTTATTTTATTTTATTTTATTATTTTATTTTATTTTATTTTATTTATTTTATTATTTTATTTATTTTATTATTTTATTTTATTATTTTATTTTATTTTATTTTATTATTTTATTTTATTTTATTTTATTTTATTTTATTTTATTATTTTATTTTATTATTTTATTTTATTATTATTTTATTTTATTATTTTCTATTTTATTTTATTTTATTTTATTTTATTATTTTATTTTATTTTACTTTATTATTTTGTCAAGTACATATTTGATAATATACATAAGCATAACATTATTTGAATACATAAGATGGGTACAAATAAAAGGGAACACTTGGACAGGAACGGTAGGCATGCTGGTGCGCTTATGCACACCCCTTACTGACCTCTTAGGAATGGGGTGAGGTAGACAGCCTAAGGGTAAAGTTTTGGGGATTTGGGGAGGAAACCACAGTCAGGTACTGAGTTCCAGGCATTAACCACTCTGTTGCTGAAGTCGTATTTTCTGCAATCGAGTTTGGAGCGGTTCACTTTGAGTTTGTATCCGTTGTGTGCTCATTGTGGTTGAAGCTGAAGTAGTCATTGACAGGTAGGATGTTGTAGCAGATAATTTTATGAACTACGCTTAGGTCATGCCTAAGGTGACGTAGTTCTAAGTTTTCTAAGCCCAGAATTTCAAGTCTGGTGGTGTAAGGTATTCTGTTGCAAGCAGAGGAGTGGAGGACTCTTCTCGTAAAATATCTCGGGACATGCTCTATTGTATTAATGTCCGATATGCAGTGGGGGTTCCAGACAGATGAGCTGTATTCAATGATTGGTCTGGCAAATGTTTTGTTAATAGTGTATTATTACTGAAGAAGAAGCTACGTAAGATTAGGTTTACAACTCTTAATGCCTTTTTGGCTATGTTGTTACAGTGGGCTTTGGCACTTAGATTAGATATGAGTACTCCAAGGTCTTTAATTTAATTTAATTTAATTTAAAGTTCTTATAGGCCGCCCAATCCCATAAGACTCAGGGCGGCATACAACAGGAATAAGAACAATACAAATGATATATAATAGCAATAGGACTTAGACTTATATACCGCTTCATAGTGCTTTACAGCCCTCTCTAAGCAGTTTACAGAGTTCAGCATATTGCCCCCAACAATCTGGGGCCTCATTTTACCGACCTCAGAAGAATGGAAGGCTGAGTCAACCTTGAGCTGGTGAGATTTGAACAGCTGAACTGCTGAACTGCAGTGCTACACTTTAACCACTGTGCCACCTTGGCTACTAAATAATAAATTTAAAACATTGCATAATTTAAAAAACCATTCATTCATGGGGGAATCCGATCTTCTTCATCCTGCCTGCCGGAAGAGCCATGTTTTTACGGCTTTGCGGAAGGCCAGTAGAGTGGGGATAGTCCGGATCTCTGGTGGGAGATTGTGTTCTCTTGGTTCTAGAGAGATGGGGCTCCCACAGAGAAGGCTCTCCCCCATGGACCCACCAACCGACATTGTTTGGCTGATGGGACCTGGAGGAGGCCAACTCTGTGGGACCTAACTGCTCGTAGGGAGGTATGTGGTAGGATGCGGTCCTGGTGGTAACCTGGTCCTGAGCCATGTAGGGCTTTAAAGATCAAAACCAACACCTTAAATTGAGACTGGAGACTAATAGGCAACCAGTGCAGCTGGCGGAGATTAGGTGTTACGTGGATGTATCTCGAAACACCCACCACAGCTCGCGCACCTGCATTCTGTACCAATTGCAGTCTCCGGATACTCTGACAGAGTGAGGGTCATCTGCAAGGTTGTGTCCATTCAGCTTGTATTTATTGTTCTGATTCTTTTTGCCAATGTGTAGGACAGAGCTACAAATCTTGGTTGAGATTTGGAGTTGCCTGTTATTTGACCATTCTGACACAAAGTCGAGGTCTTTTTGAAGGGTAGCAGTGTTGTCGGTGGTGTTAAAAAGTTTTACATCATCGGCGAAGAGAACGCAGTTGCTTATAATGTGATCGCAAAAGTCATTTATATAAAGTATAAAGAGTGTTGTTCCTAGTACGCTGCCTTGGGGAACACCACTGTTAATAGGTGCGGGATTTGATAGGGTGCTCCCTATTTTGACCACTTGTTGTCTGTTTGACAGGAACACAGCTATCCAGTTATGTAGGGGTCCAGAGATGTCGTAAGATTTTAATTTTAGAAGTAGTTTGTCGTGTACCACTGAGTCGAAGGCTTTACAGAAGTCTATGTAAATTGTGTCTATTGTTTTGCTCTGGTCTAGTTTTGAAGTCCATATGTTTTTGCAGTGTAGTAGTTGTAGATTACAGGGTCTTTTTTCCTGAAATCAAATTGCTTGTTAGAGAATAGGTTGTTTGTTTCTAATTGGAGGGTAATGGATTGGTTTATGATTGATTCCATAGCTTTGCAGGTGACGCAGCATAAAGAGATTGGTCTGTAGTTTTCTACTAGGCTGGGATCTCCCTTTTTGAAGATGGGGATGACCGTGGCTGGTGACCATAGGTTTGGTAGAGAGCTGGTCCTGAAGGATTTTTCAAAGATTATACTTAGCAGTTTAGCCATAGTAGTGGAGAGCTTTTTTAGGACGTATGCACATAGTCCATCAGGTCCAATTGATAGAGATGGTTTTAGGCTGTGTAGTGCCTTTTCAATGTTATCTTCTGTGAAATCTATTTATGTTAAATCGTTGTAATTATTTGTGGTATGACTAGGGAATGTTGGGCATGAGCCGTTGCTGTTTACAAAGACTGAGCCGAAGAATGTGTTGAAGAGGTTAGCTTTAACTGTTTCATCATTGTATTCTTTACCATTAGGTCCTTTTAGGGGTGGGAAGGATCTTGAGTCCTTAAGTTTGTTGTTTACAAAATTGTAGAAGGCGCAGTTGGATTTCGTGCACAGAAAGTTTGCTGTGGTCTCTGTCTCTGTCTCTGTCTCTGTCTCTGTCTCTGTCTCTGTCTCTGTCTCTGTCTCTGTCTCTGTCTCTGTCTCTGTCTCTCTCTCTCTCTCTCTCTCTCTCTCTCTCTCCCTCCCTCCCTCCCTCCCTCCCTCCCTCCCTCCCTCTGTGTCTCTCACACACACAAACTCACTTGATCCAAACAACATTAAGATTGATTGTTTGGAATTCAACCATGTTCTGTTAGCAAACTACAGTTAAGCAAACTTAGTGTGGTACAACGTATAAGTCAACCAGGCCAATGACTTTCAAAATTCTAATTGTTTATAACAGTCCGTGTCTTACAATATTATAAATTATATTTTAATCAATCATTATTCCACTAATAAAAAGTAGTAAGAGAGAAGATATGTCTTCATTACTAATAAATGAATGTAAAGAATAAATTGAACTTTCTTTTTGAGAAACAATTCTTTCAGCCATCATCTAATTTATAAGTTATGCAGGGGCTGCAGAGCAGATTCAGCTATATCACAATACAAGGAGAACAAATACCTTGAGCTTCCCAGACTGATTGGGAAGGTAGTTCATTTTGCCTCTCTCTGGTTGTAAAAAGACATCATGTTTTTCTCATACATTTTTCTCAGCACATTCTTCACACGTTCTCCCTCCCTAGGAAAGAGACTCCTGGGTACCACTGAACAACTGCCAGTTGTTGAATTGTTTAAGAACAACTTCAGCAGGAGACATGAGCCTCACCAAGTGCCATTCATTCTGCTGTATAAGGGATCCAAGTCATGTGGAGATAACAGGATCAGAACTCTACCCCCTACCATATTTCACAGCAGTATTCTTAGATCAATACCAAACAAACTCCATCATTTTCATTTGTTTTCTTTTGGTTTATGAATGTTTCAGCTCTTCAGCCAAATAAAAAGATGAATTACTATTCCAGACCAAATCATTTCAAAACGGAGCAACAGGTGAAACCATACCAGAATTCCATTTTCTTTTTTAGTTGTATAGGTAGGTCTTAGAAGTGCCGTGGGACCATGAAGTCCATTTCTGTAAGGAACAATCATTACAAATTAATTATGTGAAGACACAGGTCAAGCATTTTTCAGGAAGCTTCAAGAAAATCTGTTGGAGCCTCAAAGGACATCAAACAGAGCAAATTCTTCATTTAATATTTGGGTTTCATGTTACAGGAAAGCAAATATTCATGTCACCTTTCTTCCCCTTCCCTCTAGATCACATAGTACATACCAACTGCTTTGAAACTTTTGGAAGTCAAGATGCTGGCACAATCCTATATAGAGTTCAGGTAATTCATTAACGGCGAGAAATGAGAGAGGGTTGAAATAAAGGTTTTGAAGAAAATTATTCCAGGTAGCTAAGTACATTTAATTTAATTTAATTAAAAGTTCTTATAGGCCGCCCAATCCTGTAGGACTCAGGGCGGCATACAACAAGAATAAGAACAATATACATAATACATAAATTTTAAAAACATTTCATAATTTTAAAAAGAACATTCATTCATGGGGGAATCCGATATTTACCCCGCTTGCCGGAAGAGCCATGTTTTTACGGCTTTGCGGAAGTAGAGTAGGGATAGTCCGGATCTCTGGTGGGAGTTGGTTCCAGAGAGATGGGGCTCCCACAGAGAAGGCTCTCCCCCGTGGACCCGCCAACTGACATTGTTTGGCTGACGGGACCCGGAGGAGGCCCACTCTGTGGGACCTAACTGGTCATAAGGAGATATGTGGTAGGATGCGGTCCCGGAGGTAACCTGGCCCTGAGCCATGTAGGGCTTTAAAGGTCAAAACCAACACCTTAAATTGCGACTGGAGACTAATAGGCAACCAATGCAGCTGGCGGAGAATGGGTGTTACGTGGGTGTATCTCGGCACACCCACCACAGCTCGCGCAGCTGCATTCTGTACCAATTGCAGTCTCCGGATGCTCTTTGAGGGTAGCCCCATGCCTAACACTGCTCTACATTTGGAGGCTGAGCTTATCAAAAGGAAATGAGAGCAGAACTATATGTGCTCAGATATGTCTAAAAGCTTATTTTCAACCTCAAAGTTTTATACAGTACTTCTTATCCTGACAGACAAATACCAATTCTCTTGGAAACATCAAATAAAAGACAAATTACCAAAATTGGCATTTTCAAGTGAGATGCTGGTGTCTTTGATATAGGATCAGGCAATGGAGCTTCTCAAACAAAGGAGTGTCAATATAGAATAACAAAAATAATCTAAAAAGATGTCCCTCGAAGCTCAAGTGGGTCACAGCAAATTTTTATATTAAATCAGCACAATATTTGAACGATCTTGCAAACAATAAATTTTGGAAGGCCTTCACATTTCTACAGTTTAATATCTCTCTATCAGCTATATTGGAATACCATAAAATCCCTTACGCTGAAAAGCTTTTTCCTTGAAAAGACGGGAGTAGTGAATCAGAGGACAAGATTTTGTTGTGTAGTAACTTTAAGAAAACAGCCATAATGAGTTATTATCATTAGCCCATTTCCAGATCAGAAATGGGCTATTGGGAAATTGCCCAATGGGAAATTGTCAGAAAGTTTACATTTGTATCCTGCAGAATTTATAGTACTAGCACTAGCACTTAGACTTATATACTGCTTCACAGTGCTTTACAGCCCTCTCTAAGCAGTTTACAAGGTCAGCATATTGCACCCAACAATTTGGGTCCTCATTTTACTGACCTCGGAAGGATGGAAGGCTGAGTCAACCTTGAGCCTGGTGGGACCTGAACTGCCAAACTGCTGGCAGCTGGTGATCAGCAGAAGTAGTCTGCAGTACTGCATTCTAATCATTGCGCCACCGTGGCTCTTTTATAGACTAAAAGAAAGATTAAGGAAGATTAACTTATCACAATGGTCTGATAACTGGAAACTTCAAATCTCAACCAACAAATGCTTTGTCTTACACATTGGCAAAAAGAACCCGAACACAAAATACAAACTTGGAGGACACGACCTTGTAGATGACCCTCACTCTGTTAAGGACCTTGGAGTACTCATATCTAATGACCTAAGTGCCAGAGCCCATTGTAACAACATTGCCAAAAAGGCACTAAGAGTTGTTAACCTCATCTTGCGTAGCTTCTTCTCTGGCAATATTACACTGCTAACCAGAGCATTCAAAACATTTGCCAGACCAATCCTCGAATACAGCTCACCTGTCTGGAACCCGCACTGCATATCGGACATTAATACAATTGAGAGAGTCCAGAAATATTTCACAAGAAGAGTCTTCCTCCCCAACAGAATTCCTTATTCCACCAGACTTGAAATTTTGGGCTTAGAAAACTTAGAGCTACGTCGCCTTCGATCTGATAGTAGTTCATAAAATCATCTGCCACAATGTCCTACATGTCAATGAATACTTCAGCTTCAACCGCAACAACACACGAGCACACAATAGATTCAAACTCAATGTAAACCGCTCGAAACTCGACTGCAGAAAATACGACTTCAGCAACAGAGTGATCAATGCCTGGAATGCACTACCTGACTCTGTGGTTTCTTCCCCAAACCCCAACAACTTTAACCTTAGACTGTCTGCAGTCAACCTCACCCCATTCCTAAGAGGTCTGTAAGGGGTATGCATAAGCGCACCATCGTGCCTACCATCCCTGTCCTACTGTCCTATTGTCCAAATTTACCTATACCTACTTTGCTTTTGTTTATGTTTATACCATACCTGTTTTCTTGTACACATTTTGACAAATAAAATACATAAATAAAATAAACATAAACATTCAGAAACATAGACCATAGAATAATAGAGTCGGAAAGGTCCTTGGAGGTCATCTAGTCAAACCCGCTCCTGCTCGAACAGGAGATGCTATACCATATCAGATCAACAGTTGCCTCCTTAATTCAGTGGAGTATAAGAAGGGGGTTGAGATAGAACACAAACAGACATAAGGTTCTGTAATTATATCCAGTGTCAATAAAAGTAGTTGTAGCTTTCCTTTGGAGTTGATATCTTGGTTTGGTTAATCTCTTGGGGTTGAAATCTAAGCACAAAAAAAGCCTTCTGTTATATATATTTATGTAATGTGTATTACAGACCCATTTCATACAGATGGGTAAATCAGTACATTTGATATTAAGTCATTGGTTTGTTTTAAGCACTATTTAATAAGAAAATTGGTTCAGACATAATATTTTTAGAAATCCCAACAAGAAATCCACAGGTCGTAATAAATCCAAACCTGAGCCAAGTATGCAATGACTTAAGGCAAACTATATATGCTGATTCCAACTTTTTCAAAACAAAATAAATGTTTACCAACAGCAACAAACTGTGTTCCATGACATCCCTTGTAATACTCAGGTCAGTTCTACTTCCTACAGCCTTTATTTCTGGTTCTTCTGATTCAAGTCTCAACTGTTTTTCCTGCACAAACTTCTGAGACTAGCCCCAGAAGGCCAGGTTGGCCAGGCCAAATTTGCCTGAAGACAAATGGAAGTTATAACTAATAGGTCAAAGTGTCAGAGCTGTTGTCATGCTAGAGAAATTGATACATTTTCAACACACAGCTGAAACAGTGGGAAACAAAAACTAGGAAAGTCACTTGGAGTAGAGAATTAGCAGCAGAGGAAAGAATTAAAGAACTCCTTGCCCTGACTTCTCAGTTCATGCAAAGTTTATACAAAGTTTATTATCTGCATGTTTGGAAGTTGTATATATACAATCCAATTTAAAAAACTGTTAATTATAAAAAAAAGATAATGTAATATCTGGCAGGAAAACATATCCTAGTGTACATCAGTGTAAAAATACAATACATAAAATAATATAGCCAATGATTATGAGCAATATAAAAGTATTACCAGGGGTGAAATGCTACCGGTTCAGCCCAGTTCAGGCGTACCAGTAGCGGCGGCCGCTGTTGGTTCGGAGAACCGGTAGCGGCAGCAGCGCGAGGTTCAGCCCCCCATGCCCGGGCGTAGCCATTTTCTTTTTTAACCCTTTGTGCATGCACAAAGCCTTCTGCGCATGCACAGAGGTTGAAAAAGTGTGCGCAATGGTGGCGCAAAATGCACACTTCCAAACCAGTAGGGAAGGTAAGAAGATTTCACCGCTGAGTATTACTATAGGGCAGGGCTGTCAAACTCGCACTCTAGAGACATAACACACTGGCCACACCCACACCCGGTTTAGCAAAGGGGAAAAAAGTTGTGATACATCAAGTGATGCCGCCATGACAACGCCAGTTTTACACCCCTGGGGATCAAAATGGCAAGATGTAACAACATTTTACAGTATAATAGCAATAGCAATATCACTTAGACTTATATACCACTTTACAGTGCTGTACAGCCCTCTCTAAGCGGTTTACAGAGTCAGCCTATTGCCCTCAACAATTTGGGTCCTCATTTTACCAACTTCGGAAGGATGGAAGGCTGAGTAAACCTTGAGCCTGGTGAGGTTTGAACTGCCAAATTGCAGGCAGCTGGCAGTAAGCAGAAGTAGCCTGCAGTACATCACTCTAACTATTGCGCCACCATGGCTCATAACAATATTTTAACAACATTTTATAACAACATATGTTATAAAATGCTTTTATATTGTTATACGATATAATAACATTTTCAGAATGTATTTAAAAAAGCTAGTACAGGTAGTCCTCTGATTATGACTAGTTGCTTAGTGACCACTTGAAGTTATGATGGACCTCCCCTAGGCAACTTATGACCCAGATTTGAAGGTCCTACTGCTGGGCCTCAGCCATGATCATGTGATCGCATTTTGGGCACTTGGTAACCAGCCTGCATTTAAGGTCATCTACAGAGCTCTGGACTCATGCAGCTGCAATTCATGGCATTTTTGTATTTTACTTCTGGTTTCTGCCCATTGTGAATAACTGGTTCACTTAATGACCATGATATTCACTTAATGACCACTGCAAAAAAGGTACTAAAATTGGGCACAGTCATGTGATTACCTGCTTAATGACCGTCATGATTTATAATCATAATACTTGGGTTAATTATGGTCATAAGTTGAGGACTATATGTACGATAGATTGCTTAAGATGTTAAGAATGGCAGTGGGAATACCCTGGATGTAATCCACTTATAGCTAGCCAATGTTTGGGATACCAACTCTCTTATCGGCCCAGCAGGAAAAATAGGCAAGGAGGGCAAAGTATATATGCTGTCATGAGCTCCTGTATAAAATGTGGATTGCAACCCTAATAAATAATTAAGCAAATGGTCATAAATAAAATCATAGAGTGTTTTTCAGGGGAAAAAATGGTCATTACTCTTATTACTACCTCTTACTTCTTCCTCCTTTACCAGCACTTAAGCTAGATGTTTTATGAATTTAAATTATATTACAGAAACATTTGATCTATGGAGTAATAGTATATTTGAAGAACAGATATATTTTCTTGTTGCTGAATTTGTTTGAACCTAAGAAACACACTCTTTAAAATGTGAAGATGTTAATCTATCAAAAGTGATAAGCACTTTTGTCCAGCAGAATTTCAACTCAGACATGAATTTTGTTCCTTCAAAGAAGGCTATACTGAAGAAGAAGAAGAAAAGCAGATTGAGAACTTTATTGAATCCCTATGAAGCACTTAAGCAAACATTTACCCTTGATTTGACTGGCTTCCTTTGAGGGATAAAGTAGCTTCTATGATAGTACAATTGTTCAAAGCAGTCGTGGCCCACAACATTATTCTGCCTGAAGCAGAGTCCTGATACTCTTTCATGCTAAGTCTAGCCTTTAAAAAACCTGGATCCATTGTTCAGACCTATATCTGTTTCTTATAAATAGTACTTTGTGAAAGCAGGACATTTCAATGTATTATAAGCTAGTGCCAACCTGGTTCAAAGTAATTATACTGTCAGAGGTAAAAGCACAGTAATAAAGCAATATAACATCCCAGTTTTTAGTAACTTTAAGGACAAAAGGAAAACAGAATAAAAACTACGTCTGATTCATAATAAATCAACACATGCCAATCCTAACCCTGGAAATATTTTCATAGATCTCCCTGTGTGTCTCTGTGCATATTCGCACAGACATGATAGATAGATAGTTATGCAACTAAAAGGCTGTGATGTGTTTATTCAGAAAGGTTTTCAACAACTTAACAACTTAACTGAACCAACAAATCAAGCAGCATTTTCTTTCCAAAGAACCATTTCAATGTGTTACATTTTTTTTCTATCTCTGTTATGCCTACAATGTTAAGTATTTTGCTACACCTCTCCTCAGGTCCTTGGAACACCAGTACTTGCTTGGCATATGAATTTCTCAAGACATTCTTATTCACAGATTCTTCTTACTTAAAATATTGCTGCATACACCCACACTCATATTTAGGCCCTGCAAACATGGCTTTTTGTGTTCGTATGTGTGCTTTCTTGGTGGGCGATCAGTATACAAATGTTATTGATTTACAAAATACAGAATATAATACAGTTAGAATCACAGAGAGTTTAATAGACTAGCTGCATTTCAATATCATAAACATATTTGTGTTTTGTTCTAGATGATTAGTTTGGCTGCAGTGGAGAGTTTTTTCTTCTGAGTCAGAGAAGTTCTGAGTTAAAGGAATTTTAAGGGTTTGTTTGGTTGTGGTGGGTTTGGCTTGGTTTTGTAGCCCAGGAAATCTCTTTGCCCAATTCCTCTTGGTGTCACCTGAGTCAGAGCAAAGAAAAAATATAGATGCTGAATGTCAGATCTGGAAGATTTATAGATTTATAGATTTCATGATTTTATATTAATGTATCACAAATAAGGAAAAGATTACATAACTTTGAGTTTGTTTTAGAAAAAAAATGTGCTGGCAACACTTAAAAACCAAACATCAAAAAGATGACATTTGGAAAGGTAAAAACTCATGTAGATTTCAGTATAATAATCAAAGCATATATCTAGGGTTCAAAAACAGTAACAAAAGTACAAAATTTAAAACACCAGGGGACAGGAATACTTCACAATGAAACAATTTGTGATGAGAAGAGGTTTTTGCAAGCCACATTCTATTGCTAGAAAAGTAGTGATCTTTATAGATACATAAAGTGGTACAGTCGTACATAAGTTGGATAATCACTATAAACTTTATAGAGATTTGTCCAAATTAGGTTTTGCAGAAGGAAGATTGTTATTTCTTGATCAAAGAGACAACTAAAATTGAGACTGCAGCTAGTGCAGAATGCGGCGGCGAGTGTGGTGATGGGTGTCCCTAGATACACCCATGTGACACCCATCCTTTGTGAACTGCACTAGCTGCCCATAGGGCTCCGAGCGCAATTCAAGGTGTTGGTGATTACCTTTAAAGCCCTACATGGCCTAGGACCAGTTTACCTCCGACACCGCCTTCTCCAACATACCTCCCTAAGACCGATTAGAGCCCACAGAGTTGGTCTGCTGGTGGTCCCATCAGTGGCCCCGGCTGGCGGGCCTATGAACGAGGGCCTTCTCTGTGGCAGCACTGGCTCTCTGGAATACACTACCCCCTGAGATCCACATAATTCCCACCCTGCCAGCCTTCAGAAAAGCATTAAAAACATGGCTTTGTCGAGAGGCCTGGGGCCAATGATTTTAATAGAACACCGATTATTCTTGGCCCCATGAGTGAATTATGCGGTTTTTAAATTGTGGTTTTTTAAATGCCTTTAAATGTTTTTATTGTTTTTATTGTTTTAATTTTGCTCTTAAATCTTTCAACAGTTTTGTAGTTTTTGTATTCAATATGCTGTGAGCTGCCCAGAGTCCCATTGGGAGTTGGGCGGCATACAAATCTATTATAAATAAATAAATAAATAAATAAATAAATAAATAAATAAATAAATAAATAAATAAATAAATAAATAAATAAATAAATAAATAAATAAATAAATAAATAAAATGTATTAGAATTAGATTTATCAGTACTAGACACCATGGTTAGTAGAATGGGTAGCACAACATTGTTTTGGACCAAATACATGTATGCTGTATGGGATTATAGGGATTGCTTATAATCTCCATAAAATTTAGCCAAGGTCAAAAAAAAAATCTTCTGCATGAAATTTGTGGGCTGTCATAGCTAGGAATCATCCAGGGAGAAACTGAAATTGTATCATAATAGGGATGGATGGTTTTAACCATGTCATTTGGTTGATCTAAATCCCAAATTAAGCTCATGAACCTGTTTTCTAGACTAAGTGATGATATTGCTGGAGTGAAAGGCCACAATATGCTAGATCAGAATCAATTTGCTTGATCAGAGATGAGCATAATCTATCCAATAAGGTGAGATAGATCCCAGATTTTAGTATAGTGTATAAAATGAATTTCAGGGAAAAGTTCCCTGTGGACTGTTATTAGTGGATAAACTGTTTGTTACTAGTGTCTCAAAGTAGTCATTTGCAAAAAGATGTCTCGTTTGATTAAGCAATTTTCATGTTCTAAATAATGATTTTTCAATTTTTTAAGACATGTCTATTTTCTTAATTGTTCAGAATCAAGAACGGAAAATATATAGTGAAAATCAATACCAAAATTGGTGTGTGTGTGTGTGTGTGTTTGTGTGTCTGTGTGTGTCAGTTGGAGTGGAGTGGAGAAATCTTAGGCAAATCTAATGCAAACGTATGACAATTGTTTCTATTGCCTAAGCAGCATAATTCCACAAATCATGTCTTTATGCCTGTGTTTTAAGGAAAGGAAATAAATTTTATAAAAGTGCTAATGAGGACCACAAGCTCTCTATGATCCATAAAAAGCTTAACTTTTAAATTCACATTTTTAAATGCTCTTCTGCCCATAGTTTGCACTTTCAGTATAAGGAACAATGCCAGATCCAGGAGCACACTGAAATTCCAACCAGATACCAAAGGTGAATTTAAAAAATCTTCATCAAATTATCTATTGTTGTTATTGTTGTTGCTGTTGCTCTTGCTGTTGTTAGTATTATTAGTATTATTAATAATGTTTTCAGTTACATGCAACATTGGACAGTTCAGAATAGAATCTGCTTCTTTGAGATTGGCCAAAAAAGAATAAATAGCCTTAGCTTATTTCTGTCAACAAATATGGTCCCAATATGATAACACAAATAGTGAACAAGAGTGGAGAAGCATTTAAGCTGTCAAATTTAAAATTTAAAATTAATTTACTGTGGGCTAATTTTTAACTGCAACATGTTACTTCTATAGGTTAAATGCTAATTAGTTTGTATCCAGCATTACATTATATTTTCAATTGTTCTATGTATTTATCTTATGGTTAATATATATCAAAGTAAACATGAATGATATATGTCATTTGCAGTGTCTAAAAACCTTGATTAATCAGAAACTTTAATCTGAGTTATTAATTTATTTCCAAGCTATGACATCAATCAATCAGTCAGCCAGCTGGTACTGTCTTGCACTGAAAATTATCTTCCTTTTTTTTCTAATTTGAACTGTTGATTCTCTTAGCCAGCAAAGGGGGGGGGGGATAATATAAAACTTGCATGTTATGGCACAATACATTTGAGGACTGGTTGTCTGAGTTTTGGATGGACATTAAAAGTTACATGGATGAAATCAAGTGAGTTTTGTTACAGTACCTTTCATAACCCTATCCGCAATAACATGAAAAATAAGAGAGGCACATCATTTCGGTATGCATAACATAATGTGACATTGTGAATCTTTCCTTTTTTGCATTTGTGTATGAATGCCTATGTGTGTATTCCATTTCGGCATTAATAGATGTCATATATCAAGATTATGAAGGGAAAGAAATATAAAATTGAACTGTCAAGATCCTGTTGAATAAGACATGCATATAGTGGCAAATCCTGACACACATATGAATGAACAGGAAGCTAAGGATGTGACCCTTAGACATCAATGTAGAAAATGAAATTTCTTCAGGGTACACATCTTTACTGCCACTTGTCACAAGGGAAGTCCTTGATCTAAAAGCCGTTTTAACTCTAGCCCACATAGAATTCTAATTCTTATTCAACTAGAAGTATCTTGGCTTACTGGAGTATTTGTAAATTATTTGCTGAAGGATTGGACCAGGGAGCGAAAATGCTAGAAAATAATGTAATAAATAAATGAGTAAGTATCTCATTCTGAGATTGTTTGCCTCACTACTGTTCTTTTCTCTACCACAACTGCATTTGATTTCAAGAAAAAAATAGAACACAAGCATAACTAGCCTCCACAGCAACTTCCTAATTAATAGAAGCATTTTAATGTTTAACATAAAAGCCAGAAACCAGGCTGATGCACAAAGCTCACATATTAACCAGTTTTTAAAAAATTCCCCTCACATAGATACTTACACATACACATGTACATACAAAACTGTGATGCAGAGTGAATCAGTCTTGAGAGCCATGGTTGTTTATGATATGGACATGCATCTGTATAAAAACAAAACATCTATGATATACACATGTAGGACATCTAAATCCATAAAGGTTTGAGAAAGCCCCACTGAGAAACTCAGAGACACCCTCATGTAAACAACTATCTGAGGTCCTCCTTTGAGAAAAATGGTCTTTATGTGATATTGTCCCATATCATTCGCTAAAAATATTCTGAATGCATTGATTGATTGAAAATGAGAGTGTGACTTCAAGAAAGAAAACGACAGAATGACACATTGGATTGAAAGGTGACCATATAATGATATTCCTGTTTCTAATTCATAAAGTCAGCAATGATGAAAGCTATTTTCTACCCACAGTCCACAAAATGGATACCATCAGGATTTTTGCTATTCTTTAATGACTTTGATGTTTTCAATATTTTATTTTTAAACCTATTTCGTATGTTTTTATGCTATATTTGTTTCAACCCTGTAACCATGGGTATTTTTTTCTTATCATGATTTTTTTTTATAGTAAGCCACATTGAATCAATTTGTTGAAATTGGTGGTATAATAAACAAACATGTAAATCAATAAATTCATATTCAATATTTTAACCAAACAGTAAGTGTATATTCTTCACCCTGGAGATTACAATATTATTTAATGGACTCAGATTTCTAGGGAGTTCAATTTGTCCCTTATTGTTATGGTGCTACCACTAATTGTGCATAGCTTCCAATGTTTGCATCAAAGCAGGGTAAGCATTGATGATGGATTAGCATCAATCCTGGTTATTTGCTATGTCTTTTAAAAACAAGTCTTTAATGTTCATTTTACATTCTTATATCTAAAAAAATATGAAGACAAGCAGTTAGTATAAGAATACTTTGCAAGGGAAGATTTCATCATAATCACTGAGATTCCAGAACCATATTTTACAGTGTAATAACTCTCTGAAGTATCTTGGGGTAGCATCAGACAGATCACTAACCTACTGACCCCATCTGGGGAAAAACAGCTGCAAAATTGAAAAGCCGCAACAATTTATTGAATAGACTGACTGGAATATCTTGGGGCACAGATGCTAATACCCTACAAATAACATCCTGGTTTATTTCACAACTGAATATTGGGTCAGCGTGTAGCTTAACAGTGTCCACACCCAAATGGTTGATGTCCAACTCCAGTGATGGGTTCCTACCGGTGCAGTCCAGTGCGCCATTCCGATAGGGGCCCGCCGATTGTGCAATGTCGGCGCGATGGCTCTGGTGCTTTCTTTGCCAGTCCGTGCGTGCCGCCATCTTCTTTTTTTGAAATTTTTCACAGTTTTTGGCTTTCTTGTGCATGCACGGAAGTAAAATTGTCCTTCTGTGCATGCACAGAGAGCTGAAATCACGTGAGAGGATGCACGCACATGCACAACATCGTGATGCGCACCGGTAGCAGAAGGTAAGAGGAACCCGCCCCTGTCCAACTGCATCAGACAATGTGTACCATCTCTGTCACATTGCATTCCACTCCTGTGCACTGGTCACTACCGTAGTACTCAGCGACATCATACGACCCCACATTAGAAGACAGCAAGCTCTTGTTCAGCTATGGTCAAGGATGCTTAACAACAAGGCTCTCCCTATTCATCACAAAATCGACATCCCATAGGCCAGCATGGAAAGCAGCCATACACTTAACATCTACCCAGTTTAACCCCAAGAATGTCTGAAGAGAGGAATGGTCCAAGTTACCTTCTTGCAGTCTGACCATTAGTCATCCCTCCACCTGGTTTTAATCTGCCTCACTCTATCTGGACTAAACTGAACAGAATT
Source organism: Diadophis punctatus similis (assembly GCA_023053685.1). Taxonomy (NCBI): domain Eukaryota; kingdom Metazoa; phylum Chordata; class Lepidosauria; order Squamata; family Dipsadidae; genus Diadophis; species Diadophis punctatus. The sequence continues at coordinate 158,980,101 of JALIGW010000002.1, forward strand.
AGATGTGATACTGGAAGAAGTGCCTTTGCCTTACATCAATGGGGCTGAAAAAATTCCCCTTGTTACGATTATGGTACTAATATGAAAATTATTAAACATACTGTGCAAGACTTATGTTCTCTGGTTCCTTACAAGATCTATATGAAGCAACACCAGTAGTCGCTAGATGAATTGGATATCCAGTTATGAGGCCACTTCCCTATCCTCATAGAATTTTTGTGTATAATTACATCTATATGTTTACTTCTTTGTCATGTTCTCATCATATGCTAAATAATAATTTTAAAAAATCATAATCATACTACATTGTTCAACTAGCAGGCTTTTTTCCCCATTAAATGGAACTGCTAATTTAAGGTTAATAAATAAACAGAATACAGAATTCTTATACATTTATAATCTTCATTCTTCATTCTAGGTATTTCAAAGAATGAAACAGTATCTATACTGGATATATATTTTATACTAAACTTCACGTTAGTGGCCACAATTCAAAATACTCAAGAGCTAGTTGGTCTTACATTCTACTGTACTGTATTCTGCTGCATAATAAGTGTTATTCCTTATGGCTGGAACTGCTTTGAAAATGTGGGAAGTGATTTTTAATTTCTGGTCCAAGGAACACTTAAGCGTTCTCAGTTCATTCATTGTCAATGCAGATATATGGACACGCTGAAGGACTTAATGATTCACTTTTTTTCCCTACTAACTAGAGTTGATCATGGTAGTTACTGGAGTGATATTGCTGATCTGCAACCCCATTAGGAACTCTCTTATTGGTCAAGTTAGCAGAAGTCATTACTTGACTTGAAAATAATGATTTGCAACCATAGTAACTTCCAGTAATGTTTGAGCAGAGGCTATAGATCAGGGACAAGCAGACTCACTAAATGAATGGGAAGAAATTGTTTATCAAGCAGTTTGCTTACTACCGGTATGATTCAAGCATCATATCCAATTTTAAGATATAAGATTTATTTTTATAAGCATGTATGTGTGTTTGAGCATTCTAAACCATTCAGGGAGTTTATACAAAAGAAAGTGGTTTTTCTCCATCCTTGATGCATAATGTGCAATCTGAGTCAATTCTGATTGCACTTGGAAGCGGACAAGAGATAATACCAAATGGATGTAGCAACAATAATTGTTTGGATCTATTTTTCTACGGTCATCCAATTTCCAGGTTTCTCTAAAAAAATTAATGATGCTCATTTATTTGTGATTTTTTAATTTTAAATCCTCCTGCACACTAAAAGATCAAGTTGACTGTTTAAAAATACAGATAAAAAGCAAAATTAAATTAAATTATGACACATTACAACTGATACAGCATTTGACCCAGCATTTAAAACACATCTCTAATATGAAAAAATATAGATATTCAATGGGATGGATGGATGGATGGGTAGATGGAGTATCTATAAGAGTGTGAATAAAAATGGCATCAATTGCTAGAAGTATGAAAGCACAATTGGAGTTACCATGGTCTGTCTTACAAGAATTCCAGTAACAGGGACTTCCGGTTCCGGATCGCTGCATCGCGGACGCTCCTCGTTGAGCGCCTTTCCTTTTCCCCGTTAAAGCCGCCAGAACAGCTGTCTGGCGGCTTGAAAGTCTCTGCCCCGGGCAAAGGGGAGAGATGAGAGCCGGACAGGTGGGGTAGAGCCCCCCCTAGTGCCCCAAGTGTCAGCCAGGGGCGCGAAAGGTGAGGGCTCCCCAGCCAGCCTGTCTCTTGCTCCGGGGACTTGGAAACCTCCGCTTTTGCGGAGCAAGATGCTGTGACCACCCGCTGCTTCGTGAATGGGATTACAACTACTTAATTGTTTAAACAAGCAGACAGAGAGAGACAGGATTTTAAAGGGCAAGTACAGATTTTTTTTTTCTTTCAACTCCACTGCTGATTTTCACTTCGGAAGAAACTAAGTAACAGTTATTAGGCTACAACATGGCGATCGGAGAAAGTGGGAGGAGAAGTGAAAGTAACTTTCGTTTTCCTAGCAGCTTTTTTTCTTATGGAAATTTTTGATTTTGAAAGTTGGCTTTACTCTCTCTGTCTCCCGATTTTGGATTAAATAATAACTGACAATTTTTTAAAAAATAAAATTCTATCTGGCTTTGGAATTTGAAAGAATTTTAAAAGAAATTTAAAAGAACTTTAACTAGAGGCTTGGCTTTTTCTTTGTTCACCACTGGAAATACTAAAATGGCTTCAAAATCTGGAAAGATGGTTTTGAATAAAAGAATGGATTATTCATCTGGTTATATTTCTAAAATGCAACTTACCACTGAGTTAACACCCCCAAAGTCTTTAACACCTGAAAATTTAATAAGTACCTTAAAGATTATGAAAGATGAACTTATTGTTGAATTTAACCAAAAAATTAGTGAAATAGATAATAAAATGCAGGCTGCTTTAAAGAATATTGACCAACAAATTAGAAATGATGTGTTGGAGGTATGTAAAGGTCTAGCAACAAATATTGAAGTTTTGGCAAACCGCATTGAAGAAAACAAACAAGTTTTGACAACTTCAGTAGAATATATAGATAAAATACAAAATGACATTGCAAATTTTGAAACAGAGGTGTTAATGACGCAATTCAGATCCATGGAATTTGCCATAAGGGTCAGGGGGTTGAAAGAAGGATTATATGAAGATTTGAAAGGAAGGATGGTGGAAGCTTTGGAGCAGGTGTCTGGACTGTCTAAAGAAGAACTAGCCAGGCAAATTGATAAAATATATAGAATCAACTCCTGGTATGCAAAACAAAAACACCTACCAAGGGATATTGTAATATACTTTACTACAAGAGCCTTACGGAATAGGATTATACAGGCGACGTTTAAGAATAACCTGCAGGTGAATGGCCAGGAACTGATGATATGGAAAGAAATTCCCTCTAAAATGCTCAAAGCCAGAAAAGATTATACCTTTCTGATTGATGAATTTAAAAGGTTAAATTTACATTACAAATGGGAAGCACCAACAGGAGTTGCAGTGAAATTTCTGGGAAAAAGATATCGGCTTAATACAACAAAGAAAGCTACTGAATTTTATGTCAACGTCTTAAAGGCTGATATATCCAAGATTCCAGAGGAAAGATGTATGAAAACAAAAGAGGAGGAGGAGGGAAAGCCATCCCTTCCTCTTCAAATCGAAACAGATTTACAAAATTTAAATGATTGGCAGAGCCAGACAGATGTCTACAGTGTGGAAAAGGAGATGGAAGATCGGGGTCAGATGGGAGGCGAGCTGACAACTACAAAATTATCAAGTTACAAAAAGATGCAACCATCATCAAGATACAACAAGATGCAGTGTTGAAGTTTATTGGACAGATGGTTGCCATTATGACTGTACTTTTCTTTTTCCCTTCTTTCCTTAATTTTTTTTTCTTTTCTTTACTTCTTGCATTCTTTTTTTTTCTTTTGTTTTTTTTGGGGGGCTTATTCAAAGTATTATTAATTCTTTTTAAAGATTTAGAACTTTTTTGAACCTAATAATTTAATACATAGTAACATTATGTTACTAATAGAGTGGTAGAATTTATGATGAAGTTTAAGGTTTTTGTATTATTATTTAGTTATTTTTTGTGTAATATCAATTTAAGTTTTATTTAATTGTGAGAAAGATTTGGAATTGTCATCTATCCAGTTATAAAATATTACAATTAGATTTAACATTTTTTTTTTTTGGGAGGAAGGTTATTTAAAGTTTGTAATTAGTGCTTATAATCTGATATATAGTAATAGTATGTTATTTATATACTGATTGATTTTATGATGAAGTTTAAGGTTTTTGTATTTAATACTTAGTCATCATTTATGTAATAATCATTTAATTCTTAGTTAACAGTGAAGAAATGTTGTGAAGGGTAGATGATTGAAAGGAGGAGGAAGGAATTTTTATTAGTGTACAATTTGGAGTTGAAGTTTTAAAAAAATAAGGTAGAAGTCAAAATTTTTTAATTTAATTTAAATTTATTTTATTGATATTATGCCCTGTACTCTGTCTGGGAAGTCCGGGGGGGAGGGGGGGAGGGAAAGGGGTGGGTTAGGGGGGAGAAAAATTAAAAAAAATGTTTGTACTTTCTATTTAATGTTTAGCTATTATCTATGTAATTTTGTACTAATAAAACTTTTTGGAAATAAAAAAAAGATAGGAAGAAAAAAAAAAGAATTCCAGTAACAGGGAGTAGCATGAAGGAAATCCGCATCTTGCATTTTCCCCAAATGTGTTTTTAGATGGATAAAGAGAATGGTTTCTTGTAGATATTTACAAGGATCTTGTAAATACTCTGTCCCTAATCTGTTTGTTGTTTTATGCATCATAACCACTTCTCTGAATTTTGTCTATAAATGAATCAATAGTCTCTGTCAATAAAACTTTCAGTAACAGTCTGAACTAGCTGAACTTTATTAACATTTTCAAAAGCAGCAGCACAACTTGTTATAACAGTCAATATGAAATTTAACACACATACTCACATCTCACCCTGATCAGAAATATCAGAAATCAATGAAGTTAGAAAATTAAATATGGAAATACAGTCTAGGAGAGTTTTGAAATTAGGAAAGCTAGATTCAGAGTTTTATCCAATAGGGCATCCAAGGAAACCTGAATTTTTGAGTGTACGTTAATTGACCAGGTTGAAGTGCAATACCCATTTTGTAATTTGGTCTGCAAACTACATGTAAATCACTCAAAATTATCTGTTGAATTATCTTTTTTGGGGGGTGTTCCTGGTCAAATTAATGAATAAAGCCCTTCCTCCTACTATTAGATACCAAAGGAACTATTATCGCAACTCCATCAAGACCATGAATTAAGAAAACAAAGGCTCTATTTTTCTACTGATAGCTAGATGATTTTCAGGCTTTCCCAGAACAGCACTAATTGTATTATCTATTAATGAAATGTGACTCAGAAACTGAACAAATAAAAAACTTTCACCCAATAGATGCAATATTTATATGCAGCTACAGAGATAGAATAATGGAGTGGTGTGGTGGCCTAGAGGCCATGAGTTTCTAGGTAGTGTCAGATATTTCTTTCTCTTGGCACAATTGTCTGCTGTGAACTCTGCATAGGCATCAGGAAGGACATCCAATCAGTCAATGCTCAGCTCCAATCAGTCACCCTGACTCCACCCCAAAGCAAGGGATTGAAGGGTTGTTTAAAAAAAGAAAGAAATAGAGATAGAATAATAATTTAAAAAAATCAATTGAAAAACAATAATTAATTAAATAAATGTGTATATTATCTCACCCCACTGATTCTGGGTATTCATAAGAAAAGAAAAGAAAAGAAAAGAATCAGTAATACAATATAGTAAGAAAAACAAAGAAGCAGCAAAATATTAAAACCAGTCCATACAGTCACTCCAGCCAAAAGGCTGGCTAATGAGCTGCATTTTCAAGTCCCCGTGAAGCACTAGCAATGTGGGAGCCATTTGGTTTTCAAGGGGAACCTTGTTCCATAGGACTGGTATTGTGACATACAAGGTATCTTCCAGGATTCCTATAGTTAGAATTGTTTAATCCAAGGAACCCAGAATGGGCCAACTCTGCCAGGCTAAATTATATGAGCAGATACTATGGGAGATAATCTCTCAGGTAAACAGGTTCCATGCCATCTGGGGCTTTATATGTAATATTGAATTACACACGAAAGCAAATTGGCAACTAGTACAATTTGTGAAACAGGAATGTTATATGGATCTACCAAAGCATGTCCACCATAACCCAAACTTCTGTATCCTGGACAGGATCTTAGTTGAAAATTCTAGGTGATCTTCAGTGACAGCTCCACGTAGATTGCATTGCAGTAGTCAAGCTACAGAGTGTCCAGGATGTGAGTGACAGTCTGAATATTAAATTTATCTTGAACTTCCTATTAAGAGAATACTTCAGTAAGATGTTTTAGTCAGAATAACTCAAGTGTGTAACTTTAATTGTTTGAAGCTCTACTACTCTTCCGTTGCCCATTTCTAAATTGTATATGCCTTCATTCCTGCACATAATATATACATTTTTCCTAGGTTTATAATATTATTTGTGATTACATGTGTTTATTTAATTTTGTAGATATTTGCTTAATCCTTTCAAAAAATAAATGCACTTTCCTTATCTCCATATGCAGAAATTTTCACCTAGATTATTTTCTAATATCTTACTCTTGGCATCTAAAGTGAAAGCAAGTAAGGAAGATGTTACAATCAATCAGTCAGTCAGTCAAATATGATAGAAGACTGGAAAAAAAACTAACAGAGATAAAATAGATTTAAATACCATTTATTTATTTACAGACCAAGAACAAGTCACAAAATACAGCACACCATTAATATATGCATGCATAACAATATATGCATGTATGAAAGAAATCCTATACAATTAATATTTCATTGAAATCACCAATAGCAATAATGTAAAAATTATTTAAAGAGTCCCTGTAAGCACTTTAGTTCAATGGGATCTGAAGACAATTGTTTGTGATTTTTAACGCAGTGGTTCAGTGGCTAAGACGCTGGGCTTGTCGATTGAAAAGTCGGCAGTTCACCGGTTTGAATCTCTAGTGCCACGTAACGGGGTGAGCTCCCGTTACTTGTCCCAGCTTCTGCCAACCTAACAGTTTGAAAGCATGCAAAACAATGCAAGTAGAAAAATAGGGACCACCTTTGGTGGGAAGGTAACAGCATTCCGTGAGCCTTTGGCATTTAGTCATGCCAGCCACATGACCACGGAGACTCTTCGGACAGCTATGGCTCTTTGGCTTTGAAACGGAGATAAGCACCGCCTCCTAGAGTTGGGAACGACTACCACATATGTGCGAGGGGAACCTTTCCCTTTCCCTTTAATACAAAACTTTGTAACATTATGTAGAAATACCCTGTTTCCCCCCAAATAAGACATCCCCTGATAATAAGCCCAATCAGGCTTTTGAGTGCATGTCAATAAGGCCAAGCGCTTATTTCAGGGTTCAAAAAAATATAAGACAGGGTCTTATATTCGGGGAAACATGGGTATGTTCCCATCTGAAAAAATAAAATTAGCAGTAGAGCTATCAGATTCACTGGGAACATCTCATAATAAATGTTACTTCAACTGTATCAACATATCAAGAGTAGATTGCAAATTTATATTTTAAATGAACTCTGACTAAATGATCTTATTAAGAAATTAGAAGTGGATGTCTATTTTTTTTAAATCAACTATGATCCTATTAAATGACACTATTTGTTGTAAGATGCTAAAAAGTCATATATGTGAGGCAGTATTACTGTATATATTTCTTTTAAAAAGAAGTGACATTTAAATTTAAATCCTTAAAAAAGATATTTAAAGTGTTGCTTATTTTTTTATGCAACCCATCCATTTCCTGAGTAATAAAAAAACTCATTACCACTAAATTATAAATTTAATAAGCTTCTTGTATCTAAAACCTGAATTTTTATTGTACTTGTTTTGTGATATTGGAAAAGGGAAGAAAAATCTAGTAAATGCAGCCACTTAAAGAGAAAGAGATAAAGAAAAGTTAGTAATTTATTAGTGATCTTTGAAATTGGGAAAGGCTCCTGGCCTTGAGTTACTATAAGTTGACTGGTATAAAATATCATATTTTCTTTTTTATTATAGATATATGATGCAGTCATGTTGAGTTATTACTCTTTATTTTTAATAATTTTAATAATAATAAATTTTAATAATTTAATAATAGTTTTAATATCATAGTTTCTAGCAAGCTGGGTAAGGACCATATTATGTGTTCTACTGATAGACCCATTGGTAAAAAAAACCTGATAAATATGTATGCAAAATTCTTACATTCCATGGTCCATTGATTACAGCTTCTTCTAACTTTTGTTTACTGGATTTATATAGGGTTATATAACTTCTGATTCTCACCTTCACATGCCCAATAAATCAGGGATTGTTAAAAAAACTATATATATATATCATAGCCATACAAATATTCTTAGGATTCCGCTATCATAAAGGTATGAATTTGCTGTGCATTGGCATGGCTTTTTGCACCTCTGAAGGTGATTTAAAGGAGAGAATATTAATTCTGGTGGTGCTTAACCCTACACCTTCTGTGTTGTAAATATAGTAGATTTCAACACATATAGTAACTTCATCCTCAAAAAGAGAAATGAATTGAAACACAGATGGAGTGGAAAGTAAGAAGGATAGTAGAGGAGAACACCTATTTCCTCCCTATTGAAAAGGAAGTAATGAACAGTATTTCAGAAGTCAAATAGTTCTTTATTGTAGAATTACTAAGAATCATCAGGAAACAGTTTAGATTATTAAATCTCTTGGAGCACACCCTGGAAAAGATCTCCATTCTTGCAATCACATTACACCTAAATATTACCAGATACCAGTCTGTGCCAGGGGTGAAATCCTCCCAGTTCGCTCTTACCTGTTGGTCGCCGCACAGCCGAAGAACCTGGCGGCGTTCGCGGTGCGGGGCTTCCCCCGCCCGCTTCCCCCACCCGCCTGGATGCCAGCATTTGCGTTCTTTTGCCCTCTGCCCAAGCAGAACGCTTTGCGCATGTGCAGAGGGCAAAAGAACGCAAATGCCGGCATCCAGGTGGGCGGGGGAAGTGGGTGGGGGAAGCCCCGTGCCGCGAACGCCACCAGGTTCTTCGGCTGTGCGGCGACCAACAGGTAAGAGCGAACCGGGAGGATTTCACCCCTGGTCTGTGCATCATTTAAAATTATCTTCACATATATCACCATTATAACAAACTCCAATGTTTTCCTCAATGACTTGAGCTAATTGACTCTTTTTATATATATATAAAGAGTCTTTAGCAGCTTCTACTTTGCAGAGAAGCAAAGTTGATACCCAGGATCAATTGTTGATGTGGACAGCCATAGAAAATAAATAGCACATCTTGCAGACCAATTGGGTCCAAAGAGATTGTTACCCAGTCATGTCACTTCAACTTCCTCCTCCATGCATCATTAATTGTTTGGATGAAAACTATTCAATTGGAATAAAAATGAACCCATGATTTTCCAGACTGAACACCTAAAGCCATTTTCATGCTTTAGTGGATGGGCAATAAGATATAATGGATGGGCAATGAGACAGTGGCATTAAGATCACCTTATACCTGGAAATGGTTAAGGGGGCATCCTTGTGCAGAGCAAGGAGATTGTGTAGTTGAAGAATGCTGCTTTGGTGTAGAAAATCTTATTTATTTTTTGCAACAGAATTCCCATGATCTCCGTCCACAGATATTTTGTTTTATGAAGCATTCATTATAGTGTTAATAACAATCACTTAATGAATGAAAAACAAAATAAAGATTTTCCATTTTTGGTTGGTTATTCTTGGGCACAGATATAATGTCTTCTTCTGTAGCAATTGCAGTTGCTCCCTTTAAAAGATAAAGTGGCAGCTTGCATTTTTATCATCTTTTGGCTGTCCAGATTAGTTGACACCAGTCCTTCTTTGATATCTAGAAGAGGGAAAGCATTGCCTTTTTTTGGCTGAAATTGTGACAATTAAGCAGATATCAGGATAAAGCAGCTGCAGATAGATATCAGAGTATGTTGGTCCCTTGCCTCCTATACTACCAACTTTTCCTAAACATTTCAGAAAATGTATTTATAGAATGTTTTCCTTAGATTACTATTTAATCAGTTTTACTATGATTTATTTCAAAACTAGTTTTTCCCTATTCCCACAAAGCTTAAAGACATGACACTAATTTGATACTAACTAAAATTTTATTGCTGAAGTTCCTAGTGGAATTCCTCTTAACAATAAGGTCCTATTAGTAGAATAAACAATGCAGGGTAAACACACAATGCAGAATGTCTGCATTCCAACAGCCTTATCAGTAGTGGTGATAAAAAGCATCTATATTTACTTATATGTAACAGAGTAATGCTGGCCAAAGAGACAGAGTACATAATTTCCTTCTAACATGTCTTCTTTCTATAGCAGTGATGGCGAACCTTTTAGGCACCGAGTGCCCAAACTGCACGCATGTGCATGCACGTGCCCAAACTGCAAGGCACACATGCATGTGTGAACATGTGCAAGCACGCACGCACATGTGCAAACATGTTGTGAACATGCGTGCATGTGCAGCAGAGACCTGAAGACCAGCTGGCCGGCGGGAGGCAGGGCATCCCAACAGCGGCAGTTCAGCCAGAGGTGAGATCTTTTTCTTTCATGAGCTTCTGTTATATCATTTGCAGGGAAACAGAAGCTCACAAAAGAAATGCCACAGAGAGTTGAGCTGGGGCAATGGTGCGCGTGCCCACAGAGAGGGCTCTGCATGCCACCGGTGGCATTCATGCCATAGGTTCACCATCATGGTTCTATAGGAATGAATGGAATTCTCTATGAGGAAAGTTTTCTGTAACACAAGTTTTTAAACCGTTTGACTTAGTTCCCCCTTTCTTTGGTCTTAATTAATGTCATTACCCCCATCCAAAACAAAAACAAAACTTTGTTGTTTTACCCAAACATCTCAGCAGCAGAACTCCCAAACTTGTGGATCCTTGATTCACAAAAAAAACAATTACAAATTCTCAATTATTCCCAGGATATGTCCAAATTACCCTCTTGGAGGAAATTACCCCAATTTTAAGAACCATTAGTTTGTAACAGTGATTGTTGTTACTGTTTTCATTACATATCTTCATGATGTTGCCCTCATTTTATTTACAGCTCACATTGGAAATAAAATGAAATCTTATAATTTTCATCTTAAAGTCTCCTTTCATTATTCCCATAGTAGTATTTTCTCTCATCTCCCTACACCATTTTTTAAATTGTGGTCATGATCTATGATGTTTCCTTTATTATGAGATGGATGGTGCAGTTAGTGGTTGAGTTACTGGCCTGTTAAAGTTGCAGTAACAATGACCCTTCCTTTAAGTTTCTGGGAATTATCCTCTGTGGCCATTTTAACTTTGGAAGCAGGAGAACACATGGCTTCCATAGAAGCAGTTGCCTACACTGAAGCTGACAAATGATAGTTGTGAGTTTCAAAATTTGTTGAATTAATTATAGAGATGATGAAATTGAGATATTATTCTCAAGAAAACTACTATTAATTATTTAATGTATGGGATAAATAGTATGGGGAACATGTGTCTCCTCTTTTTCACTCACTTGCAAATACCTTATTGTAGCATATTATTTCATGAAAGTAGCACATGAGAGATCCTGAGACTTTATAGCATAGCAGATTTGTGGAAATTGTGTATGACAACCCAGTAGCAATTCACTGTGACAAACTGAAACACTTGAAGAAGAAACTCTACTAAACTTGATAATGTCTTGCTAAAACATAAAATGAAATATATTTAACATATTTATCTCCTGTATCTTAGATTTTCATTTTACATTTTCAGTTTGCATACCATGTGCCTTGAAAGGGCCGTCCAGGAAAACACTGTAAATTCAAAAATAAAATAAAATGTTATAGAATTATAATTTAACTGAGTATAATCAAATATTACTTAGAAATTAAGATTTATTTCAAAGGCATACTATTCAGCCAAATAAAGGCTTCAATCCTTATCTTCTTATTATGTAAATGGATGAAAAATGTGTAGACTGGTTCAAGACAGAGTTGCAAAGAGTTTACATGCAAATGTATGTACCATCTTGAAATCAGTCAATTCTTTATTCTTTATTTATTTATTTATTTATTCACACTTCTATGCCGCCCAACTCCCGAAGGACTCTGGGCGGTTTACAGCAAGCATAAACAAGTCAGAATAAAAAATATACAAGAAATAAGTTTAAAAATACATTTAAAATTTAAAAAATTCAACTATTCACAACATTCAGGGGGCGACCCCTTTAATCCACTCCATGGGGTCGCTACCCCCAGGCCCGTTGGAAGAGCCAGGTCTTAATGGCTTTCTGGAAGGCCAACAGGTGGGGATGGTACGGATCTCTGGTGGTAGCTGGTTCCAAAGAGCCGGGGCAGCCACAGAGAAAGCTCTCTCCCGCGGTCCCACCTGCCGACATTGCTTAGCTGACGGGACCCGGAGAAGCCCGTGGGATCTGACCAGTAGCTGGGAGGTATGTGGTAGTGTCCCGAAGATAGCCTGGTCCTGAGCCATGTAGGGCTTTAAAGGTGATGACCAACACCTTGAATTGCATCCGGAGACCAATAGGCAGCCAGTGCAGCTCGCGAAAAATTGATGTTACGTGGGTGTATCTTGCCGCACTTTACATGGAAGAAGCTGTGGTTTCCTGGAAATAACTTATAAATAGCATAAGATATTCTTGATTAAGATAAAAAACATGTATCAGTTATCCCTATTTCCTATTTTGCAATAAATTCAGTTTGGTGGTATATATAGTAGAAAAGGATTTCAGGTTTCTGGAAATGTAGTACTCTGAGAGATGGCTACAATTGCTGGGGGTTATAACTACATACAAAGCCCCAGGCTACACTCCTAAAAGAAGACGTGTCTATGTCACAAGTTCTGTTTACCTGTTTTTGAGCATTTTTGTTAATGGTCCATGAATATGTATGAAAGCGGGACAAATGACACTATGAACTGATTACTTCAAATTCATGGAGCAATAAAAGACTTGAATAGCTTTAGAGAAAATGGCAGTTATTTTTAAGAAAACAATGCTTTAGAAAGTTAGAACATTATAATTGTTATCTAGAGTCTTGGCTTCAGCAGATATTTTAAGCAGATCACAATGAATCGTCCTTGTAAGTTTCCATAATAATCACCAGAATGGGACTTGTATTGCAATTATAATGTTGCATTTACTGGCAAAATTCATTAGGAGCAAATAAATGCATTCCTTTTAACATAGCAACAAGGAAGGGCATTTTTCCTTTGGAGGCTGTCTATGCATACATCTACAAGCATATCTGATTTATATTAAGAGAGGAGCAAGCCCCCCCCCCAAGAAATATCTTTCTTTTAACAACTTGACTTTATTCTACATGCTGTCTCTGAGCATCTGGTATATTTAAAATTAAAGTGACAGTAAGTATTTGAGACAGATTTTTATCTTGTAATCACATGAGCCTTTTGTTTGGTTATGTATATATTGTTTTTCATTTATCTGTAGTGGTGTGGGAGCACCCTTCCACTTTCACCTTTTAAAAAAGCATTTCACTGACAAGAAAGACAAAGATATTTCTAGCTAATGCGAAAGCTTTTTTTAAAATAGTCTGCTTGAGTATCTATGTATTTGTTGTTCACCAATTTATGAAAGGAGTGGAATACAACTTCAACAGGGACTGAATCATCTTTAGGTTATTACTGCTACCATTCCTTAGATTCCTAGTATCTGAGAGGAACACCAAGTAGAATAGGGGGAGGGATTTAGTCTGTCATTCAGTTGCCTTTCCACAGTCAAAGTATGTAGCATAAAGAAGACAAATGGACCACACACACAAAAAAAAAACCCAATCCTTTGCTATATGTGGTTAAACCTGATTTACAATTTAAACAGCTTTGTTAATAGTGTAACAGAAGGAACCTTTTGTAGGATTATGCAAGCTTTTTCATTCAAAGAAGTTGAGATCTTTGAGACAATAGATCCTTGGTGCTCTCTGAGCTTGCTTGTTTTCTTGCAGATGTTTCATTACCCAAACTAGGTAACACCATTAGTGCTAGCACTGATGATGTTACCTAGTTTGGGTAACGAAACATCTGCCAAAAAAAAAAAAGCAAGCTCAGAGAGCACCAAAGAGCTCTCATTTCAATCCTGAACTACAAAAAATTTTGTTTGTTTGTTTGTTTTCTTGTTTGCAATTCAGGCATTGAAGCAATGACCTAGCAATTTTACGAAACTTAGCAATAAAGTCCAAGATCATATCTTTTGGGTCCAATAATAAATTAATGATATAAAGCTTAGACAAGGCCATGCCAAGTACTTAACCGCTTAAGCAAATTTTAAGTTATTATAGAAAACAGTGGTGACTTATTCCCCACTGTGCAATGCCAACACAGCTCTACAGTGATCATACATACTCCTGACATTTCATAGCAAATATCCATCAAGCAACCAGTCCATGACTTTGCTTGCTTTTAATACATTTTCTATATCGGTAACCACAGTGCAAAGATTAATTTTAAAATTCTAATATACTTGGTAGAAAGGAAATATAAAAGAATAGCATTAATTTGGCTTAGAAAGTTACTTCCTTTGGGATCAGAGTTTGTTATACTCAAGTCACAGAGCATGTTTCATTCATGCCAAGCAGGTGAATACACCCAGACATACTGTACATGCACACACGCAAGAGAGAACGAAGGAGAGAGAGGGGGGGTGTTTAATTCTGCAGGAAATTGTGATCCATGCTGAGAAGAGTTAGTCAATTTTTGTGCTGTTTGAACTCCCACTGCTCCTCACTGCACTGATTTCAATGGAGTAGTTGCTTCTGTAGTGCTGTTTGTCTTGTTTTGTTTTGTTTTTAACTTTATATCTACCGGTCTTTCCCTTCCCAGCTGTAATAGAAGAAGAAAATGAAGAGGAAATGGGACAACCTTCTTCATTTTTATTTCTTTGGATGAAATGGAATGCAAAAGACTCAGACCAATTTTGCCCAGTTCTATCTGCATGAAGTCACTAGCATTCTGTGAGTCTCCATTTTGATCTTTCTTTACTTGCAGTGTAGTCACAGTGTTCCCATCTTTTGTAGGTTGCCTTCCATGTAGATTTCTCATTTAAGAGAAATCTGCTTTATGTTCACAAACCTGACACTCTGTTATTTAATGTCCTTTTGGATCTTTTTTTCTTGAAGGTCTCCCGCAGTTTGTATGTTGCCTTCATTCAGCTGTAATCACCATTTAATCTGCCTCCTCGATTGTGTATGCTTTGTTTTTATTTGGAACTGTGCTTTTTCAAAGTGTCCTATCTATTTACTTTGGATCTCCGCTTTGGCTATATTCCTGGATGTTCTGCTTCTCTGATTTGTCACTCAGCCCTTGTGTTTATCTTTTTTTTTCCCTCTCAGAATATGAAATGTTTTAAAAGGGATTTTATAAGGATTTTCTAAAGCTTCTTTCTTTGCTTTTTAGAGCTTGTTTTCCCAAGTGTTGCACAGGCTAAAATGCAGAACTCTACATGCATTATACTTTTTTGAAACAAATTGCTTGTTTCTTTTCAGATGTGTTTTGTTTAGGTAAGCTAAAAAGCAAAAATATGTAATTTCTTTACATTTACTTCTTCTTAACTTTCCCTTTTTATTTGTCCTCACACCGTAACTCAGTTCTTGTTAATTTGTATCATGTAATGTATACTGGTAGATTGTGATTATCCTATCCTCCCATTTTTGACTTTCAGAAGGAAAATAATTTCAAAATACTAGCATACAAATAATTAATTCCCTTCTTCACAGAAAGCATGGTTAGCACTATACCACATATAACAAGTAAAAACTCAGGATGGAAACAGTTACATATATGAGCCATACATATAAAATAAAGTGCTATTTATCCTGCACTAAATCTCCTTACTCTCCAGCTATGGCAGACCTTTCTCTTCAGATTAAACAAGGTCATCGCTGTGTCTCTCTGTTTCCTGCCTCTCATTAATTTAAATTTCACAAATCTATACTGCTATAGTCACTATAGTCCTAGTGACCACTGGCCATATTCTAAACGCAGTGCTAAATTGTTTCTGAAATGAAATTATATTAAGGCAAGAAGCATCATTCATGTTGGATTGATATATAAGGACATATATCCAGTTGTGGGATTCAACCAGTTTATACCACTTCAGCCAAACTGGTTGTTAAATTGCTGGCTGGCCCCGCCCCGCCCCGCCCAGCCACTACTTATTGGCCTCGCATACCTTGGCTGGTGCCTTAGAGCAGGGGTGTCAAATTCAAGGCCCGCAGGCAGGATCCAGCTCACAAAGTGGTTGAATCCGGCCCACGGGGACATCCTGCAAAATGCAAGGGACCAGCCTGCGCAACATCAGCCTGCCCCATACAAGCGGATGTGCGTGCACATGCTTTGCTTTTTTAGCAACAGCTGAAGCTTGTCTGCCTCACCCTGCTCAGCCAACTGGCCTGCATCTCCGCACCCGGCCCCTCGCCTTTGCGCCCGGTCTTGCTGTGCTTCTTCACCCAGCCTTCACCTCTGCATTCTCTCCCTTGCTTCTTTGCTTCTGCACCTGGATTCCCATTTCTACACCTTCGCTTCCCCATTCTCCTCCACACTTCTTGCCTTTTGCTCCTGGATCCTCATTCCTACACCTTCTCCTCTCCATTCTTTCCCACGCTTCTCCACTTCTGCACCCGGATTCTCCTTCCTACACCTTCACTTCCCAATTCTCCCCCACACTTTTCCATTTCTGTGCCTGGATTTTCATTCCTACACCTTTGCTTTCCCATTCTCCCCCATGCTTCTCCACTTCTGTACCTGGATTCTCCTTCCTACACCTTTGCCTCCCCATCTCCCCCACGCTTTTCCATTTCTGCACCTGGATTCTCCTTCCTACACCTTCTCCTCTGTGCCTAACCCTCCCCTCGCTTCTCCACCTTATCCTCTGTGATGGCATGCAGACCATCATTTCTCCACCTTTGCCTCTGTACCAGGCACTGGCAACAGCTTTGCCCTTATGGAAGGAGGTAAGCGGATGCCCCCTTGAGGAAGGTGGGCTGGGCTGGGGTCAGCTGCTGGATCCCAGTGCTGGAGGGCTGGATTGGGTGGTTGCCCACCACTGCCCAGGGCTCTGTAATGGAAGTACAAAGGGGAAGGCCTTGCTCCAGGGTACAACAAGGGTGGCACAGGAGATACCCACCAGAGGCCCAAAAGCCAAAACCCTTTATTGACATACCACACATGTTAAATCACTGACACCCAACACCTGATGGGCATCCTCTCCCATGAACCCCCATCCCCTTGCCCCCTGGGCCCCCAAAGCACACCATGCTCCAAGGCTTTGTGGAAAATGTCTGGAAGTCAATGGAGGCCCTAGGGATCTAACCAGCATTGCCTGTAAAAGCTAAACTTTGGATGGATATTTCAGACATTTTGAACTCTATTTCTGGGCTTCTTGGATGTTGGGGAAAAATGTTTGCTTTTGTTACATAATTATAGTTATGCAATCCAATAAAGCATATATTCCTTTGTTAAGGAACTGTTGTGCAAGTGAGTTCTGTTCCTAAGTGGCTGACACACTTTTGAGTAAGACCAAAGGAGCATTAATGTTATTGTAGAAGAACAAAATTCTTCCTCATTGTTATTGTCCAGATCTCACCTTTTTGAAGGCCTCTAACACACTGACCTTCCTGTCCTCCTCCTCCTCCTCCTCTTCCTTGACATTTTTATTGTAATACATTCATTTGCCCTTTCCTGTTACTCCTTTTTCTGCCTCTCCTTATTAACCTTAGGACTTTAAAAATTAATATATTCTCTGCGCAATAAATTTACACTCATTTTACATCAGTGATTTTGGTGAAGTTTTTTCTTCTGTGTGTGTGCATGCATGCCTTTTTGAAGCCTCCTATTATTATTTCTATAAAGTCTTTGTAAGGCTGAACTTTTTGCAGTCAATTAATGCTGCTCATACTTAAAACCAGCTATTTTATTTCATCTTTTAAGGAAAATATTCTCTAGTTTTGGTATCTTCATAAGGCAGCAAAGGACCTTATGACCCTATCAAATGGGAAATTCTTGAACAGCAAGTATCATAGTAGTAATAATATTGCCGCTCCTTTAAAAATTAGCTCAATGTATCAAGACATAAAATAAAATATTCACTAATTTGAGTTCTGTCCCCCCCCACACACACACTTAATCTTGGAGGAAAAGGCTGCCTAATATTATCAAAGAAGAATATGACTATTTTCCAAAGCAGAAAGTGGAAGTATAAGTTGCAGACACCTTGCTAAAACCATGTTGTTGAGGGTATGATCAGTACTTAGATAAGAAACTACCGGGAACCTTGATACTGCATTCCTATTAGCATGTTCCTTAGAATAAATTGCAACAACTGAAATGAATCTTCTTAGTTCTAAGTTGATATGTGTCAGCCTCCACACTGCCTACTTGCTTCGGCTGCCATAGTTACGGGGGTGGGGGTGGGGGGAAGGTTAGGTATTTGGGTGGGGGGGTGGGGAAATGTGCTGCAGATTTCTCTACTTGTGTTTGATTAGGAGGCAAGGGAGGAAAGTTCTCATCACGTACTGCCAGGATACATGGACATGTTTATAGCCTGCTCAAGGTCAACGGCTACAGACCAGATGTGGAAGCCCAAACGGCCGGTGCACCCACCTGACATCTTGGGACATGGGGATTGGATGAATTGCCCAGGAGGCTATGAGGGAGGGTTTTGGGATTCTTTGTATATGCATTTATGTGCCTTTTGCCTCAGAACTTGCTTTCCTTTTGTCGCTATCAGTTCTTGTCTAGTAAAATTACTCATCTCTATCAACATGGGGTTGGGGTTTTTCTTTCCTGGACTTTGAATGGAAGTGCGCCTGACCATATGTGTCATATTGTACTGTAAGAGTTGGGTGAAATTATACAAACATGTATTGTAACATGTAGCAAATCCACAAAGTTAAAATAACATTTAAAATATCTACCAAAGTCATTTATAGACATTATATGCTGTTATATTTTAAGTATAATATTACTTTTTCTTTTCTTTTTTTCTTCCTTTTTGGGAGACGGTGGAAAGCATACAGACAAGCAAGCATTCCTAGTTTTATCTACATATCCATAGCATGTTATACTCTTAAATTGTTGATAATGTGGTTACTTTATATAATAACATAAAATTATGAAAAACCAATCATTTATCACAAAGTTATTAATTAGTCATTCAAATAGAATATTTGGTAGTCAATGCTTCTTCAAACAATGAATCAGAAATGAATTATTCTAATTATTGATTCTCCCAGCCTGGTTTGATAAGTTATTTTATTATCATACAAGCACAGAGTATCCATGTCTTTCTTAGTTTTTAAAACATTAATATGCATACAAAGTCTATAAGTATCAATAAACTCTTCCAGAACAAAATAAAACATTATTGTTACTGTTATAATTAAAAACTAACTACAAAATATGATAACAATGATGATTTAAACAGAATTTAAAAATAAATGCATTCTAAGGTATCAGTCAGTAACTAAGAAACATAACATTAATTATAATTTTAAGAAACGTGACATACAGTTGCCGAAATAGTTTTCTATTTAACTGTAGTTCCTTATTCTATATTCCCTGGAATAACTTATAAAGCATGCTAATAAACTTTATAAATATATCCTTTAGATGTTTTATTTTGTAAAGATCATGTTACATTCTCTGGTTCTAGAAGATTTTCTTAAGTGTGGATGCTTATATCTAGATGTTCAAAGAAGTTTTACCTGAAGAAATTACTGTTTAACACTAAGAATGAAAGCCTCACCTCTTGTTAATATGTATCACACATGTTACATGAAGGAAAGATAGAGGTTTCTAACACAGAATTGCATCTAATATCTATTGCATGATACTCCAGACACTTCTGTCCCAAGAATATTATTCTGTCAATATTACAGTATAATCATGATTACAATGGCTCAGATCTTAACATTGGTTTAGATAAGGATTTAAAATATATAGACTTGGCTCCTAAGTTAAGGTGACCAGATTTTTTTTTAAAAGCGGGACACCATTGACGGGGGGTGGGTCCCATGCGCCAATTGGCCCAGGCGCCCCGGTTGGGCGGGCCCGCCTGGATGCCGCCATTTGAGTTTTGCCCTCTGTGCATGCGCAGAACGCTGTGTGCATGCGCAGAGGGCAAAAGAACGCAAATGTCGGCATCCAGGTGGGTGGGGGTGAGGTAGGAGGCCTTTCCTCGCCTCCCGCCTCCCCTTCGGGAGCTGGCAGTGGCTTGGACTGGCTGGCTGGCAAGCGAGCGAGCGGGGCTGGCTTGGGAAGGGGAGCAGCCCAGAGATGGTGCTCCAACCCAGCGTCTCTTGGCTCTCCTGCTCCCCCTCCGCCAGCGCTGGGCTGCTGGAGTGACAGAGGGAGAAAGGAGATCAGGAGGTGGCAGCGGCTCACAACAACCCCAGCAGCAGCTCCAGGCAGAGAGAGAGAGAGAAGCGAGCGAGCAAGTCACTCCGCCGCACGCGCTCACGAACACACACACACACAGACACACAAGCACGCATACAGGGGCAGCTCCCCGAGAGGCCGACACTTCTGCAGCAACGCCAAGCCGCAAACCCCTCCCCTAGCCACCACCGCTCCCAGCCCAGTCACTCCACCTGCTAATTTTACTGTTGCTTTCTGCCCAGGAGTCCGGAGCGGAGCCAAAAGGCGGAAGCCGTGGCGCGCTTCCCTTCCCTTCATGGAGCCCTTTGGCTTCTCCGTCCACGGCTTCTACCGAAGGGGTCACCCAGGCAGCAGGGGCAGCCGGTTAATGGCTGCGTGGCCTCCGGCGTGAAGGGCAGGGGGGACAGGGAATTCATGAGTCTCTTCCAAAGATATGCCGGCTCTTGCCCCTTTCGGGCTGAGAGGTTAGGCCTGCGTGGGGGGGGAATCAGAGGTGAGACGCCGCAGGGAAAGCGCTGCACACGGGCGCAGCCCCCCCGCGTCCTTGCCTCCCTCGCGCCGGCTACCCACGTTCGCTTTTCGGCTCTGCCGCCGCTGCCGGCTGCCTCCTTTCCCCGCCTCCCACCTCCTGTTCGGGAGCCAAAGGGCGCACGGGGGCTGCGCCCATGTGCAGCGCTTTCCCTGCAGCATCTCGCCTCCGGTCCCCCCCACGCAGTGTTTGTGTGTGTGTTTGTGACCGCACGCGGCGGAGTGACTTGCTCACTCGCTTCTCTCTCTCTCTCTGCCTGGAGCTGCTGCTGGGGTTGTTGTGAGCCGCCGCCGTCGCTGCCTCCTGATCTACTTTCTCCCCCTGTCACTCCAGCAGCACAGCAGTGGCGGAGGGGGAGCAGGAGAGGAAAGAGATGCTGGGTTGGAGCTCCATCTCCAGGCTGCTCCACTTCCCAAGCCAGCCCTGCTTGCTCGCTCGCTCGCTTGCTCGCCAGCCAGCCAGCCAGCCCAAGCCACTGCCGGCTCCCGAAGGGGAGGCGGGAGGCAGGGAAAGGAGGCAGCCGGCAGAGCCGAAACCTCCCACCACCCCTTCGGCTCTGCGCACGGCAAGGGGGAGAATCTGGGCAGGCAGAAGCCGCCGGGTATAGAAGGAATCCTCTGCAGCCGCTCTTTACCCAGCGGCTTCTGCCTGTCCTGATTCCCTCCCTTGCTGCGACAGGCGTCTCGCGGTGGGGAGAGCATGTCCTACCTGAGACTTATTCCATCGCGTTCCTCAGTATTGTGTCCAGGGCAGCCCATTCTAAAAGAGAAAGTCTCGCGAGGTTTAAAAAGCGGGACTTTTTTGAAACGCCGCGGGATGCGGGACAAATTGCTAAAAAGCGGGTCTGTCCCGCCAAAAGCGGGACGTCTGGTCACCTTATAAAATCCTCAACTAATTTTAATAATTGGTACTGGTGAAAAAATATTTCTTCATACTCCCAAACAGTCAAATTGTACATGCTAAAGATGCCAAAGGCATATACAGAGAAAAAAGCTGTTTCAAGGTGAAACTTCGCTTCACTAAAGGATCAGGAAAAATATCTTCTTGTAGCAGCTTTGAAAAGTAACATGCTCCTTCCTCCCTGCCAAGCATTAAAGAATCATGTGGCTTTACTTTACCTGATACTTTGACCCTGGTGAATCAAAACTGCTTCCTGTAGTATTTATTAATAAATGCTATAGTTTTAAGGCCAAAATGGATCCTTTTTATTGCTCTTCAACTCTTTCCAATTTAAAAAAAAACCCGAAGAGGAAAGAGGACTTGATCCTATTAAATCCTAATAAACTCATTTGCATTAATGCTTCTGGACAAGAATTAAACATTGTGCTCCATTGGAAAAATAATCCAGAGATAATAACATTCTGAAGAATGAATATTCAGTAAATAAATGAATGAGCTGTATCAAAGGCATTCTTTAACACCCAATAAAAATAATCCATTTTGCCCTTAAAATTATAGTATTTATTAATAAACCCAAATTACTAGCCTTTGGTCAACAAAATAATTTATATTTGATATAACAAGTTTGCAGGACTGTCAAAATTATGAGAACATAGACAAAGAAATGTTAATAGAAATTTAATTTAAATGTCTAGCCATGACAGTTTAACATTTCTCCTACTATAAACAGTATGCTTAATTTCTTTCACCTGATTGGCTCTGAAAATAACTTCTATTTTTGACTATTGAATAGAATTCTTTATTGGCCAAGTGTGATTGGACACAAAAGGAATTTGTCTTTGGTGCATATGCTCTCAGTGTACATAAAAGAAAAGATACATTTGTCAAGAATGGTTGTCATAGGGTTCAAGTAAGCAATCAGGAAACAATCAATATGAATATAAATTGTAAGAATACAAGCAACAAGTTACAGTCATACAGTCATAAGTGGGAGGAGATGGGTGATAGGAACGATGAGAAAAACTAATAGTAATAGTAATGCAGCCTAGTAAATAGCTTGACAGTGGTGAGGGAATTATTTGTTTTGCAGAGTAATGGCGTTCGGGGAAAAACTGTTCTTGTGTCTAGTTGTTCTGGTGTGCAGTGCTCTATAGCGACGTTTTGAGGGTAGGAGTTGAAACAGTTTGCGTCCAGGATGTGAGGGGTCAGTAAATATTTTCACGGCCCTCTTTTTGACTCGTGCAGTATACAGGTCCTCAATGGAAGGCAGGTTGGCAGTAATTGTTTTTTCTGCAGTTCTGATTATCCTCTGAAGTCTGTGTCTTGTGTCTGAAGTACTTTAAATTCAGCTGAGGCAAAACAAAACAACCCTCACCCAATGTACATGTCACTGAATTCTTATTTTAAAAAATGAAGACATGAGCAAAATTCTTGAACTCTTACCTCTATGTCTTCAGATATTACATATATTCAATTACCATTCAAGATCATTGGA
Organism: Diadophis punctatus similis; assembly: GCA_023053685.1. NCBI lineage: Eukaryota > Metazoa > Chordata > Lepidosauria > Squamata > Dipsadidae > Diadophis > Diadophis punctatus. The sequence goes on from JALIGW010000002.1 coordinate 159,003,044, forward strand.
ATAAAATTCTGAACTGGTTGCGACTGTAATTTATATGCCAGTTATTTTACAGATGCATAATACAACAACTATAGCAGATATTAACTATATTAATAAAAACATCAATTTATCACAAAGGAAATTCATAATTTGTAGTACTGTACAATATACATATCTGAATAGTACATCTTTTTGTAACATCGGTTTTCTTTATGAGCAAAACAAACCCCAGATAATTATTTGCCCTTTCATATATATTTTCTACTTCCCACTCAAAAATAAAGAAGATGTTGTATCGCCATTCATCTTGAAATATTTTTAATATTTCAAATCTCAATTAGCATTTTCTTTTTTAAAAAACAATGGTTATTTAGCCAGGGTATCATTGAAAAAAAATTGTAAAGATGAAATGTTACACATTTCCATGATTTGTAGATATTAATTTTTCTACATTTATATTCAGAATGCTTTTTGTAAGCATCCTTCTTTGTAGACTGATCCATGATCTGAACCTTCTGAAGCTCAGTCTTCTTGGTAACAAGATAATCCCTCTACCCTTTAAAACTGAAGACTGTTTTTCTGTCAAACGCTTGGATGTCAAGGTGATAATTTTCAGGAACTTATTAATCTTCAAGCTAATCTCTGCAGTATTCTTGGCATAATTTTGAAGCAATTTATCACTGTCTGCTTTCTAGGTATGAGAAATATGACTGGCCCAACATTACCAAAATGACTATGTGTGTAAGGCATGCATTAACCATTACACCAAAGTTACTATTGTGTTTTTTTATTAATGTTTAGTTATTATGTTGATAGATTCAATTACTGTGGTGATGGCACACTATTGGAAGAGCTGAATGACTAATTTGTCATGAAGATCTGTGTGGTCAGTAAGAGTAGACTCTGACTTTAAGGCACATAATCAATCAATGAATATATTTTTTTATCCTTTTACACTGATTTAGATATTATAACTTTGAATAGAATAGAGTTTGCTAAATTTGCTAGGATACAAATTTTATAAAATAAAATAAACCATCCAATATTTAATTTCAGCTGAATTTTTTAACCTTATTGAAATTTTATTATTCTTTTTTTAAAAAATTAATTATTTCCAATGTTATTATTCTCTAGATACTCTCTTATTTCCAAAATGTTAGGGGGGGGGGAATGAAACTTAATTGTTTGAATAGATTTGATGCAAAACTGGCAGGAACACAGAGGAAGGCCATCAAAAAGTCAAGATAGCAGTTGTGACCGTGTAATTAATGCCTCATGTCTTTTTTACATGCATTGCATGTGCAAAACACAGCAAAAGGCCTTTATGTTATTTTATATTTTGCACAATTATATGCAATGCCTCAACCTTTATTCATGCCTTACTGCATGGCCTAGTACTGGAATATACCCAGTGGTGGGATTAAAATTTTTAACAACTGGTTCTGTGGGTGTGGCTTATTTGGGGGCGTGGCTTGGTGGTTGTGTGACTGGGTGGGCATGGCTAGCTGGTCGTGACTGGGTGGGCGTGGCTACATGCATAGGGACTACTCAGAGGGCTGAAAAAAGTGAATTATGACCTGTCCTTGCACTTATGACCAGTACTCGCACTTACAACCATCCTCACATTTATTCCCGTTGCAGCAGTCTTAACATCTGTGTCACTCATTTCACAACTGCGGTGTTTCTCTTCACCACGGTGACAAGATAGGGCACAAAACATAAAATGTGAGGACAGTTGTAAGTGCGAGGACCAGTCAAAAATCACTTTTTCAGCCCTCTGAGTAGTCATTATGTGCACCCGGCATGGCCAGGTGGTCATGGGACTGGTGGGCATGGCCAACTCAAGGTCACTCACGTTGAGGGGCACTTTTCCTTGTCTGGCTTCCCGTGACCGTGGGAATGCTGCAGAGGTCGTAAGTGTGAAAAACGGTCATGTCACTTTTTTCAGTGCCATTGTAACTTTGAATAGTCACTAAATGAACTGTTGTAAGTCAAGGATTACCTGTACAAAAATACAAAAGGCTTCTTTGCTTGCAAAAAGCTGCCCTAAATACCAATCATTAGATTAGAAATACCTGCAAGCTGGTGTTACAAATCAGGCAGGGTGCCAGAGCACCTTGAAGAATTAAAATAGTTAAAATGCAATGATAACTATCAGCAGCCAACTCTTGCTCATAAAGTGAAATCCTTTAGCAGAGAGATCATTTAAGCTCTCCAGAAAGAGCACACCCAGGAGAAGCAATCCTTAGATCCATTTGCACCACATAAAGATACCAGCTGGTCTCACCTCATAAGATATCCTAAGGAAATCATCCAGATTTAAGAAAAGATCACATGCCCCCCAGAAAGGCAGTAAAAAAATCCATGCCAAGCTTGCATCCTGCCTCTTGGAAGTACACCCCAAAAGGACACTGCCAAGAACCACTAAAGCAGTGAAGGAAGACCCCCTCCCCAGATAGAAAAAGCACTTGAGATAACCCTAACTAGAATGAAGCAATGGAGCAAACACAATAGCTGTTGCTTGTTAAACCAATTACCAGAACAAATAGACACAGGAACTAACCAGATATCTGAAGCTGCTTCTTTTCAGGAACAGAGATTAACATTTTTCCTTCCAAACAAAGCTGAATATGGAAAATTATCCCATCAATAAACACAGGATTAAACATCACCAAGCACAGAATTAAACTTCCCCCAAAACCAGTTTTAGACCAAAAGTCAGAAAGGGTATGTAAACTCACGTTTGAATGTCAATCTTTCTAGTTAGCCAAGAAGCCTTGCTGAATGTCACTCACCTTGGTTCCTTGTCATTAAAAGCTTCTTTCAGGCAGTTCTGTGCTGGAAAAACTCCAACAGGGGAGTATTTCCTCCCAACAGCAGTGTAAAAAGCTTAAAACAACCCTTCCCCTCTAAGAAAGTCAAGCAAAGAAAAAGAAAAAACTCCAGAGACAGTAAGTCTAGGCGTACTGCCAAGAATGTAATAAGGGTTACAGGAGAGGCAGTTTCTGTAAGCAGGGCAATAAAGATTAGGCTATAGAAACAACACCAGAATGTTGTAATTCTTTACAGGATTAACCCTGTAAAGTGGAAAAAAAACCAAAAGGAGATTTCTTCTAACAACGTGTTCTCAGAACTGCTTAGAAAGTTAACAACCGGTTCTAGCGAGCCTGTTAGAAGTGGTAGAATCCCACCTCTGAATATACCAAAGACTTGGGTCTCCTATTATTGTTCAATTTAACTTTTTATATTAGTTTGCCCTGAAAATAGTATAAATGACATCCAAAAGGATAAATGCAAAAACCATAATTAATTTGATTAGCTTTGAACAAAATTATTGTCTCAGCAATCAATGAATTTCAAACTTTAAGCAAGGAATCTTAGCCTTTCAGACTTCAGACTCCTTAACCTCTAAAACCTGTTCAACCTAAGAAGAGAACAATGACACCATTAGCCAACTGGAGAAAGCAGGATTTTGTCCCTGATTCCAGTACATCCATCTAAGCTGTCCCATTGGGTTTGTTGCAATGGTAGGTTGCTGCTGGTTCAGACCGGTTCTTTAGAAGTGGTAGTGAAAATTTACCGCCGCTCACCAAACCAGCAGCAATGACCGGCGGTCCACACTCCCAAACCAGTCCTCTGATCGCTACGGCTTGCAAAAAAAAAAAAACCTCTGTGCATGCGCAAAGGCTTCTGCGCATGCACAAAGGTTTCTGTGCATGCGCAGAGGGTCATTTCCGGGTATTTTGCGTCACATGACGGGGGCACGCATGTGAGCGAAGTGAGTGCCTGCGCGCAAAACACGCACTTCTGTCGCGATGCGAACTGGTAGGGAAGGTAAGTGGAATCCACCCCTGGTTTGTCAGGGGGGGGGTTAAAATATAAGGATAACAAACTCATATGATGCTGTGCAATGATTGCTAGAAGCAACAAACAACGTATGAGCGGAAGAGAAAAATCAAGGGTTAATTTTCATAAGAACGGAAACTCAGAAGTACATAAATATGTTACAATAACAACCTATACAATATGTTGGAGCTCAGTTAAAAATAAAAATAAAAATGTTTCCATAGCTCCAGTATGTTTTAAAATTACATTTTCTCTCAAAAAGCTTTCAAACATTTTATAATGGGTTTTCATTTGAACTTGACAGTTTTAACACAACAAAGTAAGGTCACTATATGCATCTCAGCCTGTTTATTAAAATATACTTAGACTGGATTTGAGGATAGATTTTTCATATTTTGCAGGTGATTCCCAGAAAAAACTTACTATTTTTTAAATAACTTTTTATTTAGAAAATAGCATTTCCTCCTGGTTTTGTTAACTTAGTGCTAAAATATGACATGTTTTGGTTCATGCTGTCATGCACCATTTACCAGATTTCTGTTATAAAACAGTCTTTAGAAAGGAAGCCTGCTTAATATCAGGAAGAGTAACACATGCTCTTATTGTAGAATAATGATCGTGCAATCTGTGCTTGAAGCCATTATAAATAAGGCTTTGCAAGCAATATTCTTTGCTGCTGTTTCAGGAAAGGCTACATTGAGTGTGACTACTGTAAGCTATCTCCCTCCCTTTTTTCTTGCTTTCTCTATCTGTGATTTGAAATAATTTAGTATGAATGCTTTGTAATGGGCTTCCACATACAATTATAGCTGCTCTGTTGACTTTGCCAACTCCATTGCCACACCACTAGTTGCTAAACTGCGGAGTGGTATGATAAGTGTCGTGGGTCAGCTTTGCTGTCAACCAGCTTGCAAAATTCCAGAAAATGTAATCATCATTCTTATGAGCTAATCTAACAAACTCCAGCACACCACAATCTATGGTCCTTTTTAAAGTCACCTGTTCCCTGTTGAGAAGGGAGGAACCCATGGGTGAAATCCAGCAGGTTCTTACATGTTCTGGAGAACTGGTAGCGGAAATTTTGAGTAGTTTGGACAACCGGTAGCGGAAATTTTGAGTAGTTTGAAGAACTGGCAAATACCACCTCTGGCTGGCCCCAGAGTGGGGTGGGAATGGAGATTTTGCAATATCCTTTCCCCAGGAGTGGGGAGGGAATGGGGATTTTGCAGTATCCTTCCTCTGGTGTGGGGTGGGAATGGAGATTTTGCAGTATCCTTCCCCTGCCACACCCACCAAGCCACACCACGCCCACCAAGCCACGCCCACAGAACCGGTAGTAAAAAAGTTGGATTTCACCACTGGAGGAACCCCAGAAATATTTTATAGGGGCACTGTAAGACACACTTTAGGCATATTTGTATTTGTATTTGTTTATTTGTCAAGCATAAATGATTATAAGCAAAGTACAAACAGTAAAACATGATTGAATATATATGTAATATTACAAGCATGAATAAGAGTAAAATAGGTATGAATATATGGGTACATTAGGACAGGAACGGTAGGCACGATTGTGCGCTTATGCACGCCCCTTACTGACCTCTTAGGAATGGGGTGAGGTCAATGGTAGATAATAAGAGGTTGAAGTTTTTGGGGTTTGGGGAAGAAACTACTGAGTCAGCTAGAGTGTTCCAAGCGTTGACAACTCTGTTGTTGAAGTCGAATTTTTTGCAATCAAGTCTGGAGCGGTTTACATTAAGTTTGTATCTATTATGAGCTCATGTATTATTGCGGTTGAAGCTGAAATAGTCGTTAACGGGTAGGACATTGAGGCGGATAATTTTGTGAGCTACACTAAGGTCAGATCGAAGGCGGCGGAGTTCTAAATTTTGAAGTCCCAAAATTTCAAGTCTGGTTTCATAAGGAATTTTGTTGTGAACAGAGGAATGTAATACTCTTCTAGTGAAGTATCGCTGGACATTCTCAATTGTGTTAATGTCTGATATGTAGTGTGGGTTCCAGACTGATGAGCTGTATTCAAGGATCGGTCTAGCAAATGTTTTGTATGATCTGGTTAAGAGTACAATGTTACCAGAGAAGAAGCTGCGCAAGATTAGGTTAACCACTCTTAATGCCTTCTTTGCTATGTAGTTGCAGTGGGCTCTGGCACTTAGATCGTTTGAGATGAGTACTCCGAGGTCCTTTACTGAGTGAGGTCATCATCAAGGTCATGATCATTAAGTTTGTATTTGGTGTTTTGATTATTTTTGCCAATGTGTAAAACTGAGCATTTGTTGATAGAGATTGGTAGTTGCCACTTGTTTGACCATTCAGAAATATAGTCAAGGTCTTTTTGAAGGGTTGCAGTATTGTCTGTGGTGTTGAAAAGTTTTACGTCATCTGCGAAGAGGACGCAGTTGCTTTGTATAATATCACAAATGTCATTTATGTAAAGAATGAAGAGAGTGAGTCCTAAAACGCTTCCTTGGGGAACACCGCTGTTAACAGGTACAGGGTTTGATAGAGATGATCCTATTTTAACCACTTGTTGTCTGTTTGACAGGAATGCAGTTATCCATTTATGTAGGGGGCCAGAGATGCCATAAGATTTTAGTTTTAGGAGTAGTTTGTCGTGTACTACGGAGTCAAAGGCTTTACAAAAGTCTATGTAGATTGCATCTGTTGCTTTGCCCTGGTCGAGTTTTGTAGTCCATATGTTTTTACAATGTTGAAGTTGTAGGTTGCAGGATAACATTTTTCTGAAACCAAATTGTTTTTGAGAGAGTAGGTTGTTTGTCTCTAAGTGGAGGGTAATGGATTGGTTGATGATTGAGTCCATGACTCTGCAGGTGGCGCAACATAAGGAGATTGGTCTATAATTTTCAACTAGGTTGGGGTCTCCCTTTTTGAAGACAGGGATAACCGTGGCTAGTGACCATAGGTTGGGTAGGGTGCTGGTTCTGAGAGATATGTCAAAAATAATGCTTAGCACACACACACACACACACACGTATTGTCTCTCTGTGTTATATAATTATTCCCATTGTTGTGTCCTTCCTTCTTTGTTTTGAGTATTGTGCTTCTTTTTTTAAATATTGTACAGTGCACAAAGTGATTATTAAACTGAGTAGCCTTAATCTATATATATAAAAGTGAAAACCACTCACACCGCAATCATGAAATCTCCAGAACCATAAACCCTACAAATATGCAATTTGGCACGTATGTTCCTCTTGGCTTCTAGGTGCTTCCTTAGAAAGGAGTTTTAATAATGATCATCAGATCATTAGTATTTCTTATATTATTATTAACATGCTCTGATGCTAATTAGTTAGATGTTCTACTCCCCCTCCCAACTTGAAATTAACTCTGGAGAGAACGGGATAGCATAGGAGAGGCTTCTGTGGGGCAAGCCTGAGGGAGAGAAGGTGATAGGATAGGTAAGGCTTCTGTGGGGCAAGACTGAGGGAGAGAAGGCGACAGGATAGGGGAGGCTTCTCGTGGGGCAAGGCTGAGGGGGAGAAGGGGATAGGATAGGGGAGGATTCTGTGGGGCAAGGCTGAAGGAGAGAAGGTGATAGGACAGGGGAGGATTCTGTGGGGCAAGGCTGAGGGAGAGAAGGGGATAGGATAGAGGAGAATTCTGTGGGGAAAGCCTGAGGGGGAGAAGGGGATAGGATAGGAGAGGCTTCTGTGGGGAAAGCCTGAGGGAGAGAAGCAGGGTAGGATAAGCTTCTATGGTGCAAGGCTGAGGGAGAGAAAGGGAGAGGAGAGGCCAAACATAACTACTCATTAATTTTCAAGCTGTAAGTGTCAATGTATCAAGCCTGATCACATAGTTTCATGGGTATAAAGCTAGTAATTAATAAACAAGCAATAGAAAACAACAGTGTAACTAGCCAAGTCTTCTTATCTTCTTGTAAAAGTGATATTTCTGATATATCAAATGCCTTCTGAAGGAACCTTTCCACATTATATTTATTGTAAGATACTGATACAACTTATATTTATTGTAAGATACCCTGCCTGTAGTAAAAAAAAATTTCTTCAAGGGATGTTAATTATGAAAACTAAGAATATGGGCTATTAGCCAGACTCCAAACTGCTACTTTGGAGTCTGGCTATTTTTCTGTTTGAGATCAATACTTATCTTGATAATGTATTTGACTGTTATATGTGTATTTTCTTCTGTAGGAGCCCCTGAATAACAGCAGTATCTTTTAAGACATAGCCATGGGATAATCAATGTTATATTAATCACTATGCTAACTTCGAATCTTGGCAACAAGAAAGATTAGATGCTACCAGTGATGGATAAACTCTCAAACGATTATTTGCTTTCCATGTTATTCCAGTCTGTGAAACTTCTGAACATACAAATTATACACACAAGGTAAATTATAAAACCTTGGCAGATTTCTACAAAGAAGGAAGGAAGAATGAATGTTGGGAATCTGGTATAGCAAGAAACCTTACTTTTAACTGTAATTACTAATGAACTTGAATTACTCTGTTCTATCTGGAATAAATGAAGACCACAAATATAATTTGAGGTGGATGAGATTTAATAACAAACTCTGAATCAAAGCTACAAAAATACGCTTGATCTTGGGAGTGAGAAATCCACATTTAATCCACCTCAGCTCATGTGGAAAATCATTTGAAATTCCTTTATTTAGTTAGACCAGCTGTAAAACAGAACTAATAAAGCTTAACCATCTTTGAAAATTGCTTTGACATTTGCATAGAAAGCTATGGTATAGAGGAATTGGATGTACTCATTTTCTCTTCCTTCACTCAGGAGTCACTCCTTGCAGATGTCAATGGGTTACCATAATGTGAATACTGATGATGCAAAATGCAAGAGACAATTAGGTGCCTAAAACTTTTGAGAAACAAATGAAAAACATGTTAATTAGCAATGAAATAAAAAGGAACATAATTTAAATTTATATTCCAAAAATATCCACTTCTAATCTATTACTTTCACTTTACTAAATGTTTACCAACAGTAGAATGTTTATGGATTACTCAAAACCTTTGATTCCTTTTACTTATGGCATAGGCCCAGGTTATTTGAAGCACCAATGGGATTGATCGGCCCCACTTGCTTCAGTGGAAGGGGCTTGCTGAAGATCCTAACTGTCAAAATCTTTCTGGCCTTCTAGAACAGTCTTACAGCCTGGTTTTATTTATTTTATTTATTTATTTAACTTATTTGTCACGCTGGTGCACTTATGCACATCCCCTTAGGAACCTCTTAAAAAACGTGTAAGGTCCATGGTAGACAGTTTAAGGCTTTTCACTGAAGGTGGATGATAGAGTAAAAAAAAAAAGACCAGTCTTGTGTTATCCATTCCCTTGGTTTTAGTTGTTACTTCAGTCTTATACATTTTAACTGTTTTTATAATTATCTTTTTATTATTTTGTAAGTCACCAACAATGATAAGTAGATAGAGATAGATAGATAGATAGATAGATAGATAGATAGATAGATAGATAGATAGATAGATAGATGGATGGATGGATGGATGGATGGATGGATGGATGGATGGATGGATGGATGGATGGATGGATGGATGGATAAGTAGATAGATAGATAGATAGATAGATAGATAGATAGATAGATAGATAGATAGATAGATAGATAGATAGATAGATAGATAGATAGATAGATAGATAGATAGATAGATAGATAGATAGATTTGGTCAGCCTTGTGTGCAATATGAGACTATTTGTTATAGTGTTTAAGAAACTAGACTAGAAACAGGGTAAATTCTAGTCCTATTTTAAGCACAAAGACAGCTGGGTGGTCACTCTATCCAACCCAAGAAACAGTTTTAATTGTGGCATTTAAAAGCAGATAATTACCTTTCAAAATTTTGTATGTATTGGAAAAGTACAGTTTTTACACCAGAAGGAATTGGATTTCTTAGCAGAAATGGCATTTAAAAACTTGACATTTTTATGTTAGTTATTCTTGCTATCAGATTACAAAATAATTTGCATTTTAGGTAACAGTTACTCATTGTGGTTGCTACCATTTCTCTAATAAGAAAGGAGGTAAGTGCTACTATATGAATAATCATTTCCTAGTCCATATTGAATATCAGGGAGAAACTATAGTAAAGCTTCATTAGTACTGAGATCTTGGGCAGATATTTTAAATGTACAATTTCAGTGAACATCAGCATTAAATGATATGCTATGTGCTGTATGATCTTTGCTTTCACTAAATAGATAAATAACCTACATCTGGATTAGAATTTTTCACTGTAGGTTAGGATCTTCTGTGCTATAAATGGTTCCAGTATTACTCATGTTGGAGCAGTTTGCTTGCGGCAAATCGATGCATTCATAGTAAGGCAAGATATGCACTTGTGGCACCTCACACACTGAATTTAGGATAATAATAAAAAATAACTCAAGATACTTTAATTTTAATGCTTTTTGTCCCTTTCTAAAGAATTTTCAAGATACCTGCTTTATTTATTTATTTACTTATTTTTCTATAAATATATGCAGTGTGAAAATGAGAATAAAGTAGCTGATAATCATGGCTTTTTGTCCCCTATTGTAAAACCACAATGACAATGGTAGATGACATCAGCCAGGGGTTGTTGTTTTTTTGTCACAATGTTCAAATAAGTGAAGAAGACTGTAGTTACATCTGTCCCCTTTTGAGATAAACCTGTTAACAATAATTGTGACCTAATACAGAATTGTCAAGAAGCACAGTATGTTTTACCTTCATGAGAAAACCTCTAATTGGAATCACTGGACCTTGACTTAGTTGTCATAGCTACATTCAGGCTGAGTGTGAAATCTTTGAAAAGGCTGTTCATGAATATTAGACTACAGCATCTCTGAACAAAAAGAAAAAAGAAAAAGAAAAAAGGGCAATTTATATGGAATAATAATAAAAATAAAAGTTCTCTACCAACATCTCTTTTTCTTTATTATTTTTGAATAATATAGAGAAAAGAAAAGTTCTATAGAGAAGGAAGGCCACAGTATTTTAAGATGTATTTGGGGTAATATTAAAACTATTATTTTATATCACAAATGCTAGAATTGGCCATACCCTCGCTTTTAAAAGAGACTAGTGAAGGATCTCATAGAAATCAATGGCAGGACATACTGAAATTATGCCAAAATGCAACAAGCTGTCATAGCTACTTGTTTAAAATAACACTGAAGTAAAAATTCAAGTATTAATGAAAAACTAAACGTTTACTATTTCCTTTAGTCAGCACATTGTTCTGAAATTCATACCTAGCTTTTGATAGATTTATATCCTACTTTTTTGCTGAAATTCAATGCAAAGTACATAATACCCATCATACATTTTCTCTCTACACCAAACCTGTGAAATAATTTGGACTGAGAGTGAACATCTGGCTCAAAGTTACCAAGTGGCCTTCTATATATGTAAGTAGTTAAAATCCTTAATTGCTACACCACACTTTCATCCCGCAAAATAATGTAGAACAAATAATGCACTAGGTTTATTTGTTCCAAACTAAGAGAGATAGGACAACACATTCAAAACTGAATTACATATGTTTTGGTTATTTATTTATTCAGCAATTTATTTCTAAGTTCAAATAAGGGCTTTCAGCTATGATGAAACCAAATTTCACAGAATGTAGGAGAAAATTCATAATAATTTTTATCAAAATTATTTTTAAGTGACATAATTTATTATAAACCTTATCACTGATTACAGTGCAAATGCAGATTAGGAATAGAAAAGATTTATCATTAAAAGCCATGTATAGATAGTTTCACTTGGGTACAATTCAAAGTGCTGGTTTTCACCTTTAAATCCCTTCATGTTTTACCATATTTTTTTGGAGTATAAGACGCACCTTTTTCCTCCCTAAAAGTGGCTGAAAATTTGGGTGCATCTTATACTCTGAATGTAGCTTTTTCGGAGCTTTTTTTCCAGCCCTAACTAGGTGCTAACGATCTTCCCAGCTCTTACCTTGCAGGCGTTTTCATTGTTACTCTCTCCGAAGAATGTTTTTCCAGCCCTAAGTCTTTGCAGGGTTTTTTTCATTGCTCTACTTGTTCAGAATAAGTTTTTTTCTAGCCCTAACCAGGTGCTAATGATCTTCCCAGCTCTTACCTTGCAGGCTTTTTCATTGTTACTCTCTCTGAAGAATGTTTTTCCAGCCCTAAGTCTTTGCAGGGTTTTTTTCATTGCTCTTACTTGCTCCAAATAAGTTTTTTTCTAGCCCTAACCAGGTGCTAATGATCTTCCCAGCTCTTACTGGCTTGCAGGCTCTTTCATTGTTACTCTCTCCAAAGATTGTTTTTTCAGCCCTAAGTCTTTCAGGGTTTTTTCTCATTGCTCTACTTGCTCCGAATAAGTTTTTTTCTAGCCCTAACCAGGTGCTAATGATCTTCCCAGCTCTTATTGGCTTACAGGCTCTTTCATTGTTACTCTCTCCGAATAAGGTTTTTTTTAAAGTCCTAACCAGGGGATAAAATAATGTGCTGAAGCTGACCAGACTAAGGACTTTATCCAGATGAATACCTGGTAGGAAGATTTTTTCCTATTTTCCTCCCCAAAAACTAAGGTGCGTCTTATACTCCAGTGCGTCTTATACTCCAAAAAATATGGTAAGTGCAGACATTGTGAGATTACCTTCTTCAAGTAATATCTATCCATTCAATAAAGTCCAATAGGCTGGGCTACATGTTTTCTTGGTTATAGATTGCCATCTGTAGGCACATGTAAACTTACTTTTTTATACTGTTGTCCCTTCCTCTGGAATAGCAATAGCAATAGCACTTAGACTTATATACCGCTTCATAGTGCTTTAGAGCCCTCTCTAAGAGGTTTACAGAGTTCAGCATATTGCCCCCAACAATCTGGGTCCTCATTTTACCGACCTCAGAAGGATGGAAGGCTGAGTCAACCTTGAGCCTGGTGAGATTTGAACAGCTGAACTGCTGAACTACCAGTCACTGAAGTAGTTGCAGTGCTGCTTTTAACCACTGTGCCACCTCGGCTCCTGGCACTTTCCCTGAGTCTAGAAAGTTGTAATTGCCCCCAGTCCTCTTCATATTATTATTAATGTTCTTAGTGGTGATTCCTGTTTCCATTTGTTGCTATGAAACTGATTGTACAGTTTTATTTAATCCCAGTTACATATTTGGGAAGTTCTACATCACTCAGATTTGGCAGATTGGCCCTTTATACAAATCAATCAATCAATCTATCAATCAATCAATCAATCAATCAATGTCCACTAATCAACTTGTAAAGCCTTTGCTATTCTGTTTATATTCATGTAAACATCAGTGCCAATTTGATTAATACATCCCTAGGGCATCTTATAATGTGTTCTATATCTTATTGAAGTAATTATCATAAATTTAACTTCCTATCTATTTCTGATTCCAAGAATGTAAAAGTTCAGACATTAAAGAATTGGCTCTCAGCAAGGCTGTCTAGATGTTTTTGCTTTGACATTGTGCTTAGTCATTAGCAGAAATATTTGTATAGATAAAATGGTCCATGCAATGATCTCAGTAGTTATGCTTTTTTATTGATTTCAAAGTGCATCTGATCAATTCATAAGTCCCCTGAATTGACAACTATCCAGGATAAATGTTTCTAAATACTTAGGTAGTCAGTCTGCTTATAGAATGCATATAGAATGAAAGCTCTCATCTTCAAAGTGAGGCTATTCAGCCTGCATATTTTCTCTTAACTAGACTTCAAATGACCATACAGCTAGAATCAATTAAAAGTTGTTAACCTAATCTTGCATAGCTTCTTTTCCGGTAATATTGAACTAAAAACTAGGGCATACAAAACTTTTGCTAGACCAATTCTTGAATACAGCTCATCTGTCTGGAACCCGCACTGCATATCGGACATTAATACAATTGAACGAGTCCAGAGATACTTCACAAGAAGAGTCCTCCATTCCTCTGCTCGCAACAGAATATCTTATGCCACCAGACTTGCAATTTTGGGATTAGACAACTTAGAACTATGCCGCCTTTGGTCTGACCTAAGTGTAGTATATAAAATTATCTGCTACAATGTCCTACCTGTCAATGACTACTTCAGCTTCAACCACAACAATACACAAGCACATAATAGATTCAAACTTATGGTAAACCACGCCAAACATGAATGCAGAAAATACGACTTCAGTAACAGAGTTGTTAATGCCTGGAATGCACTACCTGACTCTGTGGTTTCTTCCCCAAACCCCCAAAACTTTAACTTTAGACTATCTACTGTCGACCTCACCCCATTCCTAAGAGGTCTTTAAGGGGCATGCATAAGCGCACCATCGTGCCTACCATCCCTATCCTAATGTTCCCTTTTATTCGTATCCATTTCATGTATTCATAGTTATGTTTATACTTATATCTGTTATCTAAAACATATCTGATGAAATAAATAAATAAAATAAATAAAATAAAAATAAAATAAATAAAATAAATAAAATAAATAAAATAAATAAAATAAATAAAATAAATAAAATAAATAAAATAATAAATAAAATAAAATAAATAAATTTACCAAAAAGCACCCTTTTTTGGTTTTGTTTTGTTTTGTTTTGTTGAAGAATTTTTTTTTTGAAGAATTATCTCCTTCTCCAAAGCCAAGAAATGTTGCTTATTTGCATTGGAAGACAGGACAAAAACAATCTACGTAGTGCAATCGTGTAGATTTTGGATATAATTTTTGGACTGTGTGGTCTTTTAACAGAAGCAAATATATTGTTATGTAAAATTAGTGCTATGCTAGAGTTACACTGGTAGAGTCTCTTGAACTGAAAGTTCATAGAATCTTAGATTTGACAGCAGCCATTGAATTCACTGGGTTCATTTCGATATCGCTTACATTGGCAGGATTTGTCCCCTAAAAATAAGTACGGTAATTGCAATACTATCCAGCATATTTACTTTATTACAATAAAGTAATCTATTTACTTTATTTGGGGGCATATATTGTTGCCTTGCATTGTTTCAGCTACAATTTTGTATACTGTAATTTTGTATAACAGTCTAAAATAATGGTTTTCATGAAATAACTATCATTCAGCTACTACAAAATTTACATAGAAAGGATTTCCTACATTTGCTAAACTATGGTTTTGGACTGAATAAAACACAATAAATTAAGTGTACATCATTAAACCACTAATCCTTACCCTAGCTTCAGCCAATCATTTATGAAAGATTAACACATTTCTTTCATAAAATTAGTAGATGAAAATGATAATTGGAAACAATGGGAAGTTGAGATATAAGTAAAAACATCATTTGTCAACATTTCCATTTATGTGACACATATTCAGTTTAACATATATAATAATCTGGTGTTTTTAATCTGCAAAGACAAAGATTAACAGTATAACCACAACATCTGGTTCCATAATTAAATATTTGTATTATAAATAAAGTAGTTGAGATGATATGGAATCTTTATTATTGTTAACATTGAAAAAAAATATAATTATATGATAAAATATGGTTAGAATAAACCCTTTCGAACTGTATATTCTTATGCCCCCCAAAATATGGTAAACATTGTACTTGACATCTTTGATTTGTTTTGGATACTATTTCAAGCTATTATTTCTTTAACTAGGATTTATTAAATAAACAGCAGTTAATTGGTTCGCACAACAGCTTAAACTGTTAAGTTTAACTTGCAACCATATTAGTGGAATCACATGACACTCTCAAAACCAAAAGCAGATTGTGAGCCCAGCTTTACCAACAAAGTTAACAAAGAAGGCAGAGGATAAAATAAATAGCTACTTGGATTACATACAGTAGTTTTTATGACTAAAACAACTAACACATGGAGCTAATGGCAGATTAGCTATAGACAGATGGATGTTTCTGCTTGGTGTAATTTTTTTAAAAAATCTAGAGTCATGTGCATAAATATATAAGCATCATTAGTAGAGACTAATTACTAAATCCCTATGGTGTAAATTGATTATTTAAAGAGATAAATTTAAGGAAATTAAAAGAATATAGTGTTTACATCAGTTATTGCTGCTGAACGTTTTAGGCAAATATATATCACCAAGGTGCTCCATCTGTGAGGCATCTAAAGAACAAGAAAAATAGAAATAAATAAAAAATAAAAAAGAATAAGTGGAAAGCATCCACAATGATCACAGGCATCTACTTTTTAAAGTGTAGATAAAATTAGCTAAAGATGATACAATAAAGATTTGTAGGCTTATCCATTATGTGAATTAACATAGTATCTCTCTTCATACAATACGGGACAGCCACCATGTGAAATCAGTTGGTTGGAACTTCAAGAGACAAATATGACAAGATATAATGATGAACACCATCTGAGTTGGCTCTAAAAGAACTTACACATATTTGTGAAGCATAGAGCTATATTTATCCATATTTAAATCTACTTTTAAAAAAACCAAACACCCAAGACAATTATTAGCAATTAAGATTGATCAGAAAGGCATATATAATGCTAAAATTATATGATTCGGAGAATGGAAATCTGTCTCATAGAAGATTGACATTGTACACACATTGAGGAAAACAACAAACTCTAAACTACAAAAACTTTACTTCTCTCTATTTACAGGATAACTTTTTAGACCTTTGCTCTGTTTGCCTTCTAAAGTTTCCTAGAATAATTGCACTGATCATTATTAAAGGTACTTAATTTTTTTTATTTGATCCAGCAGATAATTTTTTTAGGGTCTTGTGGAAAATTAGCCTGCTAAAATTAGTGCTGACTTTCAGTTTTGGTGATCTGCATTTCTTTTATATTTATTTTTTTGTTTCTAATATTTCTAATCTCTCCCAGTCTGTGATGGCTCTATATTCTTTTGTGAGTGGCTATATTTAAATAAATAAGCAATTAGCAATCAAGTACGTCATTTCTTATAATATGACTAAAGGGTGCAACTAAAGGTAAACAATAATGAATAATGCCTATTAGAATACAGAATAAATTATTTTTTCCCCAATTTTATTGTCATTCTTCATTCTTCAGCTTGAAAAAATTCTTCTATATAATTATTCAGATATTTTTAGTGGGTTTATCTTCTCTGTAAAAATTGTTAATAATATTCTAGCATGTAATATTTTACTCTTAGCTTTTGTTCTCAACCACATCTAAGATTTCCATGTCACTGAAAGGAGAAATTACAAGGAGAAAATTCTTCTATCATCTATAAATGTTTTAGCTAAGAGGAGTTCCAAGAACTGAATATTTGACTCACAATTACAAGAACATATTATTCAACAGAAGTGAATTCAAACGAAGAAAATTGTATGGTTTGATATGTAGATACTAAGATTCTAATTAGATTTACACTTCTCTAGCAATAAGTCTTCTTGAATACCCTGCACATGTAAAGGGTTATCAGTGTATAATAGCTCTTTAACATCCAATGGTGACAACAGAGTTAATATGTGGGATAACAGGCTATAGCTGAAAATCATAGTTTGTTTCATTTGGGGATTCACATTGAGCAGAAGATGGCATCATTCTCACACCACACTTATCCTTGCTTATCTTAATTTAATTTAATTAAGGCAAATTAATTTAATTAATTTGATTAATTAATCAAATACAGAAATATGATACTTTTCAGGAAAGGAATTCTTTTTTCTCACTATGACAATAGTGTGAAAAACTGAAAATCACTGATTATGGGTTTCAGTATTTTCATGATAGTTTTGTTATTCTCTTTTCCATTAGTTTCTTATGTCCTTTTCCCAACTTACCAAAGTTTCTCTGATTCTGTACCTAGTTGCTGATTTTTTTTGTTCGTTACTTTTTGTTGGTCAAGCAGCAATAGCAATAGCACTAGACTTACATACCACTTCATGGTGCTTTACAGCCCTCTCTAAGCGGTTTACAGAGTCAGCATATTGCCCCAAACAATTTGGGTCATCATTTTACCCACCTCGGAAGGATGGACGGCTGAGTCAACCTTAAGAATCTGCTGAACTGCTGTCAGCCGGCAGTCAACAGAAGTAGCCTGCAGTACTGCATTCTAACCACTATGCCACCATGGATCTATATGAATAAAAAGTATAAAAAACAAAAAGAGTTGAAAAGTCAGACAGAAAGCAAGACAAAACTGTGATAGGAAAAAGGAAAGGAAAAAAAGGAAAAATAATTGTCTCTGACTTTCTTGGGTACAGATTTATTTATTTATGATTTCTATAATTTTATGACTGCCCATCTTACCATAGAGTAAGCCCTCCTGCCCTCCCACCCTCCATCAAATTCTGGCCAGCTTCTCCATTTACTTTGCTTGTGGAAAGCTTGGGACAAAGTCAGCGGGGAAGCCAGTAGGAAATTACAAGTCCAAAGCTAGCAGGCAGGTAAATGGCAGGTGCTGCATGAGCAAGGTTATGAGCTGGTGCACGGGGCTGTGGGAATGGAATATGGAGGTGTGGAAGAAGAAGTGCCATCTGGATAAAGAAAAGTGTGCAGAGGTGGCACAGGTTGGGAAGGGTGCATCAAAGGCATGCTAGAAATGCTGTGCAGGTCAAGGAAGGCATGCAGTTGACTCAGGTTGACTCAGCCTTCCATCCTTCCGAGGTGGGTAAAATGAGGACCCAGATTGTTGGGGGCAATATGCTGAACTCTGTAAACTGCTTAGAGAGGGCTGTAAAGCACTATGAAGCGGTATATAAGTAAAGTGCTATTGCTATTGCAGTGGGGTAGTGTGGGTTGGAGAAGGCATGCAGGAAAATCAGCATAAGTTGGGAAAGCATGCAGAGGTAGTAGCATGGGATGGGATGGGAAGGGTGCACAAGGATTCATTCCTCCCTGTTCTTCCTGTTTTTCTCTCTCCCTTCCTTCCCCCTTCCTTTTCCTTCCTTTTCCAGCAGGCAGCTAAGTGGCTGCTGTTGTATGGTGGAGGGAGTGAGGCAGTGGTGGGTTCCTACCGGTGTGGTCCACTCCGCCGTCCCGGTAGGTAACTGCCGATTGCGCAATTTCTGCTCGATGGCTCTGGTGCCATCTTTGGCGGTCCATCGCGCGGCGCCATCTTTTTCCCCAAATTTCTGGCCTTTTTTGCTTCCTGCGCATGCATAGAAACAAAATTTCGTGAGGGGACGCACCTGCATAGCGAGCGTGTGCATGCACGAAACGTGATGATGCACGCGCAGCACACCAGTACCCAGGTGAGATGAACCCGCTCTGGAGTGAGGGAATAGGAAACTGTCACAGCATGTTGAAAATGGAGATCAGAAGACTGCAGCAGCACACCAGCAACACACCAGCAGCTCATAGCAAAGAAGTAGCCACAATATTCCCAAATTTGATTCCCTTGGGAATCACGGGTTTCAACGCTTTGGAAAACTTGAATTTATACTGTTACAGATTAAACATTATTACAAAGTTTTCAGAAAATGTGACCAGTGTGTATCAAACTAGTTTGACATTTTTGTGAAATTCCTCAATAATAATTATTATTATTATTATTGAATTTCAAGGATGAATAAGTGTCATTTCTCTAAACTATAGCCTAATAAATCCTGAAAATCCTATTAAGATATAATTGTAGATAAATTAATATGTGGCTTTATGGGAAATAATTTAAACATAAAGAGAAAGTAGCATCCTATTATTGTAACATTCAATTATTGTCTTGCTGAAAATGTAGCAATGTGAATGCATAATTTTTTTATTGGGGAAAAAGATCTTTTATTGGGTAAAATGCTAACCCTCATATTAGGACCATGAAGAACATGCTCAAATTCTCATCATGAAACGTAATGTGAATTTGATGGAGGATAGACTTCTTTTCTTTCTTTCTTAGGGAATCAGCAAATGTGAAATTTGCTCCGACATACTATTTCAAAGCTTTGGCTTGAGTATATTGTCAGAGAAGCTGTTCGTTCTAAATGGTTTAATAATGAAAGACTTAGCCTAGCCATTATGAATATGAGGTGGGAAATTACTATATTAAACAGCTATGGACCTGTGAATAATTCATAGAGGGAATTGGGAATAGAAACAAGGGCAGGGATGTGAAGTACAGCAGGGCACCAATAACCTGGAAAATTCTACCACATTTGTGGAGAGAGAAAAAGTATGGTGGGCAATTCAGATTGTCTTTCTGAATCTCTCCAGAAATAAATAATTTCTCCATCCATTTTTTAAGGGTCAAGATTTTCCCTTAACAGTAGGAAATGCCCCTTGATATCTTTATTTCATGGTGATTAAACTGAAATATGAGAAGCCACCCACTGGATGGATGATTATAAAATTAAACACAGGATAATTTACACAAATTTATTGAATGCCTTACAATTAAATATGTCTCAATAATTTATCTCAGATTCTCTTTCCTTTTGGAAAAAAAAACAGTTACAGCTAAAAGCCTAAAAAATTCAGGTCAGAAGGAGGAAAGAAAATTTAACTGGTCTTTGTAAAACAGATTAGTATTTAGGGAACATTTTAATGTGAGCAGCTCCCTCTCTCCAGTCTACAGCTATGGATATTTCTAAAACAAATTCTGTTTAATTGAACTGAATAAAAACTAAACATTAGTGGGGAATTTCTCTATTTGATGCTAATGGTAACCTCTTTGCTCATTTCCTGTACTAAATTCCTAGTGCCATTCTTTTTGGACTCCTTGCTTTGAGTGCTTAAAAGGAAACAATAGAAAAATATGTAGGACAATGACGTATCTAGGACCCCAGTTCTTCTCCTTCCACAGCATTTTAAATATCATACCATTTTTTTAAGCAAAGGGAATATAGAGCATCAAGCACTAACTTGTCTCCTACTTTGTGCATAGTAGGAATCTTTTTGAACAAGCAGTTATTACTCAGAGTTGGTTAACACTGAGTCCAGCTGCTAGCAGTGCATCTAAATCAAAGCTCATCTCATGGAGACTGGCTAGTGGCTACCAAGAGATTGGTTCCCTAGAGTGGCAATGTTTTTTTAATGGAAGCCACTCTACAATGGGCTAGTATGAGCCTGCAGCCGAACATTGGACAATACCGGGTATGTAAAGCAGACAGATCGGTACTGCTTCAGTGGGGATTTGAATTTGATTTCTCGGCCGGCAAAGTCTCGGGCTGGACTCGCCCAGCTGAGTGCTCTCAGCTGGGCTCTTTTTTCAACAAGCGTTGCCGCTGGTGTTTGTTATTCTTTTCGCTGCGGCTTGTTATTCTGCCCTTCTAGCCAAATGCCCTTTTAGACGAACGCCCAGCAATCCCCCGGGACTGCCAACACTGAACTGCTGTGGGCCAGGCCTTTTTTACGTCTTTGGCCTGAAACTTGAAGTGGGATGCAGGAAGGAAGGAGGTCGCCATTTTAGAGGCGACTGGAATGCTGTGGGAACATCGGCCGAGCACCGTGCCTTCTACAGCCTGGAAACGGGATTTGAACAATACTGCTATGCAGGCCAGCACCACTGAATCACCTGTGTTTATTATTGGGGCCACACTGACGACCGGGCCCACCATCTGGACTGCTACAGTGGCCAGTTCCCCCTCCTCAGGCCCCCCTTATCTATGGGGGACCTCCCCCTATGACAGATTGACATCGGACTCTGGAGAGAGAGAGCTCGTGATTTATAGATACCATCTGGATAAGGAGACACACCATCAGCCCCTGGACTATTGGCTTCCTATGACTGGACACTGGAACTCTTGGATTGATTTAATTTTTAATGAGATTATCTTTACATGCTCCTTATTAATTTTATTGATTTTAACATTTGTGATAATTAACCTTGCAATTTTTACCCCAGAAGCATTGTGACTGTGGTTATGGTGTGGGCTATGAATGGTTATGATTGTGTGATAGAGTTTTATGGATTATAGTGGAATGAGTAAGCCAGGGGTTTGGTCTTTGTCCCCCTCTGCTGAGTGTGGAAACAGAAGTGGAGGGGGACTTAGGTTCATTCCCAGGTGTAGTATGAATGGTATGCATGGTCTGTCGGGAGAGGGGGGGACCAGTAGGGGAGGGGAGTGGATCTCTGATGGGATGGGGGACGGGAGGATTATGGTCATAACAGGGAGAGGTAGGTATGGCGGGAGCAGAGGGGTAGGCCGCTCTCGGGGAACGAGAACTCGCTGTCTTCAAGCGATTTCTTGTTCTGGCCCCTCTGGTTTGGTTCCATCTTGCTCAACCCGAGGTCCTGGTAACCAGAGATGTCAGGGCCCTGGGCTCAAGCTACTGCTGTTGAACGCCAGGTCAATTACCAACAAGGCCCCCCTTGTACGGGATTTAATCCTGGAAGAGGGGGCGGACCTGGCATGTATTACTGAGACCTGGCTAGGCCAGGAGGGGGGGTTCCCCTCTCCGAGATGTGCCCGGACGGGTTCTCAGTTCAGCATCAGCCGCGACCCCAGGGAAGGGGTGGAGGAGTGGCGATTATAGCTCGCCAGAACCTTAATCCTCGAAGGAGCCCTGCCCCGGAGATTGTTGGGTGTGAGACGCTCCTTCTGAAGTTGGACTTGGGGGTCCAGGTGGGCCTTTTGCTAGCGTACCTGCCTCCTAGCTACGTTGCAAAGGCCCTGCCTGTTCTGCTCGAGGCGGTAGCAGGGCTGGCGATTGAGTTCCCCAGGTTGATGGTGCTGGGGGACTTTAATTTGCCATCGCCCGGTGAAACCTCGGAGGCAGTCCAGGAGTTCATGGCTTCCATGACAACCATGGACCTGACCCAAGTAGTTCAGGGTCCGACTCATAAGGGAGGTCACACGCTTGACCTTGTGTTTCTCTCGGGGCAGTGGAGAGATGATCTGAGGCTGAGGGGTTTAGTCACAGTACCCTTGTCGTGGTCAGATCATTTCCTTCTGAGGTTGGATTTCATGGCACCACTCCTCCACCGCAAGGAGGCGGGGCCGATTAAGTGGTTCCGCCCCAGGCACCTAATGGAATCTGAAGGATTTCAGAGGGAACTTGGGGAAATACCTGACTCCCTGGTACACGATTCATCTGAGGCTCTAGTGGCTGCCTGGAATCGGGCGGCAACGGGGACTTTAGATCGGATTGCGCCTTTGCGGCCTCTCCGTGGTAGCGGATCCCAGAGCGACGATGGAGAGCCAGTAAAGCTGAGTCTGACCGGACACTTTTAAGAACTTGCATTAAGTCTTACTTAGTGGCGATAAGGGCGGCAAAATGCTCGCATTTTTCCGCTCTTATTGCGTCCGCCGACTCCCGCCCAGCCGCCCTTTTTAGGGTGACTCGCTCCCTCCTAGCCAAGGGGGGAGTTGAAGATCCCTTGCAGGGCAGAGCTGAGGAATTTCCTCAGTTTCTGGCGGATAAAGTCGTTCAGATTCGGACAGACCTGGACTCCATTTGGACAGGGCAAGCCGAGATGACAGGGGCGAGTCTTAGTCCTGTTATATGGGACGAGTTTGAGCCTGTCACTCCTGAGGATGTGGACAAGGCCATAGGAGCGATGAGCGCCTCCACCTCTTTATTGGACTCGTGCCCCTCCTGGCTGGTTTCTGCCAGCAGGGAGGTGTCACGCGGCTGGCTCCAGGCGGTTGTGATCGCTTCTTTGAGAGAGGGATCCATCCCACAGCCTTTAAAAGCTGCGGTGGTGAGGCCCCTCCTCAAGAAGCCTTCCCTGGACCCAGCGGATTTAAAAAACTTCCGTCCAGTCTCCAACTTACCCTTTTTGGGTAAAGTTGTTGAGAAGGTGGTGTCGCTCCAACTCCTGCGGCTATTGGAGGATACTGATTATCTGGATCCCTTTCAATCGGGTTTCAGGCGCGGCTACAGTACGGAGACTGCTTTGGTCGCGCTGATGGATGATCTCTGGCGAGCCCGGGATGGGGGTTATTCCTCCATCCTGGTGTTACTTGACCTCTCAGCGGCTTTCGATACCATTGACCATGGTATCCTTCTGCGTCGTCTTGGGGAGATGGGAGTGGGAGGCACTGTTTTACGGTGGTTCTCCTCCTACCTCTCTGACAGGACGCAGTCGGTGTTGACAGGAGGACAGAGGTCGGCCCCTAGGCCCCTGGTTTGCGGGGTGCCACAGGGCTCGGTCCTCTCGCCCATCCTGTTTAACATTTACATGAAACCGCTGGGTGAGATCATCCGACGACATGGGGTGAGGTATCAGCAGTATGCTGATGATACCCAGTTGTACATCTCCACCCCGTGTCAATTCAGTGAAGCAGTTGATGTAATGTGCCGCTGCCTGGATGATGTGAGGGTCTGGATGGGAGTGAACAGACTCAGGCTCAACCCAGACAAGACTGAGTGGCTCTGGATATTGCCTCCCAAGGACTATGTCGACTGTCCCTCCTTGGTTCTTGGGGGAGAAAAATTGAATCCCTCAGAACAGGTTCGCAATTTGGGTGTCCTCCTAGATCCACAGCTAAAATTGGATCAACATCTTTCAGCTGTGGCTAGGGGGACCTTCGCACAGATCCGTCTTGTGCACCAATTGCGACCTTACTTGGAGAGGGAGGCCTTGCTCACAGTCACTCATGCCCTTGTCACCTCACGGCTAGACTACTGTAATGCGCTCTACATGGGGCTACTCTCGAAGAGCATCCGGAGACTCCAGTTGGTACAGAATGCAGCTGCGCGAGCTGTAGTGGGTGTACCAAGATACACCCACGTAACACCTCTCCTTCGCCAGCTGCATTGGCTACCAATTAGTCTCCAGTTGCAATTTAAGGTGTTGGTCGTTACCTTTAAAGCCCTACATGGCTCAGGGCCAGGTTACCTGTGGGACCGCATCCTACCACATACCTCCCTAAGAACGGTTAGGTCCCACAGAGAGGGCCTCCTCCGGGTCCTGTCGGCCAAACAATGCCGACTGGCGGGGCCTAGGGGGAGGGCCTTCTCTGTGGGAGCCCCGTCCCTCTGGAACCAACTTCCACCAGAGATCCGGACCATCCCCACCCTGCTGGCCTTCCATAAAGCCTTAAAAACATGGCTCTTCCGGCAGATGGGGTGAATAGGATAATCAGATTCCCCCTGAATGTTGTGTTTATAATGTTTTCTTTTTAATTATATTTTAATTTAAATTATGATTATTGTTTTTAAATGTACGCTTCTTATTCATGCTGTACGCCGCCCTGAGTCCCACGGGATTGGGCGGCCTATAAGAGCGTCTAAATAAATAAATAAATAAATAAATCACCCTAAAAGACTCTTCTTCTACCAACTTAAAAAGAATAGTTTATGTTTCTTTTGCAAAATTAAGCAGTTGACAGTAACTTATCAACCCATGTTCTGTACCGTTGGGCGTACTATACAGCTGGCTTACAGATACCTGAATAATTTGGGGTCCTAAAACAGAAGTTGCTTCTATATTGACTTATTTGATCTGTTTTATTCTATAAAAGTTTGCTCTGTGATGCTAACATAGCAGTGATGTAGATTAATTTCTATTGTAGCTTCCGTAGTACAGAAGTACTTGTTCCCTGAGACTGGTAGATCCCCATGATGTAGTGTTTCTGCAAATAACTAAAGTTTGTCATTGTTGTTTTGGGATTTAGAGCACAACTTCATTGTCACCTTCCCCTACTAACTATTTTGACGGTTGCTTATTGTTGTTACTGATATTATATCTGATGAATTTTATAAATTAAACTCTAATATTTTTGATAAACTCATATTAAAACTGGTGGGATTTTTAACAAAATGAAAGTAAAGTATCAATAAATAATAAATCACCTATGTAGGGAAAGGATGAATTTATGTATTACAATGTGTAATGTCATAAGATTTCTTTTTGAACAGAAGATATGAAATAATGAAAATCCTAAAATGTGTTTTAAAGTATAACTTTTAATGAATTCTCTTCTGGGTAAATGTCAGAAATACTTAATGGCTGAGTATTGTATTTCCAGGTCCATTTCTTTCCCACTGTTCATATATGTATACAATGTCCTTGGTGATATACACAATGTTTGTTTACTAAAGGATAAAGCTTCAAAGGACCTTGTAGCAATAATGACAGCATTTCTTTATTTTATGAATGACCTTGTTTGCATTACAATTGAGTAGTCTTCCACATGAGTCTTTTGCATGACACCTGTAGCTTGCATGCCATTAAAAAACAAACAAACTTGTAAATGTTCCAATTCTGTTTATTAGAATAGAAGGGAGAAGGGAGGAAATTCTTTGTAAAGCACTTAGATTCATTTCTGAACATTCTCAAGTTCACAACAAAACAAAACAAAACAAAGTCACATACAGCATTGCAATACTGCATCTTCTGATCAATGCTTCAGAATGAATTTTAATTTAAATAAAGCAAGGTTAACAGGCCTGATCGTCTTTATTGCTCAGCTTTAGGGCCAGTCAGTAGCAATTTAAAAACATGATTTTGGATTTTAAACACATTAACCTTGTATCTTGATTTTAATCTTTATTCATTCCAAAAGATAAGTTGAAATATCAGTTCAAATAAATGCTGTAGCATATTAACTTGGGTTAATGGGCATGAGGAAAACAATGAATCTGTGGTGAATTGATTTTCCAACCACAACATGGAAGTTTTGGAAGCAGCATACTGCATGTCCAAAGTTATAATTAACCATATGATTTCTACCCTGTTATGTATCAAGTCAAATAATGAAGACTAACTTCATGCTTCTATCTGATTTGTTAAATTGCTCAGTGTGCCTGCTTAGTTAGAAATATATTCCACAGAGCCATACACACTATAATCACTGGATTCTTGTTTAATTCCAAAAGCTGGGTTGGACCAAAGCACATAGATGAAAATGACAGCCAATCATTTTATGGTAGAACCTCCCTGAAGTTTCAGTTTAAGCAAGAACAATTGTATGCTAGTTGGGAAAAAAGAAGCATACTTAGATCTACACATAAAATTAGTAAAAATCAAAATAGGACTATTATTCTTATGGAATACCACATTTGATTTGACACAGGCTCAGGGAAACACAACTGACTGATGATGATCTTACAACCTTAACAAGCATAGTATATTAAAAGTTGTACAAATATTGATTGCCTGTAACATGCTTTCTCAACTGGTTCATTCTAACCTAGAAGCATGCAAAAGAACTACAGAAGCAGTTTTGCTAAGATCTCTCTCTTTCTCTCTGTATCTCTGTCTCTGTCTCTGTCTCTGTCTCTGTCTCTGTCTCTGTCTCTGTCTCTGTCTCTGTCTCTGTCTCTGTCTCTGTCTCTCTCTCTCTCTCTCTCTCTCTCTCTCTCTCTCTCACACACACACACACACACACACACACACACACACACACACACACACACACACACAAACACATACACACAAACCAGATATCCTCTAATGGGTTTTCATTTTATCTTAAATTATACTGTAGATGGAAGAAAGAGCTACGAAGATAAAATTATTTTTTTTCAGTGTGTTATTTATACAATTCAAATGAATCCATCCAAATGAACAATGAAATTATGGTTAATCACACAGTCAACCAGATGTTTAGACTGAATTTGGCATTTTTATCCACCTTTGATGGTGTTAGGTATCATCTTAGGATGTAAGCTGATCCAAGTAAAGCTGCCTTTTACAATTGACTGATAGGGGTTTTGTCAATGCCAATGGTGTTGAAGTGATGCTCCAAGTGTTTTGGGATTACACTGAAAGTACATATAATTATTGATACTATTTTTGCTTTCTTTTGCTACAATTGTTCATTTCTATTTATAGGTCTTTGTATATTTAGCTGAGAAAATTAAAATATTTTCAATATTATTTTCCTACATCCTGTTACTGATGAAAGTTAGACATAAAATAGCAAATATTCACTATTATATGTGCATACACACTGTGATGGCTCAGTGGTTAGTACTCAGTATTGCAGGCTGACTCTGCTCACTGCCAGCTGTTCGATCCTGACCGGACTCAAGGTTGACTCAGCCTTCCATCCTTCCAAGGTCAATAAAATGAGAACCCAGATTGTTGGAGGCAATATGCTCTCTTAGAGAGACCTGTAAAGCACTGTGAAGTGGTATGTAAGTCTAAGTGCTATTGCTATTGCTATATACAGTATAACTTTTGGAAATTTATAGTACCTTTTTAATATAATGCAAGTCCAAGGCTCGCATTATGTTTCCATGAATTTGTGCATATGCTCCAATCAAATATACAGGATTTCCTTTTTAATATATATATGGATTGGCTTGTGCTATCAAACCACTGGTTTTACACTGCATTATACTTTAAGTACTCTATGTAAAATAAAATGCTTTCTTAGAGTTAATTTGTTACTGGTCTTTTATTTATTTATGTAGATACACCATTCTCTATTGTTGTAGCTCTCATATTCTCCCTTCCCCTATGTATTGTTTGTATCAAGAATTCAGCTGTTGCCAGTTACTGTTGCCAGCAAATGTAAGAAAATACAGTAATGAAGAAACGGCAATTAAATAATCATTTTGTCATGATCCTCATTATCTCCATCATCCTTATCAAGAAGAATTACAATTCAGACACAGATGGCAAGCTGGGGGTGGGTGGGGGTAGAGTATTCATGTACTGCTATCACCACTACTGCTACCAGAAACAAACAAACAAACAAACAAAAAATTTACATGCATTTATTAACACCATGGGAACAATTGCCAAAAAGCTTTAAAATAATCCAGGCTGTTAGCAACATAATTTTAAAAATTGACCTAATTGTAATGTCTTGTGAAATGAAGCTATGTTTTTCTAATAAAATGATTTCACTGAACATGTTCCTGGTATCAGAGCTATTAAGGTTATGCAAAAGGTGATTACAGAATTAAAACAGCAATATCACATTGCTCTGTTTTATCATGGTTCGGTAGGAGTATAAGTCAGTGTTGATTATAGGTTGTACCTTCACAAGTTCACATACCATTTATTCTAATATCTCAACCTTCTACAAGTTGTCTTGGACTTCTTTCGTTAAACAATTTTTACAATAAAATACTAGTTACTTATATGCATAATTGTTTATTTAAATGGATTTAAATCAATATTTAAATAGTAATATAAAAATTAGTAGTTATGAGACCAAACTGGCCTACAAGACAAGATAAAGAAGTAGTGGAACCATAAAGTAGTCAAAATAATGGAAATGAAGAAGCTAAAGTGCTCTGGAAGTTTAAACCTGCCTAAACAAAACCTGCCACAGAACACCCTAGACTTAACAACTGTTAATAACAAAGAAAGAAAAATTCTGAATAGTGAAAGTTGCAGAAGTTGGAGACAGCAGAATAGAAGTGAAAAAAACCTGGGTAAAAAATAATCACAAAATACAATGACCTGATAATAGAAGTAGAATAACCGTGGCAAAGAAAGCAAAGACAGTACCAATAGTAATAGGTACCTTGGGTGCAATCCCAAAACATCTGGAGCATCATCCTCATCATTGACTAGAATCATCATCAGACAATTGCAAAATGCAGTTTTACTTGGAACAGCTTGCTTCCTGCGACAATACCTTTAACACCATCAAACAAATCTGCCTAGCCCAGTGCCTTGAAAAAGGACTGAATAGATCAGGGGTGTCAAACAGGCAGCCCACACAGGCCGGATGCATCACACACAGGCCACACCCACCCCAGCTCCATGAAGAGAAAAAATGTTGCGATACATCACATGATGGCAGTGTGATGCCGCAAGTTTGACACCCATGGAATAGGTGGATAAAAATGCCAAATGCAGTCTGATAATTTGGCTGCCTGTGCTACCAATGACAATAGATCAACTTAGATAACTAAGTAGGTAATAAATAAACCAATAAACTGTAACAAAAAGCACTACATAGACTTTCTTTTGATATTTAGGGTAAGAGTCTAAAGTAAAAATAGTATGATAAGATCTTGAAAGAAGTCCTACATTGTCTTATTTTTGCTACCTTATCGAAAATCTGAGCCTATTGTGTGATATTCCATTTACCACAGAATGCATTTGTTGGAGGATCATATATGAGGGATCATCCCAATTGCTACTAAAATATTTGGATTTCAGAAAAGGAGAGAACACTTTGTAATGATGTAAATTCCAAGCTAAATTTAACCCGGTGTAGGTCATCTATTAATAATCAAGGTCTTCCATAACAAAAGAGATTCCTATCATAAAAGCTAGTATAAAAATAGATGTTGTTGTTGCCATTTTGTTGCATATTTTACATAGAAATCCTGCTCCATAAATATGAAAAGCATCCATGTAACACGAGGTGGAGGATGTTAATATTAGAGTTTTCAATATGTTCATTGCCTATTATTTTGACAATAAAATTGGAAATGTATAATTTGAATTCCTTTTCATTAAGATCAACTAATTTCATATACATAAATATCTCAGCAGGCCACAGATTGTATCTTAAAATGAAAGACAGCTAAAAAGACTAAATAGGATTTTTCTCATCAGGTTTTATATTACAATGGCAGAGGGAGAGAAGAGACATTCGCAGCGCTGCTTTCAAAAATCAGCAAAATCCTGAAAGACTGGCACAATCATTAATTTCACACAAATATAAAATGTTAGAGTTGATATTGCCTCGTTCATAATGTATCTGCTTCCATTTCCGTATTTATATTAAAGTTTAGTTCTCTCTGTGTCTATGTGTGACAAATGAAAGTTCAAGCTGGTGACTCACTGTTATGGAATAGGTTACTAGATTATTAATATTTTAACATTTTCCCCTGGCAAACATTAAAGCAATTGCAGTCAGAATGGGCCTTTGGAATAAACCTGGTGCTTAATACAGGAAATGTAATTGTTCATGGACCCTATGGTGTTATTTTGAAAGTCTTCTATATTTAAGGCAATAATACTTTCTGTGTTGTTAACAGAAACTTCTATGCAACAATATGAAGCCAAAAGCCCTCAACTGCATGAAGATGAAATAAAATTGGTTTTTTTTTAGAACTAATATACTGCTGGTATTTATTATGACAGGCCATTATTTCAGAAAGTAGCATTCCTTTTATGAATATGAATAAAAATGGTGTATTTACAGACTTAAGAAGTAATCAGAACAAATGTTCTCCTCATCTAATTATGCAATGCATATCATGAAGAGAGTTGACTTCTTTTTTCCCCCTAATTTAACATAGTTATATCAAAGTGGTTAAAATAATCATGCTGTTTTTATTACATTACTCTCATATACTGCGGGAAAAGCCTTTGTATGCACTGCAAATGATGAATTAACTGAAGATATTCATTTGTAGAGAACTAACTTTTCAAGCCTCAGATAATTTAATTCATTTTCATTCAATGCAAAAAAAATGATTTTTTTCCCCAGAGGAATAATATTGCTTAAATACTGTTATATATTCACAGGTACATCTAGGCACTCATACAAAGATAGTTGCAATTAGAATTAAAGCAAGAAGAGGCAATGATGAAAAAGAAACTTGATAGCACAATATTTTTTTCTGGTGAAGTTGGAATTTAGTTTTGATATGTTTCTTTGTTGCTAAATTTAATGGGATAGAATTGATGCCTATCATCAAATCAGCATGGACAGGGCTTGGCCCAATTTAATTTTGTTCACCAATTATCTTGTTAAGAAAAAATAAGAAGCTTAACCCTTTTTAAGTTACAAGCCTGTACTTGCCTTATACTGTAATGGGGCTTCTTTAACATACATTTTTATATTAATGTTACATAGTTGGATAATGAAAAATTTGCAAGTAAACAACCAAGCTTAGAGAACAATAAGAAGTCCACAGCTTAATCCCAAATTACAGATGTTCCCTTTTACTGAAATATCAATAATATTAAGTTTAAAAGCGACAAGGGATGAGGTGGTACAGTCCAGCATGGCTGCAGGTGGGAGAAGGGGTGCTGTGAACTGGTTGCAAGTACTACTCATTCAGCACTGTCACAACTTCAAACAGTTCTGAGTGGTCATTAACTAAGGGCCAGCGGTATGTGTCTCAAAATTCTTATATTGTTGCATGCTATGTCAAACAAAATCAAATTCTTATTATTACAGATAGACTCTGCTTACCAAGTACCTTGAGTAAGGGAAAGTTCAATATTATAGTGCTGACAGCAATAACTTTCTAACCATTTATGACCTCCACAGATCCTTCAGTCATGTGATTGTCAGATTTGCTTTGTTTGTTTTGAGCCAAGCTATAGCAGTCTGAATTTACCTATAAAGCTAAGACAAAAAATATGTTTTTTGCACTATAATGATTTGATCCACATGCCACAGTGATACAAAAAGGTGTCTTTTTTATGGCCCTCAGAATTAATGAAGCCAAAATACCCTTTAAAAAAAAGAAAAGTAAGTAACTTGGGATTTTAAGAGGCAATGTGGATAGTTTAAGCCTTCCAGAAGTTCAAGATCCTCTTTCTATTCCTGAAACAAACAAACAAGCAAACAAGCAAGCAAGCAAACAAACAAACAAACAAGCAAGCAAAAATTTGGCCACCTTGTCCTGACCTTGATTCATTTTGGAATGCAGCCCATAACTTGCCATGAAAAGCTATGGCAAACTTCTGTTACGTCATTGAACTGGCAGAAATTGTGCAGTCTTAAGATAGTGAGTTAAACAATGAGTGGTCAGCCTTTGGAGAGGTTCAGATGCATTTAACAGTGAGAGCAGGGGCAAAGATTACAGTTCATGGGGGTTATGATGTTAAACAAATCCAGCTATCCCATACATGTAGGTAAGGCTGTAGAACTAGGATGTAATGTTTTGTTCCCTAAACTGCTAGAGGACATTTTAAACTGTGAGATTTTAAACTTGCTAAGGCTAATTTAGGATTTATAATATAAGATGGTGAGAAATAGAACCACCAATGTTTAATGCAAAGTGGCCATTAAAAAGGAATCTACATAGTGCTATGTCATCGGATTGCCCCTCCATGTTACACTCAAACTAAACCTTATGGCTTAAACATTGTATGAATGAAGCAACACAATTTTCATATAAATTCCATAGGGGTGATTCCTCTTGTGTCCTCCTTTGAAAAGTGGAATGATTTTAACTGGGGGAGGGGGAAGGACAATTGACTGCACATTTGGCAGAATATTAACTTTACTGCTGGCATGGGACTTTTTTTTTTGAACTACATATATTTGCAATTCTTAATGAAATGTAGGTCAAGAAGACACCTTCCTTGGCTGCAATCCAAAAGAAATTAAGCATTTTTAAATCCAATATGGTTTAGATACTTAAGGCTACAATCTGTATTCACTTACCTGTGAATCCCACGGAAGTCACTGAAGCTTACTTTTTAACAGACAAATTAAGATTGAGGCATTCCTATTTAAATATATAAATGACATGTATCCTCAAACTACATAGTTTCCTCCAACTATGTATTACTCACCAGTCTTGAGTTTTCTTTGCTGGACTGATGGTCTGTGTTCTAACACTTCTTGAATATTCCATCTTGGAATATTCCATACAAAAATGTATGTTGACAATGCAGTAAGAGCTATTAATGATCCTTCTACCTTTAAATAATAATAATAATAATAATAATAATAATAATAATAATAATAATAATAATAATAATAATAATAATAATAATAATAATAATAATAATAATAATAATAATAATAATAATAATAATAATAATAATAATAATAATAATAATAATAATAATAATAATAATAATAATAATGCCAAGCAAAAAACACAGCTTGAGGCATAGAAAAAGTAATGTGGGAATTTATACTTGACCCTCATACCAGAGGTGAAATCCAGCAGGTTCTGACAGGTTCTAGAGAACCAGTAGCGGAAATTTTGAGTAGTTCGGAGAACCGATAGCCGAAATTTTGAGTAGTTTGGAGAACTGGCAAATACCACCTCTGGCTGGCCCCAGAATGGGGTGGGAATGGAGATTTTGCAATATCCTTTCCCTGCCATGCCCACCAAGCCATGCCCACCAAGTCACATCACGCCCACCAAGCCACACCCACAGAACCGGCAGTGGGAAAAAATGGATTTCACCACTGCCTCATACATAATCTCCTGTTCTCTCCTGTTAACTTTCTACAGCTTTTTGACTGCTACAAAGCTGTAGACTAAGAAAGTTAGCTCAAGGTAGATGGCTAATATTTATTAATATTGCAAAAAGTGCATATTTTTATACTTTGCTGAGATACAGATACAGAATACAGAATAACCCCTCCTCAAGAAGGGGTGAGACCCCTCCTCAAGAAGCCTTCCCTGGACCCGGCGGATTTAAAGAACTTCCGTCCAGTCTCCAACCTTCCCTTCGTGGGGAAGGTTGTTGAGAAAGTGGTGGCACTCCAACTCCTACGACTGTTGGATGACACTGATTTTCTGGATCCCTTTCAATCTGGTTTCAGGCGCGACTACAGTACGGAAACGGCTTTGGTCACCCTGATGGATGATCTCTGGTGAGCCCGGGATAGGGGTCACTCCTCTATCCTGGTGCTACTTGACCTCTCAGCGGCCTTCGATACCATTGACCATGGTATCCTTCTGCGTCGTCTCGGAGAGGTGGGGGTGGGCGGCACTGTTTTGCAGTGGTTCTCCTCCTTCCTCTCTGACAGGATGCAGTCGGTGTTGACAGGGGGCAGAGGTCGAGCCCTAGGCCCCTACTATGTGGGGTGCTGCAGGGTTCGGTCCTCTCGCCCATCCTATTTAACATCTACATGAAGCCACTGGGTGAGATCATCCGACGACACGGGGTGAGGTATCAGCAATATGCTGATGATACCCAGTTGTACATCTCCACCCCGTCTCAATTTGGGGAAGCCGTAGACGTAATGGGCCGCTGCCTGGACAATGTTAGGGTCTGGATGGGGAAGAACCGGCTAAAACTTAACCCTGACAAGACCGAGTGGCTGTGGATATTGCCTCCTAAGGACTTGACCAACTGTCCCTCCTTGGTTCTTGGGGAGGAGAAATTAGCTCCCTCAGAACGGGTTCGCAATTTGGGTGTCCTTCTAGAGCCACAGCTTAAATTGGAGCAACATCTTTCAGCTGTGGCTAGGGGGACCTTTGCACAAGTACGTCTTGTGCACCAATTGCGACCCTACTTGGAGAAGGAGGCACTTCTCACAGTCACTCATGCCCTTATCACCTCACAGCTGGATTACTGCAATGCACTCTACATGGGGCTACCCTCGAAGAGTGTCCGGTGACTGCAATTGGTGCAAAATGCAGCTGCGCGAGCTGTGGTGGGTGTACCCAGATGCACCCACGTAACACCGATTCTCCGCCAGCTGCATTGGCTGCCCATTAGTCTCCGGATCCAATTCAAGATGTTGGTCATTACCTTTAAAGCCCTACATGGCTCAGGGCCAGGTTACCTTCGGGACCGCATCCTGCCGCATACCTCCCTACAACCGGTTAGGTCCCACAGAGTGGGTCTCCTCCAGGTCCCATAGACCAAGCAATGCCGGTTGGTGGGGCCAAGGGGGAGAGCCTTCTCTGTGGGAGCCCCCTCCATTTGGAACCAATTCCCTCCAGAGATCAGGATTATCCCCACCCTGCTGGCCTTCCGTAAAGCAATAAAAACTTGGCTCT
The DNA here is from genome assembly GCA_023053685.1 of Diadophis punctatus similis. Taxonomy (NCBI): domain Eukaryota; kingdom Metazoa; phylum Chordata; class Lepidosauria; order Squamata; family Dipsadidae; genus Diadophis; species Diadophis punctatus. The sequence goes on from JALIGW010000002.1 coordinate 159,038,298, forward strand.
TCCGGCAGGCGGGGTATGAATGAAAGTTTTTTAAATTATGGATAGTATTTTAATATGGTTTTTAATAAAATTGTTTTTACTTATTATATGTTTCTATACATGCTGTGAGCCGCCCAGAGTCCCTCGAGAGTTGGGCGGCATAGAAATTTTAATAAATAAATAAATAAATAAATAAACAAACAAACAAACAAACAAACAAACAAACAAACAAACAAACAAACAAACAAACAAACAAACAAACAAACAAACAAACAAACAAACAAACAAACAAACAAACAAACAAATAAATAAATAAATAAATAAATAACAGAGTTGTAAGGAACCTTGGAAGTCTTCTAGTCCAACCCTGCTCAGGGAGGAAACCCTATACTGTTTCATACAAATGGTTGTCCAATCTCTTCTTCAAAACTTCCAGTGTTGGAGCATTCCCAACTTCTGGAAGCAAGTTGTTCCATGGATTAATTGTTCTAACTGTCAGGAAATTTCTCCTTAGTTCTAAGTTGCTACTCTCCTTCATTAGTTTACATCCATTGCTTCTTGTCCTACCTTCAGATGCTTTGGAGAATATGTTGCCCCCCTGTTGCAGCCCCTGAGATATTGGAACACTGCTATCATGTCACCCCTAGTCTTTCTTTCCATTAAACTAGACATTTATTATTTATTTATTTATTTATTTTGTGAGATTTATATACCGCCTCACAGTGCAAGCACTCTCTAAGCTGTTTACACCAGTAAGTAATGTATATTTATATTGCCCCCAACAATCTGGGTCCTCATTTTACCTACCTCGGAAGGATGGAAGGCTGAGTCAACCCTGAGCCAGTGAGATTTGAACCGCTGACCTGCGGTTCAAATACCCAGTTCCTGCAACCGTTCTTTATATGTTTTAGCCTCCAGTCCCCTAATTCTTTGGTGCTCTTCTCTGTACTCTTTCTACAGTCTCGATTTTTTTTACATTGTGGCAATCGAGAAGATGATACTTTCTGAACTGATAATTTATTGATTGGCCAGTAATCGTATATGCTTTTTAAAATCAGAATTACACCCCAAATTAAACTGAATTAAATCTAAGGAACAAATTTTTGAAGATGGCATGGGTTACTGAATTATAGCCACATGTTTCAAAAGTCCTCATCCACTTGTTCTTGCAGTTTGGGGACATGCAATAACCATTCTTTATCTATTCTAGATCATCAGGAACAGATATGTAATATGGATCATGAATTAAATTGGTGCAGCTAATGACTGGGGATGAGCTCTTCTAGCCCAACTCAAGACAGATGAGGAAGAAAAGAAGATAGTTCATGTACAAGGTAGATTATTCTATCTTCCTTTTTCATGCCGAAAATAATATTGTTTATTGTCAATGGGAAAAAATGTATTTTTACAACAACAGTATTGTTGACTAGTTGACTTTATGGGGACAAATGATTGAAAATTAAGCCAGAATACATGGGTGTCAGGAAGGAAACAAAATCAGGAATTCAGATTCTAAGTATTTGCAATGAATGGGGGGAATAGATTTTAATGACACTGTATCTTGCTGGCATGGGTCATCCCTTTGTTTGATTTACTGAAAATGAGAAATCCTACTAAAGTAATACCTGACATAATTATGTCAAGGTTAGATTAGGGGAAACATTCTGCATGGAAATAACTTTGAAGAATCTTTGGAAGTTGCAATTGGTCCAAAATGTAGCTAATATCATATTATTTTTCAAATGCCATACCTAACCCATAATGTTTCTTCTGATTATCAATTTGTTTCAGGCATAATTAAAAATATTGGCAATGAACTTTGGTGATGTAGAAAACTCCAAATTTGTCTCCTTTCATAATGATCTCCTCTGTGTCCCACTTTATTTGAAGACAACTTTATTGGTGAAAGGCGGGGTTTTTTCTATGTTTTAGGTAATTTTATGGGATATCTTTAAATGACTGTGGCTAGCTGAAAAAATAGGATCAACATTTCCCTGTAAATGAATAAAAGCAATCCCCAAAGTTTATTGAAATTTTAGCTGAATGATGTATTGGGCTTCATAGGTTTACAGTAGTTTAGCATGCAGTTTTACTTCATTCAGAAATTTCTGTGCATATCATAGCTTTTATATGTAACAATGGTGTTTAAAGTTCAACTTTCCCTGGCTAAACTTCATTTATAAATTTTCCTTGAATGATTTTAGGATCATTGAAAACTGTGACATTCAGAATAGTAAAACACCTGAGAACATTTCAAGCATTTTGGAAATGAAAAAGTGATTGTCTTGAATAAGAATAGCTACTGCTTATATACATTTATTTGTTTTAAAATTCTGAATGGTGTGTGTGTGTGTGTGTGTGTGTGTGTGTGTGTGTGTGTGTGTGTGTGTGTGAGAGAGAGAGAGAGAGAGAGAGAGAGAGAGAGAGAGGGGGGGAGGGAGGGAGGGAGGGATGGGGGAGAGGGAGAGGGAGACAGACAGAGATCTTTGAAATAAGATAATAAAATAAAGTCAAGAGTTGCAACTCTTGAAAATTCTGATCTGGAAGAGGAAACTTCAAATTTCATGGGGAGAGGTTTTCCTTAATCCAGTTTTTCAAGAGCTCTATGTCTCTCTCTTTCATAACAAATCCCCATCCAAATCACTGCCAAACTTTGGTGACTTAGCTGGCAGAGGATCCAAGTGCAATCAAAGGCTAATAAGCAGAACATATTGTGAGTCAAGATCTATTCAAGATCTGTTAACAAAAAGATACTTTGCAAAAACCTTAAGTGATTTAGGCTCTTAGCTCGTGTTTGTTTCCTGGATGTTGGAATTTTTTTCTCTCCTCAGATAGATAAATATAGATTTGTTAGCTGATTGTTTGGCTCACATAATTAGTGTCTTATTAGGATCTTTATGCTTAACTATCAAATTCTGCATCAATAGATTTTTACCAAATGCAGTCTTGTCCAAAATGGGGCATTATTGACATATTTCTGGATTAGGGAAAATAAATAAAATATTTACTTAATGTTTATTTTTTAAAAAATGCTCTTTAAGAACAATATCTTAATAAACAATTTCATGTCTGAATAGATAGTGTGTGCACAATGTCTATCAATATAATGAAACAAAAACTATATAGGAATGCCACAATAATTAGGGGTGACAACTAAACTAGTTAAACACCAAATTACTTTATGGAGAAATAACTGTGTTACACCACTACATTATTACTTGATATCCCATGTTCAGATATAATACTATAGAAAATAGAATGAAACCATTTATCATTCCTTATCATCTTCAGATTGGTGAATAGAGGGAAGCTACCATTAATGAAATTATGAAGAACATGATTATTCTGAATATTTAATTTTCTTTGAAACCTAAAGATGGCATATATGGAGGTCTCACATAACTTTATCCCCACAACAATCCCATGGAATGGAGTAAGAGAGAATGACTGTGAGTCTATGAGCTTTCTGTGGAGACTTGAATCTAGGATCTTACTCTATTACCATTATATGAGATTAGGAAATCCATGAATATGTGAGTCATAATATTTAGAATGCATTCTCACTGAAGTTTTACATATTTCTGAAAATGTCCTTAACTGTGATAAACCTGAACAAGCCACAACTGTTAGCTAGGACCAAACCTTCCCTTTCTAAGCATCTATGTAATGTAGTTCTCAAAATATGTTTTTATGCTATTAAAATATTTAATTATGCAATAACACAGTAGGAGAAACTATTTAGGAACTTGCAGTAAAATAAAAAGGGGAACAAAATATTACAATGATGCTATTGTTTCTGAAATGAATACTTTGACTCTCCATTTGACAACATGCTCAATAGATTAACAATAAGAACATAAATGCCAAAATACATTTTAAAGTGGCATTCTTCAGAAGGGTCTTCAAAGGAGTTATGTATAAGCAAATAGATTAATTATGAGATATGCTATTAAGGAAAGGTTGCGGCGGAAAAATTGAACTTAAATTTGCTGTAATGGGAAGGACAGCCAATACCAAATAGCAACAAGTAACTAATTTTGGCACACTGGGAAGAAGGAACTAAGCTGTTTGGTATTTTGATGGGAAGGCAAGAGGCTGCTAGACTGACAGATGATAGGTAGGTAGGTAGGTAGATAGATAGATAGATAGATAGATAGATAGATAGATAGATAGATAGATAGATAGATAGATAGATAGTAAAAAAAGATTGGAGACTCTAGAAAGAGTGCAGAGAAGAGCAACAAAAATGATTAGGGGACTGAGGCTAAAACATATGAAGAACAGTTGCAGGAAATGGCTATGTCTAGTCTAGAGAAAAGAAGGACTAAAGAAAACATGATAGCAGTATTCCAATATTTGAGGGGCTGCCACAGAAAGGAGGGGTCAAGCTATTTTCCAAAGCACCTGAAGGCCAGATAAGGAATAACGGATGGAATTGATCAAGAAAAGATTCACCTAGAAATGAGAAATTTTCTGACAGCAAGAACAATCAACCAATGGAACAGCTTCTCTTCAGAAGTTGTGGTGCTTCATCACTGGAAACTTTCAAGAAGACACTGGACATTCATCTGTCAGAAATGATATAGGGTCTCCTGCTGAGCAGGGTGTTGGACTAGATGACCTACAAGCTCCCTTCCAACTCTGTTATCTGTTCGATAGATGATAGATAGATAGATGATAGATAGATAGATAGATAGATAGATAGATAGATAGATAGATAGATAGATAGATAGATAGATAGATAGAAGGATCCTAAGATCCTTTCATGACCATGTGTGCCGAGTCCAGAGAATGCTTTTACTGGATGATAGCAATAGCAAAAGCAATAGCACTTAGACTTATATACCGCTTTACAGTGCTTTACAGCCCTCTCTAAGCAGTTTACAGAGTCAGCATATTGCCCCCAACAATTTGGGTCTCATTTTATCCACCTCGGAAGGATGGAAGGCTGAGTCAATTTTGAGCCTGGTGAGATTTGAACTGCCAAATTGCAGGCAGCCGGCAGTCAGCAGAAGTAGCCTGCAGTACTGCACTCTAAACACTGCACCACCATGGCTCTTAATTCAAGACTTGTTGCCAAGAAATCTATACAAATGTGTCCATGAAGTAATCTGCAGTCTTTACCTTTTACTTTAAGTAATACTGTAGGAAAATTGGCAATTACAGTTTAGCTTTTGGGGGAAGTATGAATGATTCAGATGTTTTTGAGCATTCTCAATTTTTTTGAATATTAGTACTCATTCCTAAAAGAGTTAGCAGGCAATTAATGCCAACATTTATGTGAAAATTAATGTAGTATTTTCACAGGTCTCATTTGTATGATGAAGTATTACCCTTGCCTTATATTCAGGGCTGGTATCCATTTGCTCTAAACACTATTTGTCTGTTTACTGTTTCTGTGTGTCAAGGGAATGACATATCTATTGTTCAATTCCTTGATTTGTTAGCAAAGTATAACAATCAGTAAGTGAATTGGCAGCCTTGACTCTATATATTTGCTGGTACAGAAATAATTTGATCTCAGCAGTATTCATATAATAAAATATTTCATTTTGTTATATTCTTAACTGTTCAGAGAGAGAAATTGTTTCTTCTGCAGCATATTCTAAACTTTTATTGCAATTCCTATTGCTGCTATCTCAAGGCCAAATGAGCCAAACAGGCCAAATTATTATTTCCCCCTATTTTGTTATACATTTCTAATCCAAAAAACCATTTTAACAAATCCCAAAGAGTGGAACAGTTAAAATAATTTGCATCTTAAACACCTTTAAGTAACAATAAAGTGATAAATTACAATAAAACCTCTTTAAAACCTGCAGATTTAAAAACATAAAATGTATTGCATGAAACTTATAATAAAATGGTTAAAAAGAAAAGCAGGAATCATTTGAGTGTTGGTGTCTATGATAAAGGCAATCAGGATGCAGTTATTGAGAGTCCTTGATGAGCTATATTATCCAGGCCTTTTCAGTCAGGTTTTAGGCAAAGTAACATAACTGCACAGATAGTCACACTTGTTCATTACCTTTCACAGAGCCAGGATATGGGCGATACAACATTCTGACCTTCAAAGTTCTATCAGGGTTTTTATACAATATTCTTCTGGACCAACTAGGGGACAGGAATGGTAGGACAGTGTTTCAGTAGTTCTCCACAGCTGATTCCTGTCAATATTGTGATGGCATCCATCTTGCCAGTTTTCAGGTGATAAAAATGTGGTCATTTACCTAGACTTGCAGCTATGTTTTAAAATAAACATACCCAGTTCCATCATAAGATTTCACTTTGTTGCCCATCGATGGATTTTTTTTCCTTTTAAGTCTCATTGTGGATGCCAGAACAGTGCATAGTACTTAAAGGGGAGTTTGACTAAAATAAATAAAATGAAACAATTACTTCTTGGGCTTTTGAAAGTAAATATGAATTTATTTATTTATTTATTTGTTTGTTTGTTTGTTTGTTTGTTTGTTTGTTTGTTTATTTATTTATTTATTTATTTATTTATTTATTTATTTATTTGTTTGTTTGTTTGTTTGTTTGTTTGTTTGTTTACCGCCTCAAAGTGCAAGCACTCTCTAAGCGGTTTATACCATTAAGCAATGTATATTTATATTGCCCCCAACAATCTGGGTCCTCATTTTACCTACCTCGGAAGGATGGAAGGCTGAGTCAACCTTGAGCCGGTGAGATTTGAACAGCTGAACTGGTGATCACAGACAGCTAAAGTAGCCTGCAGTACTGTACCCTAACTGCTGCGCCACCTGCGCTACCTGCGCCAAAATCACATTTGCCTTTTTGCAGCCATATCACACTGGTGATGTACATTAAGTTTTCAATCTACTATGCTAAGATATTTTCTACCAATACCATTACCGTGCTAAATATCTCCTAACCTATATTGTGCATTTGATTTTTATTTCCTGTTTGAAGAAGTTTGATGTTTTTTTTCTAACTCCAACTTTTATTGTTTTATCCAAGTATAAAATATAAAGGAAAATAGAAATAGGAAGGAAGGAAAAAGAAAGGGGAAAAGAAAATATGGGGTACAAGGGGAAAAAGAAAAAAAAGTGTTTACTTTCAACTCTTTTTAGCACAGTAGAAGGTAACATTACACCTCAGTTTTTTACTTTTGCACATTAGTATATACTAGCCATTTCTCTAACAACAAATCTATCTAATCGGCAAAACCAAAGTCAAAGTTTCATTTTTTTTATCACAAGCACAAAATGCAGAAGTGATTTACAAATAGAAAACATAATTAAATATATTCTCCTCTTTGAATAAAGTAATCAGTTGAACATTTTTGCTTTTTCTTCCTTGCTGTGGAAATAATATATATTTCTGTTTGCACTTAATAATCCTTATAAACTATCACCATTTATATTGACAAAATTCACTGTATTCTTTCAGATTCTTTAACCTTAAAGGGAAAAAAATACTTTTTTTCATCTATTTTAGAACACAACTTTTCTTTAAAAACATTTATAAGATCAAAAAGTTCTAATACATCTTTTTTTAACTTCCTCTTTAAAGTTCACTTTCAGTTAGATGGATAAAGTTCCAACTAACTCCAATCAACTCATTAAATTTAAATCACTCCAAGTTATTCTCATAAATATTTTTTTTCTTCTTGTATACATCCTTTTTAGAACTCTTAACTTTTCTTTAATCTAATACATCTTTTTCTTTAACTTTCTCTTAACATAGATACTTTCAAATACACTTTCAGTAATATTTTATAAGCTTTAAAAATTACTTAAGCATTACGGTATTTTTCGGATTATAAGATGCACTTCCCTCCCCCAAAAGTGGGTGGAAATGTCTGTGCGTCTTATAGAGCTAATGTTGCCGAAGCCATGCCCACCCCAGCCCCCACCCTTCGGCCTCTGCCTCCCAGCAATTTGCCTCCTTGCAGCAAACAGCAAACAGCCTGGTCACAGCCTGATTTAGCACGAGTAGCTGATTGGCAGTTGGATTGGCCTCCCAGAATAACACCGATCAGGTGTTCCAGGCTGTGGTGATCACCGCCGCCCATTGGCGCCATCACCACCCATCACCACCACCACCTATTGCCACCTATGTGCATCCCATTTTCGGCCTCCATGTGTCCCATTTTTGGCCTCCGCATGCCCTACTTTTGGCCTCTGCATGTCCTGTTTTTGGACCATTCCAGGTGGCCAGGATGCCCGCCGCCACCCCGCCTTTATCTGTTACCTGGAACGGGCTGAAAACGGGATGCACAGAGGCGGAAAATGGGGCATGGGAGGCCAAAAATGGGATGCATGGAGGCCAAAAATGGGGCGCGTGGAGGCAGCAATAGATAGCGGCGCTGATGGATGGTGCCAGCACCAATGGGCGGCAGCGATCCCCGCAGCCTGGAATAGCTGATTGGTGGTATTCCGGGAGGCCAATCCAACCGCCAATCAGCTGCTCGTGCTAAATCAGGCTGTGACCAGGCTGTTTGCTGTTTGCTGCAAGGAGGCAAATTACTGGGAGGCAGAGGCAGATTTTTTTTCTTGTTTTCCTCCTGAAAGCTAGGTGCATTTTATAGTCCAAAAATACGGTATACTGTATATAAAGGAAAAAATGCATTTTCAGACCCATTTTATGTTAAAACATTCAATTGTAAATATCAGACCGATAAAAATCCATCTTAATGCCATAAACCTAAGTCACTCCTTCCAGTTTATCTTTACGAAATAGAATCTTTTTCTTCTCTGGAAAGTTTATCAAGTAATTATAAACTGCTCTTTTTCTCAGGGATTTCTCAACCTTGTTAGTATCCATGAACAAAAAGTCTTATACTTGTCCTTTTGAAAGTTGCAGATTTTCTTGGAATTCTTTCAATTGTGTTGGGAGGTTTATATTTAAACCATCATAATAAAAATTGATGTCAGGTTTATATTCCAAAATTGCAATTGACTCCTCTACATTGTCAGCTACTTGTGAAATTGCCTCGGTGGTTTGGTAACTTTCTACACATATTTGCATCAGTTTAAAGTAATTTGAGTAGGTTTTTTTTAACATCCTTGGAGCATAGCTGGTCTATGAATTGTTGGATTTTATTTAAATATTTTTCAAATACATCTCTAATAGTTTGCTCCTCCATCTTCTTAACTTCCTCTTTAGTCAAAGAGTAGCTTTGTGTAAGTCACTGAAGAATTGCTGGCCAATCAGGAATCATAAAAATCAAAAAAGTTTAACCACCCACAGCAAAGCAGAACAAGCTACAAATGATAACTAGAACCACAACTTTCTACCCTTATATTTCTTCATCATTTTTTAAAAAGATACTCCACACTTCCTTTTTTAGCTTGCCTTAGCAGTCTTCTTGTTGTTTAACAATGAAGAAATCCCCAAAATGGCACAGATCTTCAAATTGGGATAGCAGTTCCTGAAGCTACTTGCAGACTTTTGCTGTATTGGAAGACTGGTGGGATGATTCTAGGACTTTCCCTAACCCAGGAGAGCCATATAAACTAAAGGGATGCTGGTTCTTTCTGTTGGTAACTTGAAAAAGCTACAATCCAGGGGAAAAACCTTCAGGGATTTTTTTTCCCTGGGTGTGTTCTTTTAGTTGACCATTTTCACTGGAAGCAGTTTGACATTTTCTCTGTTAAAATTTCATACTACAGTCCATCAAAATTGATTTAAATTTGGTGTCATCAAACTCATTAGTTTTATGCAACATAATTATGTGCCTTTTAAAAATTTGATGTAGATATTATTTCCTTTTTCTTCCAATAAATGAATAAAATATTGAAAAACAGAGGACTCAGGACTGTTCCTTTCTAACTTACCTTTTAACGAGGAACCAATGATGATGTCAGACTCCCCAAACCAAGAAAGACATGCAGAGTTACTTCTAAGCAGTTTCCTTTATTGTTCCTCACCTATAGATATAAATCTTGCCAAAATAAAGCAACTACTTGCATCATTAAATATATGTTTAGGGAATTGCTAGGGAGGAGCTATCTTAACTCTCTTTCTGCCAACCAAAATATTTAAAATTTGCTGTCTCTTGATCCCCTATAATGCAGTCACTTTCTCCTGGAAATCCTAACAACGTTTCACCACAGATAAACAGTTTTGGGATATGATTTCTGGGCAAGCTATATATCCACTTCCTATCATATCATATTACTTAATTAGCTTGCTAGTCAGAATTTCTGGGTACTTTGTCAATTATTTAGCTGAAATTGAGATATATCTGTACTATCTAATCAGAAGGAAGGACTCATTGGAGAAGAGCCTAATGTCAGGAAAGATTGAGGGCAAAAGAAGAAAGGGACGACAGAGAATGAGGTGGCTGGATGTAGTCACTGAAGCAGTCGGCGTGAGCTTAAATGGATTCCGGGGGATGGTAGAGGACAGGAAGGCCTGGAGGAACGTTGTCCATGGGGTTGTGATGGGTCAGACACGACTTCGCAACTAACAACAACAACAACAACTGTAGTATATCATCACCTACAATCTATTAAGGTGTCTAATCAAAAAATAAAAGGAAGGTAATCTAGCAAGACCTTTTTTGGGAAACTCCATTCTGTCTTCTGGTAATCATAGCATTGTTTTTAAGATGATTAAAGATATGTTCTAAAATCTTTCCAACTCTTGGTGTCCAGATGACTGGCACCTATCTGGCATCTTACAAATCTCTTTTTCTCCACTTCTTCAAGATTGATGCAAAGTATTTTTCAAATCCTCAACTTTTGAAGCAAACATTTATATTTATTCATACTCTTCTATGGTGTCTTTTTCATTAATCCACCAAGTAGCCTTTTTCATACTTACTATTAGCATAATTCCATGCAGTTCTGTGATCTGGGTTACCTAATTCTATTCATTCTTATTCAGCTCCCACATCATTTTTCTATATATTAAGTTTTCATCCTGTTAGGAGACTAATATGACTTCTAATGCATTTTCATACAATTCATATTTTCTTTTCTGGCAATCCTTCACCTTTTTCTCAGTTATCTCTATTTTCCATGTCTATTTTTCTCAAGATTCACTTTGATACTAGTAAATAATGGACTTTTCCACATTCATAAGCTGATGTCTTCCTTGTATCCTTCATTAATTCTTTTAGTCCTTCACCATGAACAATCACATCAATCATGCTTCTCAGGTCATTCCTTTGCTATGTATATGCATGAACAGATTTAAGCTTATTTGAAATAGAGGTTTTTTCCTAAAAGAATGCTCATCAAACAGTCACAATTCTTATTCATTATTCAAAATACAACATGGGTAGAAAACTCTGTTTATTTGAATTCACAATAGCAAGTAATACACAGCAAAGTTTAAAGCAGTTTTCTGTTTTTTATGTACATTGCAAGCATTCTGTATGGGCAAAAGCTATACAATTTCTACTGGGTATTCTGCAAACATCTGTGCTGTGTGTTGTAAATGCAATGTCAGACTTCAGATGCTTTGATCTGGAAAACCTGGCTGAGCATAAGCAAATCTTCATGCCTCATTGTTCCTATGAGTAAGATATTAAAAAGCATTTACTTACTGTAGATCTATGGAACATTTTTCAGTGGTTCATCTGTTTCAAGTACATAAATTTATCCTTCCTTCCTTTTTTCCTTCCTTCCTTCCTTCCTTCCTTCCTTCCTTCCTTCCTTCCTTCCTTCCTTCCTTCCTTCCTTCCTTCCTTCCTTCCTTCCTTTTCTCCTCCACTCAAGCTCCCCCTCTTTCTCTTTCTCATATGGATGGGTGAAAATGAGCCACAAAATTCTGACAGCCAGGTTAGATGAAAATCAAGAGAGACCTACTAGTTTAACTGATCACTGTTAAATTACAACCTTTGCATATCTGGCTCAGAAAATCTACATCTCATACAAATTTAATGCAATGATGCTTTATTTTGTAACTGTCAGTGACAACAAGGTCATGGGTCTTTATGAACTTTGACACAGCTTTCTCTCTTTTTTTTAAAAGAATAATATTTATTGAGTTTTCCTTTAAAAACATAACAATTAAATACACACAACAACAAAAATAAACACAACAGGAAAAAAAAACAAATACAAAAACTGTAGAAAACACTACAGTAAGCAAATAACATACGCAGTCAACTACAAACATAATGCCGACTAATACAAACCATAAAAGTGAAATCATGCTTCTTTGACAGCCTATTAGCTATTACTACTAATCTTTATACACTCGATTATATATTATATCTGTATTTATACATTAGAAATATTTCTACAGCTAATTTACCCAATTCATCCTGCTGTTTGCAAACATTACTTCAGTCAGAAAGTGAGGTAAAGTATCATAGTATATGAAATAAACTACAGTTTTATATCATTGCAAGAAGTTATACTATAATAGATTTCTGTATTTTTTTTGTCCAAGCCAATTATACCATCTATCCCAGGTTTTATAAAAATCTGTCTCTTCTTTGTCCTGAATTTCCATTGTTAACTTGCACATCTCTGCTACTTCCAAAATTTTATTGACCACAGTTATCATTGTTGGTATTGAGTCCAATTTCCAAGTTTGTGCGTAAGTAATTCTAGCGGCTGTAGTAATGTGTAATATTAAATATCTATCTTCTTCATCAAATTTTCCCCTAAATATGCCTAGTAAGAATAATTTTGGTTTTAATTCAAGACTTCGTGCTATAATTTGTTCTATTATAATTTTAACCTTATTCCAAAATATTCTCACCTGAGGGCAAGTCCACCAAAGGTGGTAATATGTTCCATTTTCTATTTTACACTTCCAGCATTTAGGAGATAATTTAGTAAACATTTTTGCCAGTCGGGCCGGAGGGAGATGCCATCTATAAAACATTTTATAGATGTTCTCTTTATAAGGTATTGCCAAGGTTAATTTGTAGTTCTGTTCCCAAATTTTGTCCCATTCAGAAAGATGTATATTATACCCAAAGTTTTGGGCCCAAGCTATCATTGATCCTTTAACAGTTTCTTCAAACAATTTATATTCTAGCAGATAACTATATAATTTCGATAATATTTTTCCATCAGTACCTAATAATATTTTATCTAGGCCATTCATATTTTGGAAACCAAGTTGTTTATCTTTACTATATCTAGATTGGACCTGCAGATAGTGCCACCAATCTAGTTGTATACCGGACTCATTAAGATCTTGTTTCATTTTAAGATTATCATAATCATCCAATACTTGTTGGTAGGTTATTACTGTCTTATCACTTAATAAATTTGGGTAAATAACCGCTTCCACTGGGGAGATCCATTTTGGGAGCTTTATATAATGTTGTTTTTGTATCTTGGTCCAGCTTTCTAAGAGGGGTCCTCTTATTTGATGGCGGTGAAAATACGAATGTGTAGTATGTTTCCCATCTGCCAAGAATGCATGCCAACCTATCTGTAGGTCGTAGCCCTCTATTGTTAAAATTCGTTTGTTTCTTAATAATATCCAATCTTTAATCCAAATTAGGTTGGCACCTCCCAATCAGGTAATCCAAATCTGCCTCTTCTTCTACTATCCTTTCACAGCTTTCTCACAACTATCTGAATAAATGCAATTTTTCTATACTCAATGAAGAAGATTATTTAAATATGCAGATTTGGGACTATTATACAATCCCAATTAAGGCACTTCTTGTATTTTGTTTGTGCATTTGAAACAAAACAAAATTAGCCACAGAAGCTATGTCACTCATAATATTGTTTTTAACATCCAATAAGGTAATAATACTTTTTAAAGCAAAAACATGAAGACTATTTTCATCTCTTTAATATTCAGAACGTTTTGTTCTTCTAAAAAAGAGTCCACCAACTTTCAGATTGGTTACTTCATCTCTTCATCATTAACATCCACCTTAACATTCATTTGTAACTTGGAAAAGGGAAAACACTTAAATTTGAATAAATTTAAGAATAAAACAAAACATTTTAATATTGGATATATGGAAGGAATTTTTGAACACTGGACCCAGGAGTTAATTTTAAGGGTGTCTGCCTTTATTGATATACTGTATTTCAAAGATTTTATAGAAGAGGAATAAGTTTTACCTGACAAGATTGAGCCTGATGTAAAAATGAATTCAAAAATCACTATAAGAATGAGGCTGTAAGAATGATGGGGAAAAAGATGCTACCCTGGACAATTAAAAAAAATGAATGATGTATTAATAATTAAAAGGGATACATAAATAGCAAGCCAAGAGAGTTAGATGAATAATTTTCTTATATTTTCTTCCATGTCTCCTTGACTTACCTGAGTGAAAACTAACTGAAAAATTGTGAGGAAGGGGTATGGAAGTAGGAGCATTTTATTGGATGTCCCATTGTGGAAGGAGCAATATATGATACACTACCTGCTTGGTAATATTTGTTAAGCATGATGTGCTTTCCCTTACATTGAGATTAATGTAACATATTTTTAATTAAAGTTTGTGTTGATGTAAATTAATATGTTTACTTTTGCAAACCAATAAGAAATTTTTCAGGGATATTTTGAAATAATTTGAATAGATATATACATTTTGGGGTAACATCATCTTAACACTATGCAGCCAAAAATTATAATATAACTCTTGTTTCACCTTTTCATCTCTCTTGCTGATTTCCCCTTATAATTGTTATTGACTTGATAAATTGATTGATTAATTTTCCAGACATTAACACATCAATGTCGATGTAAACTCATAACCACCACATAGATTGATTTTCTCCATGACAATCTGTTCATTCATGTCTTCCAACACTGCTGTAATTAAGTTTATCAATTTTGCTGCTGGTCATCCTTTTCTGCTCTTTCCTTCAATATTATGGAATAACTTATTTAAATTCATATCTATATATCAATATGTCTGTGTGTGAGAGTGTGTGTTTTCCTAGATATTTAAATTCTTTATCTCAAGAGGAATCCAAATTGGCTGAATAAGTCTCAACATTCTCTGTCATGACTATAGCTGGAAACAAATATAGGAAAAGGAATTCGGCAAGCCTGGTGGGGTCTTTAGAGTTTACTGCTGCACGAAATTCAGAATTTTCAGAATTTGGCAACTTCTGTTTGAAAATATTAACTTACTAGTGTTGAATAATAAGAGAGGAAAAGAAGGATGTCTATTAACTCTTTTTGTTTAGATTATGTTTTATAGTGAAGAAATTTTTAATATTTTAATATTTTTGTTTGACAAAATAAGCTAACATATCATTCTTTAAATATATACTATATCTATATCTATATCTATATCTATATCTATATCTATATCTATATCTATATCTATATCTATATCTATATCTATATCTATATCTATATCTATATCTATATCTATATCTACATCTACATCTACCTCTACCTCTACCTCAACATCCATCTATCTATCTATCTATCTATCTATCTATCTATCTATCTATCTATCTATCTATCTATCTATCTATCATCTATCCATCCATCCATCCATCCATCCATCCATCCATCCATCCATCCATCCATCCATCCATCCATCCATCCATCCATCCATCTATCTATCTATCTATCTATCTATCTATCTATCTATCTATCTATCTATCTATCTATCTATCTATCTATATGCAATACTTAGTTATTCAAAAATAAATTTAAAAAGTGGTTCCCACTTTTGTTTTTTCTGATTTTATTTCTATAATGAGATAATATGCTTATAGATCCTGCTGGAAAAAATAACATGTATGAAGTGTTCCTCCTCCTCCTCCTCCTCCTCCTCCTCCTCCTCCTCCTCCTCCTCCCCCCATCCCAAACTACAATTAGTAGCTTCCTCTCCCTGATATGCTCTTATGAATTTAGGATATCCAAAATTCACAATAGCATTGGGACTGTAGTCTATGTTGTATAAATGAATATCACCAAATATTAAGCTGAAATTCTGTACATTATGTATACACTTCTGTACATTATTGGATAGACTTTAATAGTATTTAGTAAAGTCTTTCTTAAGACGATCTTAGTTCCAGAGGACTTAATGGACACATTTGTGTTACTTTACCTGATATCACAGAAATAACTTGCTATTTCTTTTTTCTGTTTTTTTCCCCCTTGAAAAGCAAACAAACCTTCCCAATGTAGTTTGCAACCCTGGGATTTTCTAATGGAACTCCCATTCAAGTACTAAATAAGTCTGACCCTGCTTAGCTTTTTCAACATTAGGGAAAGTTATCTAGTCAGTTCCTGTGGCTAATTGACTTTTATTATATGCAAATCACAAAGACTTATAGGCTGATAATGACACTTATAGTGAATTTGAACTTTCTGCCAATTTTGGACATCAAGACAAAATGTAATTATGCGGGGGGGGAGTGGTGTGTTGTGGTTTGTTTAAAATTTAAATAGGAGGAAAAATGAATTTAAAAAATCTGTGTTTATGTTTTTAAAATTTATTGACATTTGCTATTAAAAATAAGCATATTTAATCATGTCAGAATTCCAGGTATGTTATTTCCGATTTGATTTTTAATATGATTTAAGCTTTATATTTTTAGGCAGTGCTACATAGCCTCAGCGATGATATGATTGGCATCAAAAGCTTAATATTCAGGTTTAACACTTTCTGGCGCAAGGCTTCCTTTTTCTAGTTTGAGTTGGGAATCTACTCTGTGCCTAGACCACTAATGAGAAAATCCACGCTTATGAATTCAGTTCAGAATGGAGGATCTCTCTCCCCCCCCCCCCACTTTTGCATAATGTCTGCTTTGAAGTCAGGCAGTCCAAGAAAATGATTGATCTCACACAAGTTCATAACTTTTTCAAAGTGCTGCTGATATCATTAAATTTTAATTAACCCTTTGAGCTCCTTCTATGATGTAAAGATGAGGGAACATCAAAGGACTGTGTGTTAGAGCAACAGTGAAATCTTTTGAGCTGGCTTAGCCTTATTGAAGATATGTAAGCCTCAAAATATTCCAGCTCTGTAGTCAGCGCATTTCTAGTTATTGCCTTATCTCTGTTCTGCTACACTCTGAGCTAAGGCTCTTTATGTACTCTAGTAACACTTCTTCAACCTTGTTCTTCCCCTACCTTTAAAATAATTAATAATTAAATATATATTCTCCTCCCTATATGTACATCAGAACATCAAAAGTTATTCCTGTGAGATGCTTGGCAACATGATCTTTTGAACATTTAATTTGCAATTAAACAAGAACGTTGCTGTGTGAGTTCATCAAAAGCCTACAGAACAAAAAAAATTGCAAACTGCTTGGCTTTCCAGCTTTCTGTTTCCAACCAACCTGCCAGTATTTGGGAAATAATTGATACGCAGCACAGAGAATATAATTTTGAGGTATACTGGAAAGATTCTTGAAAATATCACAAATTTCCATTTATCTTGCATTTTGGCTGTATTATTTATGCTGGTGCCATTAAAGAAGAGGGCCTAGAATGGCAGATAACGTGAGCTGAGCTTTTATCTATTTTGTACAACCTTTCCCAACTTGAAGCCATCTAAATGTGTGGGAGTCGCCCAGAATTTTTGTCCATATGATAATTCTAGAAATTGTTAACCACATCTGAGGAGACCCAAATGGAAAAGAGTGACATATGAAATTTACAAATTCTTATTAAATTATAAAATGGAAGAAGAAATTGTTAAAGGAAATATGATAAGTTAGGCCAAAAATTTCGGATATAGTATAAATTTGGAATAATGGGAAAAAATTTGGAGTAAAAATTATAAATTAACTAAATCAATTTCATATAAGGAAAACCTGTACAAAATGTACTATAGATGGCACTTATCACCAGCGAGATTGGCCAAAATGTATCAGAATTTGAACCCCCAATGTTGGAAATGTCAACACAAAAATGGATCATACTATCACATGTGGTGGACCTGCCCAATGATCAAACAATTTTGGTGAAAAATACAAATTTGGCTCAAGGAAATAACGAAACAAAAGATAAATATGAAACCGGAAACATTTTTATTACAGATATTGGAACAAAAGGTGGAAAGAAAATACTGTTATATTATATTACACATTTTGACAGCAGTGAGAATATGTCTGGCACAACACTGGAAACAAGGAAATGTACCAACTGAAAGCATAGTAATAAAAAAATTATAGAATGCGCAGAATTAGACAAATTGACAATAGAATTAAACGAGAAAGAGGATTCGGAATATTTTGAAATTTGGAGTTTATTTTATAATTGGCTGGAAAGGAGAAAATAAGATATATAGACCAATGTTTAATTTATTAATAGTTATAAAATTTTGATAATTTTAGTTATTATAAGTGTATATACCTAGATAAAAATTGTAATGAAAATATAGTTTGTATAGTAAAATAGGAATAAGCAAAAATTGATCGTTGAGATAACTTACCGTAGAATTAACCCTTCTACGGTTTATGTGTATAAATGTAAATGTATTGTTGTGTTTGGTTTAATGTCTGTTTGTCTTTTTTAATCTTTATAACCAAATAAAAACTATTTTTTTAAAAAAAGGAAAAGAGTGACACATGGAATGAGAGTAAAATAATAAATTCATTATTTTAAAGTGGGAAATTTTGATTGCATCTTTGATATCTAAAACCTCACTCTATGAACTTCTGGCCTAGTGAGAATAATTACCAGAAGACCTCAGTCTTTAGCATTATTTTGTTGATACATCAATCAAGTTGCACTCAAAAATAATTATGATAGTAATGACGTGATATATAACACCAAAAAAGCCCAAACTTTAAACTTTTTAACTTACTTCCCATTACAACCTATGACAAACTTATGGTTGAATCAATCAGCTAATCTTTAAAATGCTGATTAAGATTCATTGTTATTTAGAAATCATAAATAGTTCTATTCAATTTTTGAATACATGTTGCAGCAATATTCTGATAATAATAACATACTTGCTAACTTCCCAGAAAAGCTCATGTGCTCAATTATAGGATGATGGAGAACAAAAGCCTTCCAAATCACATTAATGCAATCTTAGCTTTAGAAGAAGCAGTTTGTTTCCAGAAGTTATCCAAGTGGAAATGGTAGGTTTCCAGTTGGATAATCTGTACATTCCTGTGATAGCCAGAGAGCAGGGTCAAATGACAGCTATGATAATTTACAATACTTCCATACAATGTAATAATGTTCAAAACTATAATAGCCAAAAAATATCAAAGATAGCAAAAACAGCAATTTCGTTTAAATGCATATTTAATAATAATAAAATAGCCAGTGGATTGTAAATTAATGAAAGCATTTTTCTTCAGTTTTATATCAGTTTCAGGGTTGCAAGTAGGATATATTTAGAGCGCAGCATCAAATTTTCTATGTGACACATGAATAAAAATGAATTGGTGACATCTGGCAGGAAGGTAAAAACAGAAAAATGTTTTTTTCTGTTTTTTATATAGTATTTTATACAACTTTCATATAGTATTTTAACTGTGGTCATTTTGATCCACCTTTTGATAATGTGATCTCTTTACAGGCATTTATAAAATGAATGTGAGATAAATCCAGGCTCTGTCCTTTCCCTTCAAATCAACTTTTGTGTGTGAATGTGGAAGCCTTGCGGGTAGCAAGAATGTAATTTCACCACCAAAGCAAGGAAATCATGTGTAGGAGTGCAATAGGTAGTGGGATACCTCAGTGGTGGGTTCCACTTACCTTCCCTACTGGTTCGCATCACGTTGGAAGTGTGCATTTTGCCTATGTCACATTGGGGAAATGACCCTCTGTGCATGCGCAGAAGCCTTTACGCATGCGCAGAGGGTTCTTTGCCAGCCGCTTTCAGGGAGCGGCAACCGGAGGACCAGTTTGGAGACATGGCCAGCCAGCCATCGCTGCTGGTTCGGCGAGCAAGGGAAAATGTTTGCCACCGGTTTGGGCGAACCGGTCTGAACCGGCAGAAACCCACCACTGGGGTACCTGTATGTATGTATGCATGTAAGTATAGATCATTTATATCTGTTTTATTTATTTTTATTTTACTTTATTTGCTTTATTTTTTATTTTATTATTAACATTGTTAGTTAAACAAAAGTATATATAAATATCTAAATGAATCTAATATACATATTAAAATAAAAAATAAAAATGATAATCTAGCTCTATGTTTTTACAACACAGTTCTAAATATAGTTTATAAAATGATAGTTCTAAAATAATACTAGCTCTACTGTTTTACAACACAGTTATGATAGTTCCAAAAATTACTAGCCTTCAATTTCTAAACTATAAATTAAATTCTGATTACAATATGCTACTCAGTTATATTGTTCATTAAGATAAATTGTACATATTTAACAATTGTATTCTAATGCAATTTTGAAATATAAAGCTCAAGAATAACAGGTTAAGCCCCTTTCAACTCAGAAAAGGTCCCAAGACAACGTACAAGATCTACCAGTGGTTTCAAACTAAAAAAAAAAACCAAAATAGGTTTCAGGATTTCACAAGTAAAAGGGTGACAACAGAACATACCACAGTTGTTTTAAGTATAATTCTAGTTTTAATTGTTAAAGCAATTAAATGTAACTTGGCAGATGAAAGCCCAATGGGCCAATAAGAACAGATTGACTACACCTCTGAATTAAGAAGGAAAGAACGTACATTTGTGAAAGTTGTTATATATATATAACAACAAATGTGTGTTGTTATATGTGTGTAGTTTGTAGTACACACACATACACATATATATATACATATATACACATATATATACACACACATATATATATATATATACACATATACATATACATATACATATACATATATACACACACACACAAAAACATATATATATATATATATATATATATATATATATATATATATATATATATATATATATATATATATATATATATATATATATATATATATATATATATATATATATATATTCATTTATCAGCAAAAAATGCTACACACACACATATACATACATACACACACACACACACACACACACACACACACACACACACACACACACACACACACACACACACACACACACACACACACACATATATATATATATATATATATATATATATATATATATATATATATATATATATATATATATATATATATAAGCTGACAGGAAGAGCTGATAGGGAAGAGCTGATAGGGAAGAGAACCTTGTGGCCTATAGGTTAAACTTCTGCCTTACAAGCAGACTGCCCAGGTTCAATTCCCACTACAGGTATGGCTATCTGACGAGAGCAAAATAGCTCGAAATAGATCTATAATAGTCTCCCTTTATTTTCATTTATCAGCAAAAAATGTTACACATATAGACAATATAGTTTGTCGACTATAGAAAACTGCCTGGATGGTCCCAGGAAGGGCCGAAAGGCAAAAGGAAGCTGTGATGTTTCCTTCCATACACCAGGATGACTTGACAGAATAAACATATATAACCGTTTCCTGGTGAAGAGCTGATAAGGAAGAGAACCTTATGGCCTAGAGGTTAAACCTCTGCCTTACAAGCAGACTGCCCAGATTCAATTCCCACTATGGGTATGGCTATCTGATGAGAGCAAAATAGCTCGAAATAGATCTATAATAGTCTCCCTTTATTTTCATTTATCAGCAAAAAATGTTACACACACACACACACACACACACACACACACACACACACACACACACACACACACACACACACACACACACATATATATATATATATATATATATATATATATATATATATATATATATATATATATATATATATATATATATAGTATAATATAATATAAAATATAGTGCTGTTTGTGCCACTTGTAGCTTTTGTATCGATCATTACTAACCTCACAATTGATACAAAAGCTACGAGTGGTGCAAACAGCTATTTAAAGATATATGTTTGGCATTACAAGGCAAGATAGAAAGACCTGCACATGGATTAGAGAACAAATGAAAGTATACGATATCATCAAGAGAGTAAAAGAATTGAAATGGGAAATGGATTGGTCACATAGCAAGAACTGATGGTAGGTGGAGCAAGGCAGCCATATAATGGATCCTACTTGATAAAAAGTGGCTATGAAAGTGACCTAAAACAAGACTGATCAATAACATCAGCAAGTATTACGGGCTTAATTGGTCAAAGAAAGCTCAGGACCATTGGAAACATGAGGAAGAGGCCTTCATCCTGCAGTGGATAGACAATTGGTATGATGATGATGATGATGATGATGATGATGCAGTCAAGTATCAGTAAATGCAGTTGCTTCAATATATGGAGAGTAACAAGCAAGCAAATGTACATAGATTCTATTGCTTTTGACTTGCTGTGGCACAAACACTAAATCTGATGACCATACATATTGAAAGATGTTGATTTGCTATATGAAATGAACACTTTTGAAGACCTGCAGCAAAAGTGCTTTACTTTACTTTCCATGAGAGCACATCTTCCTAATTCCATAAATACAATTCTTCTTGAATCTTGGCAGATATTTCCAAGACATTGAATACTATTAATTAGAATAGAACAGAATTTTATTGGCCAAGTGTGATTGGACACACAAGGAATTTGTCTTGGTGCATTTATTAATTGGAATAAAAACACAATGTTAGAAGTTATAAATTAGTGTATGCAAAGCAACTTTATTTTGACATTACAATATATTGTACTTGGGGAAACAATGATATTCCTTGTTGTCAATTAGATTAATTATGTTACAAGAGAACTAATGTCTTTTTCAGACTTAGTGTGTACTGTATTCAACCTAATCCAGATATTTATAGAAATTGCTTTTCTGTAGAAAATATTTGTGGTTTACCGTCACTAAAACAGCAATCCTTTGCAGCTTATGAAAAAATGATGTCCATTTTGTAGTGCAGCTATCATGTTAATTCCTATAGTTGAGTCATAAGCTTGGTAAAAAAAAGTTCAATGCAAGTGGGTTTATATAGGCATTATTGAAATCTATAAACTGAAGAACACTATAATGCTTTTCCATGTAGTTTGCTTAGGTATAAATATTGGGCAGTCAGGATTTTACCATATTTCCCTTTCAGTAATGTCAAGAATAAAACTTCTTGTTTATTCATTATTTTATGCAATGTTCATTTACCCTACAAGGAATCAGGAAGATGGTGTAATTCATCCATATATGTTGAGTTTGACTTATAAAGATAAATTATTTCTGATTAGATAAAACTTTGTGACTTTAAATGCACATATATGGTATATTTTTATACATTTATTTTAGGGATATTTTTTTTTGCATACACAATCTCACATTCTTTGGATAAGCTTGATGGAATAAGTTATTTGAATGACTTTCTTAAGAAAATCAGTGCGTGACTTTTTAAAGCATTTTTGGATTTAGAAAACGTACCTTGGATATTAAGAGGTGGAGCTGCCTCTTGTAAATAATAATTATATTAATTCTTTCTTACAAAATACTTGACTAAAAAAAGATTTCAGTACACAGAAACAGTATTTAGAAAACGTTCTTGTCCTTCAAAAGGAGAAAATCTGTGGAAAGTACAGGAAGTGAGTTCATTAAGTTGTCTTAATTATGCTGGAATAAAAATGGCTAGGGAAAAAATGTATATTTAGCTCTTTTGATATTTTTTTGATAATAACCTGTATATTGCATGGATCAGAAGGAGGGATGACAAAATAATCTACAGACCTCTTACATCCTGGATATAAACTGTTTCAAGTCCTCTCCTCAGGACACCAATAATTATATGCCAAAACAACTAGAAACAGAGACAGATTTTTCCCCTCCTGCTATCATTGCTGAACACTTAATTCACACAATCCTGTCTTATAACTAAATATATTTACCTATGTGGTAAGTCTGTAATATTATTATTCTTTTCATCTTCTTTACTACTTCCTCTTATTGGTATCATTATTGTGATTATTACTCAGTTGTTTTACTCAATGCACATTGAGAGCTTCTACACCAGGGACAAATTCCTTGTGTATGTAATCACACTTTGCCAAATAAAGTATTCAAATAAAGTATCCTAAAATTTTGTATAATGTTCTAGTAACAGTAGCACAATACAGGATTAATATTTTTGATGCTGTACAGAATAGAGATAGATAGATAGATAGATAGATAGATAGATAGATAGATAGATAGATAGATAGATAGATAGATAGATAGATAGATAGATAGATAGATAGATAGATAGATAGATAGATAGATAGATAGATAAGTAGGCAGGCAGGCAGGCAGGAAGGCAGGCAAGAGAGGGAGGGAGGGAGAGGGAGAGGGAGAGGGAGAGGGAGAGGGAGAGGGAGAGGGAGAGGGAGAGGGAGAGAGAGAGAGAGAGAGAGAGAGAGAGAGAGAGAGAGAGAGAGAGAGAGAGAGAGAGAGAGAGAGAGAGAGAGAGAGAGAGAGAGAACACAACAGTGAAATCTGACAGAGAGATTATAATATCTGGCTTC
This sequence comes from Diadophis punctatus similis, assembly GCA_023053685.1. Taxonomy (NCBI): domain Eukaryota; kingdom Metazoa; phylum Chordata; class Lepidosauria; order Squamata; family Dipsadidae; genus Diadophis; species Diadophis punctatus. The sequence goes on from JALIGW010000002.1 coordinate 159,062,647, forward strand.
CAAAAATATACATTACAGGAGATCCTCAATTTATGACCACAATTGGAATCTTGTGGTTGTAAGGCCCCCAAATCAATGAACTCAATTTTGACTGATTTTATGTCAGTTGTTAAGTGAATCACACCATCATTAAGCAAACCCAATCTACCGAATGGGTTTATTTTGCTAGAGAGTATCAAAAAAGAATGCCACAAACTGGCAGAAAATCGCTAAACAGTTATGTAACTATGGAATACTGTAACTGGTCATAAATGCTTGTTGCCAAGCATCCAAAATGTAGTCATGTGACCAGAAAGAGGGACATCAACAATTTGTAAGACAGTGGATGCATTCTAAGGCCTGTCCTTTATGGACGTTAATCTCACATACATCATGTGCAAAGGGGGAGGCTTGGATTAGAGGTAGTTCTTAGAGTTACAATAGTTCATTTAGTGACTGTTACAACAGCACTGAAAAATGTGATTTAAGATTGTTTTTCACACTTATGACATTGCAGCATCCCTGTGGTCACATGATCAAAATTTGGATGCTTAGCAATTTATGACAGTTGCAGGGATGATCATGGGATGTCATGGGATTCATCTTTTGTGACCTTCTGACAAGCAAAATCATTGAGGAAGCCAAATTCGCAACCATGTTACTAACTTAACAACTGTGATGATTCACTTAAAAACTGTGGCTAGAAAGGTCATCAAATGGGCAAAATTCACTTAACAAAATCCACTTAGGAACAGAAATTTTGGGCTTAATTGTGGTCATAAATCAAGGACTACCTGTATAATTCTGCATTTACTATTTTACAGATTTTCATACACAGTCCTATAGATATTTTTGTCCAGGGGTGAAATGTTCCCGGTTTGCTCGTGCCTGTCAGTCGTCAGAGAGCTGGTTGCGAAGACAGCATGAGGCTCCGCCCACCCTCCCAGACGCCGCCATTTGGGTTCTTTTACTCTCTGCACATGCGCAAAGTGTTCTGTGCATGTGCAGAAGGTAAAATAACCCAAATGGCGGCATCTGGGTGGGTGGCCGGAGCCTCACGCTGCCTTCGTGATCGGCTCTCCAACGACCGACAGGCACGAGCAAACCGGGAACATTTCACCCCTGTTCTTGTCTAAATACATGTGATAGTCCAGATTTATGCTCTTAACAGAAATGTGTCAAATACTAGAGAATACCTGGAAGCTTGATGTTCAAACAAATTGATCAACAAAGAAAAAAAGATAAACAACCTATAAACACCATTCAAAAAAGCCAATAAAAAAAACTAAAAAGGAAACAAAAATATTAGAAGACCTCAGCCAGAAATCAACACCCAGATAAGCAGGGATTGACACCAAGATTAACCATTTCAAGCAGTGAACATTTCTTTATTCAAGGAACTACCAAGGAGAAACCACACTTCTATCAACACTGACAGGACAACCTACTATATATAAATGGACAGCACTCCCTTCTAGCACTGAAGATGTTACCTAGTCTAAAGAAACATCTTCAAGGTAACGATCAAGTTCAGAGAACCAATTTATTTCAATTCTTAGAATATTGCTATAGTCTTCTTCTTCCTCCAAGCATTATTCCTGCGCTATGGCAGGGTACTGAAAGTCATCTCCATTTGGGTTAATCCAGGGCATCTTCAGGGGTGACACCCACATATTTTGTGATCCATCCACATTTTCTTGGGTCTGCCATGGGGTTGCTGGCCATCAGGATCCAGACCCATGGAATAATGCTATAGTAATTTTTTTTAAAAAAAGTTTTTTTTTGTATAATTTATTATCAAACTAAACATATGAGCCATGGTGGCGCAGTGGTTAGAATGCAATACTGCACGCTACTTCTGCTGACTGCCGGCTGAAGTTCGGCAGTTCAATTCTCACTGGCTTAAGGTTGACTCAGTCTTCCCACCTTCCAAGGTGGCTAAAATGAGGACCCAGATTGTTGGGGGCAATATGCTGAGTCTGTAAACTCCTTAGAGAGGGCTGTCAAGCACTATGAAGCGATATATAAGTCTAAGTGCTATTGCTATGATGCTAGTGTATACTTCTATATATTTATATATACTACTGTACAGTATATGTAAATATATAATAACACCTTGAACCTTTAGCTCAGTTATTCTCTTCAAGCTAATGTAAAGTTTCTGAGTTTTGCTAACTTACTGATGACAGACTAAAAGATCAGGAGTATGATAAAATGTAAGTGTTTCTAAAAAGGCTTGTATCTCTTCTGGTGGCAATAACTTCAAATAATTTGCCCACTGAGAACATCTCAGTTTGATGTAACTAGTTTCACAGAAACTGAATCAGGATTTAGACACCTACAGGGCCCTCACAAACTGAATCTCAACTAATAAAAAAAGAAGCAGTCTTAAAGATTTAATACAAAGAATAATTCCTTTCTGATAGAATGTTACTACTTTCCCCTCTTAATACAAAGAAGCTATACTCTTGTGTTTAAGTGATTCAGGTGAACAATAAATCTCTGCAGGTTTATGATCACAAAGGATTCTGTATTAAATAGTTCAAAGTGTCTGCTTCAGCCATGTGCCTTACATTAACCACAACTTTCTGAAATTCTACTGAAACATTCTGCTAGCTTTGCAAATGAAATTAATGCTAGACAGGTTGGTATGATCAGTCCTGTTCATTGCTCTTAAATTTTCTCTTCTATTAAAGATCTCAAATTGTCCTATAAATTATAACTGCCAGGTTTTTTTTAAATTTAGCTTATATTCCCCATAATGGCAATAAATTCTGGAACAGAATTTCTGAAGTATGATTCTGAAGCACATGTTATATAATGCACCTTCAAAATAAATGCACAAAAAAGTAGTAATGGCATGAAGATTTAGCTCATATAAGAAGTCATGCTAGGTGAGATGACCTTGTTCAATGCTCTGATAGAATGGGTATAATGAATAATTTTTCCATGCTTCCATGTTTGGTATCTGTAATAAATGCCAGAATTTTTTTGGAATAACACTATATGTCTTTATTTTGCACAAAGACATTTGAACAATGTTACAGAAGTATTTGGACATATAGTACATGCTCTGCAATTTCCTTAGATATCATCAAATCACTATGTTTAATATTTCTCTTTTCCTGTGGTGGAAAGAAAAAAAATAAAAAAGCTTGTAAATGACTATGTGTTGTGGCCCACCAGCTGCCAGCAGAGCTGGTAGCAGACTCAGATGATGAGGAGGTTGGGGAGGAACTTGGACCAGATCTGGAGTCTGAGGAAGGCTCTGATGGATGCTCTGTATCAGAAGCAGAGATAGACCCAGGGCCGTCCAACATTTCCCAGCCACTGGAGAGGCAGCTGCCTTCGGAAGCTGAGATAAGTGGGGAGGAAGAACAGCTGGGGCCTGTTCCAGATACGCATATGCTCAGAGCTGTTAGGAGAATAGAACAACTGGGGACAAGGAGTCAGCTCAGGAAGCAAGGCACTCATGGACGCTGAATGGCCCCTCCCTGACTGGAGAATAAATAGAAGGAAAGGGGAGTGGTGGTTGTAAGAGACAACCATTCGGATTTGGAAAGATTTGGCTCATTCTGTTTTGTGCCTCAGAGACTGCTTGCCAGAACTTAATTTACAGCTTTGGGGCTGGAAGCTCCTGGCCTGGCAATTATCTCAAGGAACTGATAAGGTCTGTTACTGCAGTTAACTCTTTGAAGGATTATTGCCTGAACTTTTCGGTGTGTGAATACCATTAATTCATAGGAGATAATAAAGAGGGGCTTTTCCAGACAAGGAGTCTGTTTCTTGTTTCTGCTAAGGCTGGGTCAGAACACTATTTAGAACAAGGCCTGGGGGCCAGATCCTGTCCATGGGGTGCTTAGATCTGGCTCACAGGGCTACCCTGGAAACAGCGAAGGACTGACCTGCGGTACCTCTGCCAGTGAAAACATAGCTTGGGAGGGCCGTGTGAGGCCCCCTGAGTTCTGTTTTCGCTGGCAGAGGTGTATGAATACCAGGAGGCTGTCGCAGCCAAAAACAGAGCCTGGGAGCCCGTTTTTGCTGGCAGAACATTCGGGCCACCACAGGCACCCCCGACACAAGTGACATTAAGTTGGCCATGCCCACCCTGGCTCCCCGAGGTTAAACACAATGCTGATGCGGTCCTCAATGAAATTGAGTTTGACATCCCTGATGTAGAAGATATATTAGTGTTATTGTTCCTATACATTCAACATTAGATCAGGACCACTGGAGACCACCATCTTGCAGTCTCCTCATGAAGAGCAACTGTCTGTTGCACTTGTTAAAAATAATCATTCCTGCTCAGAAATAACAATGAATGCATTTTGCATTGATGTAGAGAGCATATGAATTAAAATAAATAAAATAACAAAGCAAAACTGTGCCAATTATCACTCTTTCAACTTTGGAGAACATATAAATTATGCCATTCAAATCTGCTTCAAAAAGTGAATTGCAGGTCTTTCAGAGATGCACAAAGACATAATGATTGGAGGTTTTAATTAGACAAAACCTTTCAAGCATTTCTATGAAAGTTCTACCTTGTCTCACTGAGAAGGATGTAACATGGCTGCGAAGAAGGCAAATACAATTTCAGGCTGCTTCAACAGCATATAATTTCCAAATTGCAAGTAATTGTCCCATACTATTCTAGGCTGAGTAGACCCCATTGTAAGTACCAGGTCCACTACCCTATAAAGAAAGAGAGAATGGGAAAAGTGGGTGATTAAGAGATAAGTCACTAATTCCTTATGAAGAGAGATAAAAGAAGCGGGGTACATTTAGCCCTGACAAATAATGATGGAGGTGAACTATAAAAGCACTCTTAAAATACCCGAAAGTTTGTCATAAAAATTTAATTTAATTTAATTTATTAAATTTATATGCTGCCCAACTCCCAAAGGACTCTGGGCGGCTTAACAACAAAATAAACATTTAAAACATCTTAAACATTAAAACAATTTAAAACCCATACATATCATTTCATGGCCGGATCTCGTTGATTACAACCGCGAGATCAACTGCCCCAAGCCTGCCGGAAAAGCCAGGTCTTTACTGCTTTTCAGAAGGCCAATAGGGTGGGTGCAGTCTGGACCTCTGGAGGTAACTGGTTCCAGAGAGCTGGGGCAGCCACAGAGAAGGCCCTCCCCCATGGGCCCGCCAGCCGGCACTGTTTAGCTGACGGGACCTGGAGGAGACCAACTCTGTGGGATCTCACCGGTCGCTGGGAGCTGTGTGGCAGAAGGTGGTCTCGAAGATAATGAAGATGAAAAGGTACTTTATTTCCACAGCATAAAATGCATAATAATGGACTGAAGTTATGGAAAGACAGATACCAACTGAACATCAACAAACATCCAGAGATGGGATTCAGCAGGTTCTGACCAGTTCTGGAGAACCAGTAGCAGAAATTTTGAGTAGTTTGGAGAACTGATAAATACCACCTCTGACTGGCTCCACCCTCATCTATTCTCTGCCTCCCAAGTCCCAGCTGATCGGGAGGAAATGAGGATTTTTCAGTAACCTTCCCCTGGAGTGGGGAGGGAATGGAGATTTTACAGTATTCTTTCCATGTCACGCCCATCAAGCCACGCCCACCAAGCCACGCCCACAGAACCGGCAGTAAAAAAAATTGAATCCCACCACTGCAAACATCCCTTTAATAACAACAGCTTGACCACAGAATGAATAACCCAGAATGTCAGCCGGAACTCCAGTGTACAGTTTGCGGCTTGCTTGCTCTCAGCTGTCATGGAAATGAGGAGGGTGGCATTTGGGATGGGAAACAGAAGCGTGAAGCGTTCCTGTGAGAATTGGAAGAGAGATTTTCACCCATAAACTGAGAGGAATTGTTTGGACTTTTCCAAGGCCAACCGTCCTGGGATTCCAGGCTGAACATCTGCTGAAGAGATTTCCCATAACATCATATTGGATGCTGATTGGTCTGTGCTGGACCCTGGGGGGGGAAGGGATTTGGGGTGACTTTGAATGTGTAACTTTTACATGGATTTTTCCCACATCTTGCCTTCCTTTTATCAGTTCATTCTTAGTAAAAGTACCTCTTCTCTAAACCAATGGAGTTGAGGGTTTTCCTTCTTAGGATTTGAATGGAGACAGACTTGACACAGAGAAATGGTGGGCTTCTCTTTACTGCTTGTGTTCAAGTGGAGGCATCTGAAATGCTTCAATTTGTGTTGAGGCAAGTGGTTCACTTTGATAACCTAGTCAGGCTCTTCCTGTCCTATGTGTCTTGTTTGTATCATACAATCTCCTCTCCATCACTCTCATACATACATTCAGGGAAGTGGGAGATGATTGATTAGAAAACATGTGCCTTGGGGATCTTTCTCAGATTGGAAAGTATATCTGGAGAAGCTGCAAACAGATAGAGTGAAACATAAGTACAAAATAATAATAGACCTTTGTGATCTTATAACAAACAGTACAATATGGTAGTTAGAATTGAGTAGGAAGTAGTATCATTTTTTCCCTTAGGCTTCAAAAGCTTTTTATTTGATTTTTTTTTCAAAACATGATCCGATAGTTGATTGGGCCAGTGACTTATCTTGTTTGCTTTTGGTTTAGCTTTTTTTTCTTTTTCTTTTTAGAACTCCATATTTTGTGAATTATATTTGATTTACCGTATTTTTGGAGTATAAGATGCACCTTTTTCCTTCCTAAAAGTGGCTGAAAATTTGGGTGCGTCTTATACTTCGAATGTAGCTTTTTTTCCAGCCCTAACTAGGTGCTAACAGATCTTCCCAGCTCTTACCTTGCAGGCTTTTTCATTGTTACTCTCTCCAAAGAATGTTTTTCCAGCTCTAAGTTTTTGCAGATTTTTTTTTCATTGCTCTACTTACTCCAAGTAAGTTTTTTTCTAGCCCTAACCAGGTGCTAACTATCTTCCCAGCTCTTACTGGCTTGCTGGCTCTTTCATTGTTACTCTCTCAGAAGAAGGTTTTTTAAAGTCCTAACCAGGGGATAAAATAATGTGCTGAAGCTGCTCCGAATAAGTTTTTTTCTAGCCCTAACCAGGTGCTAACTATCTTCCCAGCTCTTACCAGCTTGCAGGCTCTTTCATTGTTACTCTCTCAGAAGGAGGTTTTTCCAGCCCTAAGTCTTTGCAGGTTTTTTTTTCATTACTCTACTTGCTCCAAAGAAGTTTTTTTCCAGCCCTAACTAGGTGCTAACGATCTTCCCAGCTCTTACTGGCTTGCTGGCTCTTTCATTGTTACTCTCTCAGAAGAAGGTTTTTTAAAGTCCTAACCAGGGGATAAAATAATGTGCTGAAGCTGACCAGACTAAGGATGCTAGCCAGATGAATACCTGGTAGGCAGATTGTTTTCCCCTATTTTCCTCCCCAAAAACTAAGGTGCGTCTTATACTCCGGTGCGTCTTATACTCCGAAAAATACGGTACTTTTGAAGTGTCCTCTCAGAAAATACTGAGTCAATAGTAAGAATTGGTCCAATAGCTTCAGTATAAAGACTTGACACAAAGAATTTATTTACTTTATACTCTTTTACTTTATATAATCTTTTTACTTCTTTGTTATGTAGCTGCCATGTCATTTTTTTTTCACTCAGACTGTAATAAAAGCAGAAGACTTTATATATTTTTATTGTAGGTAATTGTTTTATTGCTTATCTTTTTGTCCCAGAAATGGGCTGTCCAATTTTTTTAAAACTTGCTTTATTGTTGACAGGTATTTGATTTGCTAGAATGTACACCTTTTCATGTCTTCCTTAATAAGGAGGAACTTAAAGTTTATAAAATAAGGTTTTTGTCTGATAGCTTCCTTGACTCTGCTCATTAACTATACCATCAGTCTCTTATCTATTTTCACTATTCATTATATCATTGTACAGTATAAGACCTCTGTGTTATCTGGGGGAAAATCTACCTTGCCTCCAGAATATCTATAACTAATGAATACTATAGACTAATGATAATGTGGCAAACCACATTTTTTTACATTTCTAACAGAGGAGGAATTCTTGAAGACAGGGGGGGGGGGGAAGCCACTTGGATCTCTACTGTGTCTACTTTTATATACCATCAAGATATAGTGGGGGAAATGCAACTGAAAATTTGAAAAATTAACATCTACATTTGATAATTTTATGAGGTTTATCACCACTGTATGCAATAATTGGAACTAGAAGCTTGTTGTATATTTGCAGTTACCTTGTCACAAGTAGGATCACCAAGCCCATTTACACCTGAAATATTTTTCTAAACTGAACATTATGGTATGACAACAACAAAAAAATATGCTCCTTAATTAGAAGCATAATGAAACGTGCTTAGGATTGCAGTGTTCCCTTTGAGTTCATCTTTTCTAAATCACATTTTTTGTAAACCTTATGGCTAATTTATCTGTACAAATTAAAAATCATTTACATGTAATTGGAAGAAGTATGAGCAGAAAGTTAAATAAAACTAAGACTGAAACTGCAGTACCCAGAAAGAGGACAATGTCAAAATATACATGCACATAGACAATAGATTTTTAAAACCCCTTTTCTGCAATTCTTTAGAGCATTTTTGCCTTCTATGAGTTATAATCCATTTTCATAAGAAATACATTGAATTGCTAACTAATTATTAAAAATATTAGTAAGAACCTCTTTTTATTTTTATAGTGGTATTGTGCCATTTTGAATTCTTCTCAAGGGACTACAGAACTTACTATAATAGGAAAAAGAAATTAAATTCCAATTATTTTTCTTTCTTCTCCCCTTTTCCTTGCATTATTTTGGTGTGGAAACAAATGCAGCTGGCTTTCTGCTTTAAGTACTATATTCCCCCAAAGAAGCAGACTTTATTATTTCAACAAATAAAACCCATTGTTTTTATACAGTTATAATAGCTTAATACACTTTATTAAATTGTTGTTTTTGTGAGCATATTTCAGAAAGTTACTCACAAATTCCTTGTATTAGCTGATAGTAAACTCCCAACAACACTGAGAAAAAGGAAGTGGCAATTTTCAAAATAGTGAAAGTACTTAGCCTACAATTGATCTGATGAAACACCACATAAATTCAGTAAGATATATTACTAGAATTGATTGTTTCAATGGGAAATTTGTATCTGGGAACTCATTTAAAAACCAAACCAAACAAATCCCCCTCCCCCCAAAAAATCCTCTACACTTTGGCCATCTGCTCACATTTGGATCTGCAATAGATATTTTTTATCAAAGTAATGGGAATAACAGCTTGTATTGATGGCAGCACTGGTTGATCTTGTTGGGATTTGGAAGACAAGAAAATGTTGCTGCCTGGTTAGGACTTGGACAGTGGTCCTCTGGGGAATACCAGAACAGTAAACCAAACTTGAAACTTAAAAAAAAAAAATCAGAAGGCACCAGTGACACACTACTTCCATATAATTACCAAAAAGTGTACAAAGCCACCAGGAGTTTAGCTAACTCAAAGGACACATTAACTTTATAACAGGCACAGTTTCCAGCTGCCTTTATGAGTGATTCAGATGTGATAAGCCTATCTATCCTAAACAGGATTAAAAACAGTCCCTAATATTCAGTTTGAACCAACAGAAATGACTGAATGTATTTTATGAAACTTCTGTTTTGTTTTGTTTTGTTTCATTTCTCTTTCATTCAGACAAACATCCACATGTATCTTCTGGTCCTGCAATGAGGATGATACATGGCAAGTAATAAGAGCCATTCCAATTTACTGCAAATGACCCTGAGAGTGAAAAAGAAATTTTTTCACAATGGCCATTTTAGGCCCACCATCAAAGAAATTCATCAAAATAGACAACATATTAGTCCCAAAATGTCTGTCACATCTGCTTGCTATGTTGTTGAAACTTAACAGATTTTGAAGAGTTCAATGGGAGAGAAACATTCATGCTTCACATTACAGCATTTATTTATTTTTATTTGAGAACAAATAATTCATGAGAATGTCTTATTTGACATGTATGCTCTACTAAACAGATTAACAATAAATAGAAAGTGGTAAATTATGAATTATGGCATATGTAGTTCTAAGGGCAAATCATATTTGTTTGCTCTGTGTTCAATTTTTTTGAAGCATATTGTGATGAAAAGTACCTTGATAGAAACCTATTTCCCTTTATAGCCATTTCTGATTGAGGAAGTAATAACTGTAAAATATTTTTCTGACTTCCAGAGGACTCCAACAGCAGTCACCACCACAAGTTGTGTTTTGAAGTATAAACTGTATAGAGATCCAGGAATGGCAGCATTCAAAATATCCTCGACATAGACCTTGAAGTGTTTTTTTTTGTTTCTCTCTCTCCCTCAAAATCTAGCTTCACTTCAGGACCCATAACTATTATTGCAACGCACTCTACATGGGGCTACCCTTGGAGAGTGTTCGGAGACTACAGTTAGTCCAGAATGCAGCTGCGCGAGCTGTGGTGGGTGTCCCAAGATACACCCACACTAACTCCATCCTTCGCCAGATGCACTGGCTTCCGATTGGTCTCCGGACGCAATTTAAGGTGTTGGTCCTTACCTTTAAAGCCATACATGGCTTAGGACCAGTTTATCTGCATGACCGCCTTCTACAGCATTCCTCCCAATGACCAGTACGATCGCACAGGGTCGGCCTTCTTCAGGTCCCATCCACCAGACAATGTCGGCTGGCGGGCCTGCGGGGGAGGGCCTTCTCTGTAGCTGCTCCGACTCTTTGAAACCAACTACCTCCCGAGATCCGTATTACCCCCACCTTACTGGCCTTCCGGAAAGCCGTTAAGACCTGGCTTTTCCGGCAGGCCTGGGGCCAATGATCGGCCCATGTATGTATGTGTGAATGGATTGTATTTTAAATATGTTTTTAAATTGTTTTTCTTATTGGAATGTGTATTTCTACTTGTTGTGAGCCACCCAGAGTCTCCTGGGAGTTGGGCGGCATAGAAATTTTATTAACAAATAATAAATAAATAAATAAATAAATATGAAAAAACAGGGAGCTGCTTTCTGCCTTTTAGCCTGTTGGCCTAATTTAGCATAATCATCACAGATTGGCAGTGGCTCCTCAGAAGTTCAGGAAGGAGATTTTGCCATGGCTATCTCAATCAGCTGGGAATTGAAGACCTATCATGTGGCAAGTCCCAGCTGTTTCTGCAAAGCTTTAAGTATGTGTTGATTTATATGCTCAGACTAATAGGCTTTTGCTTTTAAGTTTTACAGACTTCCATCTAGAATGGTGGGTCCTTTTGATGCCATTGACAGATAATATAAAAATAGTTTAATAAGTCTACTCTATTTCCCTGCTTTCTCAACAAAGCAGATTTTGGAGCCAGGAGCAGATTTGTGGTCTAGGAGTTTTAAGTTGTGCTAAGTGTGCTTTAAGCAGTAGAATTTACAGATCCATGAAGAGTAGGGTTCATGAAAACCATAAGGCATTAGTTAGGTTTTTCTATACAGTTTGAGTGTCAAAGAAGGAGATGGGGGTAGACAGGCAGTGAATGATTACAGATAGAATATAGTCTATAGTAGCCAATATTTTTCCATGCTTGCTGTTTCCTCCTTTTATTTTTGTTAATTTAAAGAAGTCTCTATGCCTAACATAAATGCATTAGTAAAAAGAAACACAATTATTTGTGTCTCAGGATAGTAAACAATTTTTCAATCATTTTGTGGAGAGAGAGAGAGAGAGAGAGAGAGAGAGAGAGAGAGAGAGAGAGAGAGAGAGAGAGAGAGAGAGAACTAATACATATTAGGAAGAAAAAAAGAAAAGGAAAGAAATCAAGAAAAAACAAAAAGTGCAAGAAGAGAAATAAAGTTGAAGAAAATAGCAAAGAAAGAAAAAGAATATGAAGAAGCAAGCAACTTACAATATTCTTTGTAGTAATTATAAGTACAAATATATTTTCATCTCTCAAAAGTTGCGTCATGTTAAACATCTCAGGCTCATCTTGAACTATTGACAATTATATCCTTCTGCTATAATTGTTATCTTGATTTGATTTTCAATTCCTTAATAATTTTCCAACAAGATCCAATATGTCAAACATTTATCTTTAACAGTCATTTTTCTTCTATAATATGCTTCTTGAGATGAGATCCTTAAAGGTGTTGTGCGTTATACTATAATAGGTTTTTATCTGTTCCTAATTCTCAATATGGCATGTCTAATAAATTGATGATAAGGTCCACATTAATTATAACTTTAAATATCCAAGCCTCAAAATCTAAATCCAAGCCTCCAGAAGTTGTGGGCGCTCCATCACTGGAGGTTTTTAAGAAGAGACTGGACAGTCACTTGTCTGAGATGGTATAGGCTCTCCTGCTTGAGAAGGGGGCTGGACTAGAAGACCTCCAAGGTCCCTTCCAGCTCTATTCTACTCTTCTATCTCAGGTCTTTTGTGGATTTTAAAAAAAATTATATTTGCTTATTTAGTAAGCTTCTCTGGCTACCCACCTTTCAAACTGCATCCCTGGATTGTTTAAAACAGGAAAAAAACACCAAGAAAAACAAGAAACAATACAGTACAGCTGCAGCCAACCACTGTCATCTTTTCGATCATAATTAAACAGGCTCATCCAGTGCCTGGGGGAAGAGCCAGGTTTTTAAGGTTTTTATGTTCAGCTTTGCGTATAAAACAAATGCATATAAAACCAATGCCGTAGGAACAAATCCAAATCAAACAAGTCCACCCCCTTTAAGCAAGCAAAAGAATGTTCATGCTGTAAGTCCAGAGGATACCCCTCTGTGCTAGTAGAGCCTCTTGAGTATCTTACATTTAAGAGGGACCAATTTACTTCCAGCTGCTCTGAACTGCCTGATGTTTGTAGTATACTAAAAAGCAAATCTTTACCATTAGCGGAGAAACTTCCAGGGGCTGGAATAAGAAGAAAAGAACCCTACAGGTATGTGTAGATACCCAGGAGTCTTGTTTAGAAAGGCTTTTTTTCCAATACTAGGACTCAGTGAGTGAGTGATAATATTCTTTAAAAGTACTTTAAGGAATGGTGTTAAATTAATGACTCAGGCAGGCATAGGAAAAGGAGAGAATGGGGAATGCCACACACAGAGAAGAAATCTGATTTCCTAAGGGGAATCCCATCCATAGTTTCAGCCTCACTAGCACCATTTGTCACTTGCTGTGAATTAAAAATAATTAAAGTGTGTCTTGAGTACATACAGTTTGCTTGATCTTTTCTGTGGGGCAGCATTAACAGCAGTCAAGTTCTACCTGGCATTTTAAATTCAAGGAGGGGAGGGGGGGGAAATAAGAAATAAAAACACTTACCATTAATAATCATTAACGCATATTTTAAGAAAACCCCAAGCAGATTCTACTTCCTCTGCAAAAATACACACACACAAAAGAGAGACTGCTGTTGATATATGAACCTAAACACTATACCTGAAGTGGCTTTTTATAAATATCAGAATTATTCTTTTAAAGCTCTACAGATAGTTTCAGAGAGATGCTTGCAATTTATGGGCTTTTAGAAACACCTTTATGTGTTAACTTTACACTTGGACCACCACAAATGCATAAACAAGTTTCAGCTTGCTCCCTTTTTCTTCAGGGCACAGTATTTCCCATCTGTTTTAGTATGACATAATCTGAAGTGTAGAATTTATCCCTTAGGAAAGATGGGGAAGGAAAAAACAAGGACATTCTGAAGCAAAAAAACCAACAACAACCCAAAACAATAAACTGGCTGTGCAGATGGGAACACGCACATTGGCATTTCTATTCTGATACAGGGTTTTCTCTTTTTTTTTACAAAGAAAAAAATATTTTTCCAAGTGTCTATGAGCAATTAAAATTCATCCAACCGTGCAACCGTGGGGCAGAGTATACAAGAAAACAAGCTCTACATCCTTAAACTTACAGGTGGTACTGAAGGAAAAGATAAAGGAAGGATATAAATGAGCTAGGTAAAATCTAAACTGAAGGAATGAATTATTCACAGATACTTAAATCCCATTTAGATTAACCAGAGTGATCTTAAATACTGCTATAAAGATACATTGTCTTATGAACCAAATATATATACATTTTTTTTAAATCAGACTTTTCTTTTGATTAAGTTGTTTTTTGGGATACGTTGTCATTATCAGAAAAAACCAACTTAATCAAAGAAAAAGTCTGATTTAAAAAAAATGTTCATAAGTGGCTAGTGCACATTCTTCCAATTTAATTGCACTGAAATGTGGTGCTTTTTCAACATTACTAATGAAGGCATATCCATAGAAGCATGGTGGTTAACCATTCTGATATACATTTTTAAAAATTGCCATTATCCATTTAGATTCCAAAATAGTTGGCATTGTTTAATTGACTTTATTTATTTATTTATTTATTTATTTATTTATTTATTTATTTATTTATTTATTTATTTATTTATTTATTTATTTATTTATTTATTTATTTATTAAATAATGGCATCCTTTTATGATTATCAGTCATTGGAAAACAAAAACAAGTCGAGTGAATAGGCTGTAGCCAATATAAACCTCATAAATATGTTTCTGGTTGACTATCCTTAGAAACTGAATGCAAGTAATTTCTGCTCTTATCTAGGAAAACGTTTCCCTTATTCCACTTCCTTTCAGAGGAAGGGTGGAGACACAGCACTTATTTATATTTCCTGAAGAACTTGAAATGATATTGCTAAAACCTGTCAACCCTAACTAACTTTTGGTGGTGTGAGTTTCCATTTGATTTTGGGTGATTTATAAAGTAGGACTGTTAGCACAAACCCGTCTCATTCCACTCTCACCTTGCACAAAATAAATTTTAAAAAATGGGTTGAAAATATTCAGCCCCATCCTCCTTGTATTGACTGTTATCATCATAAAGAGAGACAATTTGATCTGGTGGTTAAGGTATCAGGCTAAAAACTGGGAAACCATGAATTCTACTGCTGACTAAGGCACAAAGCCAGATGGGTGATCTTGATCCAGTCACTTTCCAAAACCCTGGAATAGTCCAGCGGGTCTCCAAGAATTGGATACAATGGAACAGAATTAAAAAAAGAGAGAGAAATCGTCAGAAGGATTTTTGTAGACAGGAAGACTAAATTGAAGCACCAATCCAGAAGAAGTTCCAATTCCTGCTTTAGGGAAATACTGTTTTCATTTGTGTAACATCCAAGGAAATACAAATATTACCTTGCTATGTGTTTCCTTCTTCAGTATTTATCACACTTTTTCTTTCTAGATCCAATAATGTAATTTTCTGTTCCTGCTACAGTATAAGGCAAATAGACTTGCATATTAAGGAATATGTCTTTCAATTAATACATGAAACAAATACTGTATTTTTCTTAAGAGATGATAAATAGAATGAGGAATAGAAAATAAATTATTGCAAACTAAGTCATATAAGCAAAGATGTTCTGTTCATTCTTAAATGATATGATTCACTCATTAAGGCACTTCTTTACCAATGGTTTCAATTATATTCCCATTTTAAAAAATAGAATTATTTAATCCATGAGAGATATTTATTTTTGGTTTGTTATTCCCATTCCTTGATTAATATAAATTGTCTAGTTTGCAGTTTTATTGCTTAGTTCATTTTTAAGAAGATATACTATTGATCTGACCTAATGGCTGTTGAATTTTCCTGAAAATCTATTAAAAATTAAAGTATTAAATATGAAAAGAGGGGCATGATGCCCTACTTTTTCAGTTGAAAATAATTCCCAAAGTGACTTAGAATAAAAATCCACACAAAGCTGCAATATTTGTTTTGACACATATATCCACTGAACATGTAATCCAGAATCTTTCTGGGAGATGTAGATGTAGAACCATCTGATGGCCAACTGATACCAGCAACACGTGCATTGTTAATATATGCTTATGTACAGCGGTGGGTTGCTCCCAGTTCAGCCCGGTTCTGTGAACCGGTAGTGCTGGTGGTGGAAGGCTCAGCCCACCCACCCAGGATGCTTCTGCGCATGCGCAGAAGTGTCACGCACATGAGAGAGCACGCACACAAACTGATAGTAACGGGTTTTAGAACCCACTATTGCTTATGTAGTATAGTTATGTATGCTTGCAGATGTCCACTGATTAAAATAATCAATGGAATGAATTTTCTTGAATAACTTTGTGAGACAAAAGAGAAAGAGATGTTCTTAATCCCAGATACAGTCTGCTGTATTCTTGATTATTAATACTCAAATTTCTAAAGTAATTTAACATAGAGTTTAGAACCCATGTAACTGGGAAAAATATAAATAAAATAGATGGAAAAATAAATGCTACATTTGTCTCTAGGGACTGAACTATAATTTGATTTTTTTATAGTAAGATCTAATTAAAACTACATGCATTTGCATATATTTCCATCTATTCAATTTTCTCACAAAATAACTGCGGAGTTGCACACTTTGATATACTGGCTTCTTACTGGTAACTTGGGTTTTCATATATTAATAAAATATTAAAGGGGAGCGAAATGACATTGCCATAGGTCTATACTACAGGCCACCCAACCAAACAGAGGAAGTAGATGAACTTTTTGCTAGTCAGCTAACTAAGGTATGTAGGAAGCACATCACAATAGTAATGGGGGATTTTAACTACCCTGACATCAACTGGGAGACAAACTCTGCTCCAAGTGGAAGATCCAACAGGTTCCTAACAAACCTAGCAGACAATTTTGTTTCCCAAAAAATAGAGAAGGGAACAAGGGGATCAGTTATATTGGACTTAATTCTCACTAACAGAGATGAAATGATAGAAGGTATTGAAGCTAAAGGAACCTTGGGGGCAAGTGATCATGCAATATTGGAATTCAACATTATGCAAGCACAAGCAGTAGAACAAAATCAAACTAGAGTCTTGGACTTTAAGAGAGCTAATTTCAATAAACTTAGAGAGAACTTGGGAAAGATTCCATGGATGAGAATCCTCAAGGAGAAAACAACTCAAGAAGCTTGGGAAATTTTGAAAAGTGAGATTATAAAAGCCCAGACTAGCACAATACCAATGAAGAAGAAAAATAATAGGTCTCAAAAGAAACCAGCATGGCTGCATAAAGAACTCTCTGACAAATTGAAAGACAAACAGGACAAGTATAAAAAGTGGAAAGAAGGGGAAATAACTAAGTTAGAATACCAGCAAATAGCCCGAGCCTGTAAAGATGAAGTGAGGAAAGCTAAGGCTCACAATGAACAAAGGCTTGCGACAAAAGTAAAAAGTAACAAAAAAAGCTTCTTCCAACATATTAAAAACAAGAAAAAAGTCAAGGAAACAATTGGTCCATTGCAGGGAGAAAGTGGCAAGAAGGTGACAAGCAACAGGGAGAAAGCAGAGCTACTTAACACGTATTTTGCATCTGTCTTTACACAAAGGGAAAAAACAGTCCAACCTATCAAAAACAGCATCACAAAAAACATATTAGGAACACAAGTTAAAATAGGGAAGAAAATGGTAAAGGAACACCTGTCTACCCTAGACGAATTCAAATCACCAGGATCAGATGGATTACACCCCAAGGTTCTGAAGGAACTGGCAGATGAGATCTCAGAACCACTGAACTATATCTTTCAAAGATCCTGGAGCACCGGCGAACTGCCAGAGGACTGGAAAAGAGCTGATGTAGTTCCCATCTTCAAAAAAGGGAAAAAAACAGATCCAGGAAACTACAGACCTATCAGCCTGACCTCAATACCAGGGAAGATTCTGGAAAAGATAATCAAGCAACGAATCAATGAACACCTAGAAGCAAACAAAGTAATAACCAAAAGCCAACATGGGTTTGTCAAAAACAGATCATGCCAGACTAATCTTATTACATTCTTTGACAAAGTGACAAAATTAGTGGACCAGAGGAATGCTGTCGATGTGGTTTACTTGGACTTCAGTAAGGCATTTGATAAAGTAGACCATAACCTACTTCTAGATAAAGTAGAAAAATGTGGGATGGACAGCAACACCATCAGATGGATTCAAAACTGGCTAACCAACCGCACTCAACGTGTAGTGCTCAATGGGACTGCATCTACATGGAGGGAAGTTTGCAGTGGAGTACCCCAAGGCTCTGTTTTAGGCCCAGTACTCTTTAACATCTTTATCAATGACTTGGATGAGGGAATAGATGGGGAACTCATCAAATTTGCAGATGACACCAAACTGGCAGGAATAGCCAACTCTCCAGAAGATAGGCTCAAGATACAGAAGGATCTTAACAGACTTGAACATTGGGCGCTATCAAACAAAATGAAATTCAATGGTGAAAAAAGTAAGGTTCTACATTTAGGCAAGAAAAACAAAATGCACAGGTACAGTATATGTGGTACCTTGCTCAACAGTAGTAACTGTGAGAGGGATCTTGGAGTCCTAGTGGACAACCATTTAAATATGAGCCAGCAGTGTGCAGCAGCTGCCAAAAAAGCCAACACAGTTCTAGGCTGCATTAACAGAGGGATAGAATCAAGATCACGCGAAGTGTTAATACCACTTTATAATGCCTTGGTAAGGCCACACTTGGAATACTGCATTCAGTTTTGGTCGCCACAATGTAAAAAGGATGTTGAGACTCTAGAAAGAGTGCAGAGAAGAGCAACAAAGATGATTAGGGGACTGGAGGCTAAAACATATGAAGAACGGTTGCAGGAACTGGGTATGTCTAGTTTAATGAAAAGAAGGATCAGGGGAGACATGATAGCAGTGTTCCAATATCTCAGGGGTTGCCACAAAGAAGAGGGAGTCAAACTATTCTCCAAAGCACCTGAAGGTAGAACAAGAAGTAATGGGTGGAAACTAAACAAGGAGAGAAGTAACTTAGAACTAAGGAGAAATTTCCTGACAGTTAGGACAATTAATCAGTGGAACAGCTTGCCTCCAGAAGTTGTGAATGCTCCAACACTGGAAGTTTTTAAGAAGATGTTGGATAACCATTTGTCTGAAGTAGTGTAGGGTTTCCTGCCTAGGCAGGGGGTTGGACTAGAAGACCTCCAAGGTCCCTTCCAACTTTGTTGTTTTTTATTATTATTATTATTATTATTATTATTATTATTATTATTATTATTATTATTATTATTATTATTATTATTATTATTATTATTATTATTATTATTATTATTATTATTATTATTATTATTATTATAGTTATTCATTTTTACATCTATTTCTCTATTTTGTGTGCAGTACACAAAATTAAGGATATTTCCTTATTACAATTTCCTTTCTCAAAATACATTGGATGTGTTTGCAATTTTGACTATTGTATGTAGTAAAAAAGAAAGTGGACTTTTTTTTACCTGTGAGGCCTAATTTGTTAGTAATTCTCATATAGTACTGAGAAAGGCTAGCATCTTCAATTAAGCTTTTGTTCTGAGGAATGCATGTTGGTACGTGTAATGTGAGGTGATATATTCAGCATTGCTTCCTACTGAGAAAAATAAATCAATTTCAGACTAGAAAAAGGAAAGCAACATCTGATAAGTCAAGTTTAGCAACTCAAAGTACTAACCAAGAGATTATTTCAAATGCAATTCTATTGAAATGCAATTTGTACTATATGCAATAAAAATTTACTTTTACTTCAAGGATCTCTTTAGTAAGGAGAAAAAAAGAACTGTTTGTTTGTTTGCTTGCTTGCTTTGTTGGTGCCATGAGGAAAACATTTTTGGATAGGCTCAAGAATTTGATTTCTCTCCAAAAGAAAAGCTCATTGCATCATCACAATTGAGTCCTTGCACACAGCATTCAGGTTTCCCAAGAACAACAAAATACCTTTTGATAATGTCAGTTGAAGACACAATTCATAAAATCATAGAAGTATAGAAGTATAGAAGTGGAAAGAGGTCCCTCTTTTCAACTTTTTACTCATTTTAGCAGCTACTAGTAAATCTGTCCAGCCATCATGGATTACAGGAGCACTGGTGGCATTGTGGTTAGAATGCAGTATTGCAGGATAACTCTGCCCATAGCCAGGAGTTTGATCCTGACCAGCTTGAGGTTGACTCAGCTTTCCAACCTTCAGAGGTCGGTAAAATGAGGACCTAGATTGTTGGGGGCAATATGCTGTCTCTTAAACAGTTTAGAGAGGACTATAAAGCACTATGAAGATAATCCAGCCTCTATTTCTTTTATTTGTTTGTTTGTTTATTTATTTTTTATTCATAGACAATTTGAATACAGTGTATTGTCAGGATGTACCAATTACAAAAGAAGAACAAAGAAAAGACAATAAAAAGAACATTAACACATAACTAATAACTAATACTAATAACAATAGTAATAAAGTAACCGGATAATTTTGGCTAAATTTATTTACAATTCTGTTAGGTATATTGACATATTTATAGTTATGAACCATCTTTATATTTAATTCATATACATAATCTTTCTTCATCTAATTTCTACCTCTTATCTCTAACCATTCATAAAATCTATTCCATATCAAGTAATATTATGTGTCTTCTTTGTCTTTTATTTTTAAAGTTAGTCTCAGCACAATCTAAGATTTTCCGAATTACATCCTCATCTGGTGGGGTGTTCTCATTTTTCCAGTATTTTGCAAATATAATCCTTGCTGCTGTCAGTATATGCAAAACTAAATATATGGTCCCTTTATCATAACCCTCCGGCATCATGCCCAACAAGAATACTTCTGGTTTCAGGTCTATATGTTGCTAAATTGTCTTTTCCACCCAGGTATGCATTTTCTTCCAATATTTTCTTGCTTTCATACAAGTCCACCACCTATGATAGTAAGTACCTGGGGACTGATTGCATTGCTGCCCAGAGTCCTTCGGGAGTTGGGCAGCATAGAAATACAATAAATTAAATTAAATTAAATTTCCAGCATTTAGCAGATTACTAAACATTTTTGCCAGTTTTGCCGGTGGTAAATGCCACCTGTAAAACATTTTATAAAGATTTTCCTTATAGGCCGAAGCCATAGTCAATTTATAGTTCCTATCCCAAAGTTTTTGCCATTTCTCTAATTCTATAGTGTAACAAAAAAGTTTTGCCCATACAATCATTGTTTCTTTGACTTGTCCCTCTTCCATTTTATAGCTCAATAAATAATTATATCCATATAATCCCGTGTTAAGATAAGAAAGATAAATTATAGAGGTAATGAATCTTTTCTTTCGGAATCCAATTCTTGACAAAATAAACTCGAGTATAAATTCTAAGAATAATAAAATATTTATTTCGGTACAAAAGAAATATAAAAACCTAAATCTTAATAATTACATCTTGGCAGCTCAAATATGTGTCCTTCTCAATGAAGGACTAGCAGTAGAATGATAATGGAGGAATAGAAAGGAATTTCACTTCTGCGCAGATCACACCTCATGTGACTGCTTCACTTTGCTAAGAACTCTGGGTCATAATGTCTGACATATGAGTACATATGAGTACAGCTGACAATCAGAAATCACCCCGTGACATCCCGCCTCTATTTCAAGACCTCTAGTGAAAAATTCACCAATTCTTATGGCAATAACACCATTAACATAACTTAAGTGAACCCAATGCCATCTTTAATTAATTACTTGAAAGATAAGCATTTGTCTTTTCTTTAAAAGGAAGTATGAGTAGTGAACAAAGGTAACTCATGATCAAGTTCATTCTACAGCTTGGCAACAATGCAGCAAAATGTCCTTTTCTGCTTCCTAGAGATGCAAAGTTCTGGCAGTAGAGGTATTTTCAGAAGAACTCCTGCAGATCTTAATAGAGAAGTGTTGAACATTTTCTCTTTAGAGCATGAATTATGCTACACATTTCTTCCCAGCCTAGCATGAGATCTAACAAGTTTATTTGCATCAGCACTCAATAGGAAAAGGTAAGTGAATAAAAAACATGAGTCATGCTGATCTGTAACTATAAACTGTGTGGGCCATTTGTAAATCTGGATCTGGTAATGTTTTACACAGTATAATTGTGCATTGGCTTATCACAATGCTTCTTGAGATCGAAAGGGTTTCATATATGTACTCAGCATGCTTCCACACTCACCATTCCCACTTAGTCCTTCTAAAGAAGTTGAAGCTGACCTGCCATTGTTTCTCAGCCATTGACCTTGAAATAGAATTTAAAAGCTACCACTAATGGAAGTTAGGAAAGTTTCCACCAGTGGGTTCTTTGAAGTGGGATGAGATGAAAAGTACTGCTGTGAAGTTCTGCAGACCTCAACACTTAAAACAAACAGTTTTATTGCCATTTCTCATAACATAACTGATCAAAGGATGATTGAGTTTTAGACTGTAATTTATGAGAACAGGCTGTGATCTAGAGGAAATTCCAACCTATCAATTTTTTTTTAAAAAAAAACCATCTTAAAAAGGAAACAAAATTAATGCAAACCCCAATTTGGAAAAGTGCCAAGAATTTGGGGGTGGAGATAAAAGAAGGAAAGCTCTGCAATGGAATAAAAGGAATCATCTAATGGTTTTCAGACTCTCACAAGAAATCATATTGTAATATTTAATGGTCTTTCTACCGGTAGTTGTTGTTCAGTTACGAAGTCATGTGTGACTCTTTGATACCCCATGAGGCCATGCACACCAGGCCCCCCTGTCCTCCACTGTCTCCTGGAATTTGCCCAATTTGTGTTCATTGCATTGATGACACTATCTCATCCTCTGCCGTCGTCTTCTCCTTTTCCCTTCAATCTTTCCCAACATCAGGGTCTTTTCCAGTGAGGGTCTTTCTGGTACCTCTTTGTTTTTTTCAATGAATACTTGACATTATTCCAATTTTAAACATGTTACTTTATAATTATTATTGATTGCTGCCAGAATATGCCATCTATATTTAGAAAATATAAATTTTAGATAACCAAATACATATTTAGCTCTCACACATCACACTTTTGTTTTCACAACTATCTTTACAAAAAAAGCTGAAATATTATCTCAAATCAGGAGTCTAATTGTGGAAGTTGACTTAGCCTTCCATCCTTCCAAAGTGGGTAAAATGAGGACCCAAATTGTTGGGTGTAATATGCTGACTCTGTAAACCGCTTAGAGAGGGTTGTAAAAGCACTGTAAAGCGGTATATAAGTCTACCCTGTTTTCCCCAAAATAAGACATCTTCTGATAATAAGCCCAATCGGGCTTTTAAGTGCATGGCAATAAGGCCAAGCGCTTATTTCAGGGTTCAAAAAAAATATAAGACAGGGTCTTATTTTTGGGGAAACACGGTAGGTGCTATTGCTATTGCTAATTGTACTAAATAGTTTTTGTTTTGTTTTGTTTTTAATCTGTAAAGGTTGGGACTGTTATATATCCTTTCTTTTCTAACATTTCTTTTCTAACATTTGGAGTAGGAAATATCTTGATATACACATCTTGTTTTTCTTTGGAACATTTTCTGGTTTTTGTCCAACTTTTTATCTCTTGCATACCAGCTTCCAGGTATCTGTCTCCTGACAGTAGAGATGTTTAAAGGATTAATAGCTTGATTGGCAGGTTGGCTCACATTACTGTTCTGTTCATGAAGAGATCTTCTTTTAGATTTTTTTAAAACAACAGGCAATTTTGAAAAAAAAACCACAGAGAGAAACAAAACCTGCCTCCCTTGTCAAACTATTCAACTAAACATAACTTCAAAATATAATTTGATCTTGGATGGCTTTTATTTTGGGCTTCAATCTTAGAAATACTACACAAGAAAAAAATGTTTAGTTCCCTTATCTAACAGAATCTTGAGAGATATCAAGCTGTGTAACACAAAAGAAAAAATGCTGGTAGCCAAAAACTTTTCCTCATTATTTGTTCCTAGGTATGTGCAAAAAATGAAGGAGAGGGAGAGAAAAGGGGGAAAACAATACAGCTTTTTGGAATACCAGAATTTAACTATTGTGATCATTGATGCCATGTTGGTTGTAACTGGCTTACTTCTTGGTTTCAAAAGCATGTTCCTATTTTTTTGTTTCATTCTCGCTGTCCTAAAATTATCATCCTTGTAATCATCTATTTTTCTCATTTCTTGTTCTTGTAACCACCATGATTCCTCTCTATTTCTGATCAGGTGATTCCCCCCCCTCCAAAATCCTCCTTCATTGCTTCAAGCAAATTTTTTTGACAATGAACAATGAAGGAAATGTTCAGAAACGTGCTCTTCTCTGTCTGGATGGACTCAAAACTTTATTGTAGCAGCAAAACCATAAAATGAGAATGGGATGGAAAACTCTTGTGTTAAAAAGAGAGAGCGAATAACAGGGTATTACTCATAGAAACCCATGTGGGGGAAAAGTTGCCAAAACCTCAAGCTGGCATTAGAAAAAAAACCCAAGGAATATGATAAATCACTATATGCTTATAGGAAAAGGGGGGAAAAGATTGTGTTGATAATGCCAAGCTGTGGAATATGCTCAAGAAAATGGAAATCACTGAACATCTCCTTGTCTTCATGAGAAACTTATATACAAGTCGGGAATCCACTGTACATACAGAACATGATGAAACAGACTTACTCCAGGTTGGTAATAGGATGTAACAAGGTTGTATATTCTCCCTTTATTTTTTCAACATAAATGCTAAATATATATTAAGGGAAGCTGGATTGGAAGATGAGCATGATTTTAAAATTGGAAGAATATCAATAACCTGCACTATTCTGATAACACTATGATAGCCAAACATGCAAAGGATCTGCAAGCCCTAGTACTAAAAGTCAGCATAGTAAAAAAAAAAGGGGGGGGGGACTGAAATTAAATATAAAGAAGACCACACTAATGACAACAGGTAGAACAACCAGACTTAGAACTGATTGTTCTACCAGTAAGTGATTGATTTAACTTCTACCTTTTAGGATCAATCATCAAGAGTAAAGGAATAAGCAGTCAAGAAATATGCC
Source organism: Diadophis punctatus similis (assembly GCA_023053685.1). Lineage (NCBI taxonomy): Eukaryota > Metazoa > Chordata > Lepidosauria > Squamata > Dipsadidae > Diadophis > Diadophis punctatus. Next base: position 159,087,429 of record JALIGW010000002.1, read on the forward strand.
CCAGACTAGCACTTGCAGAATCATCATGGAGGCCTTGCAAAAGATTCAAATCCCTCAGTGCATCTACGGTATACTTACAAAGATCAGAATCGTGCAAGCCAGGGTATTATTTCATGCAAGTGAAAGTTGGACATCAAAGAATCAGGATAGGAACAGTATTGACACTTTTGATGTTGTAGACCACAGGTATCAAACTCGCCATGTTACATTGATGTCATGTGATGTATCATGATAGTTTTTGCCTTTGGGGAGCTGGGGTGGGTGTGGCCTGCATTTGATGCATCCGGCCCATGGGCCGCCAGTTTGACACCCCTGTTGTAGAACATTCCTGATAATATAATGTGCAGCCAAATTTATATTATGTGTGTGTATACATACACACACACACACACATACACACACACACACATACACACACACACACACACACACACACACACACACACACACACACACACACACACAGTATATATTTAAACAAATCAATCCAGAGTTCTTAGCCAGCACAAATGAGCAAAGTCAAATTATCCTACTTTGGACATATTATGAGAAGACCTACCGTATTTTTCGGAGTATAAGACACACCTTTTTACCCCCCAAAAGAGGGTGAAAACTTGGGTGCGTCTTATACACCGAATGTAGCTCCACCTACCCAGCCACCCCCACCCTTTGGCCTCTGTCTTCCAGCAATTTACCTGCTTGCAGGAAAGAGGGAAGAGCCTGTAAAGCCAAGCAAGTCAGTAGCAGTTTCCCGACGAACAGCTGATTAGGTTTGCCACGTGGAAAAATGAAAGTGAAACTAACTGCAAAGAGGCAAATAGCTGGGAGAGATTAGACACGCAGGTTTTTATTTTTGTTGAACTGGCTGCAAAGGGGTAAGTGAATAACTATAAATGTCTGTAGAATGTTCAAATTATTAGACTTATTTTTTTAAAGACTGCTTTATTATTGTTCTAGTCTAGACAACTTAACAAAATAAAGAAGTTTTTTAAAATAAATGTTTGCTCTGAAGAGGCCCAATGCTATTGTATCTTCTTTTAAATAATAGAGAATAATGTATACTTTCAGAAATTTTAATTAATTTTAACAGCTCTGTACAAGTATAGTATGAAATGTAACAGTGTCCTGTTTAGTATTAGAGTTTAGTTACCTTGGAGTAGATCTATTTAAATAATTGGGAGGAGTTAGTGTGACTACATTTAAGAAAACTTTCTGGCATAATGTACATTTCTCCAATTCTTTGCTATTTCTATGGGTCAGGCACACATGCACAGAAATACACAGCAAACAGTGTATATCATCTGTGCTGTTTGCTGTTTGCTGTTTGGCAAATTGCTTGGAGGCAGAGACCTTTTTTCCTTGCTTTCCTCCCCCAAAACTAAGGTGTGTCTTATACTTTGGTGCGTCTTATACTCCGAAAAATGCGGTAACTCTCTGGGAAAAGCCTTAATGTTGGAAAAGGTAGAAGGAAAGAGAAGAGGATGATCAGTAGTGAGACGAATGGATTCAATTACAGTGGTGATGAGTGCACCAATGGAAGACTTGAAAAACCAGGTTAGGAATAAACCATCACAGAGAAATTTAGCTATGTGGTTGCTAAAACAATACAAAAAAAGATTTGATAGCTCATCAAGTAATCAATCATTTCATAAAAAATGCTAAACAAAGTGAAACATTTTCTCTAATACTTGATAAGTTGGGTAATTCTATTATTGTGGAAAAACCGCAAAGCATTTAGTTCAAATAGAATATTGTTTTTCCCCCCTGAAATCTTCCTACCACATCACTTTCCAATCAAGATGCTGCATGTTAACTAGTTTAAGGTAGTCAAATTGTTTTGAAATGACCTCAGAAACCAAACAATGATAACATGAAATCAAAATTGAATAGTAGCAAAGAACTGCAAAAATAATTGGAGCTATTACATCTGTAATTGATAATATTAAAAAATCTGTTAATGTCACATATGAGTAAGATGTTAAGTTTTAATTGGAGTTATCAGAGGAAGGAAGGAAGATGTCGTTTTTATTATGTAGGAAAATGTGTATGCAACATGCTAGTTTAGCTACTCATCTATAGTGAAACTGGTAAAAGATCCAGTCAGAATCAAGTATATCATAAACATCAGAATTTCTTTGGGGCTCCAGAATAACAGAGTCCTCTTCTAGTCCGACCCCCTGCTTAGGCATGAAACCCTACACTACTTCAGACAAATGGTTATCCAATCTCTTCTTCAAAACTTCCAGTGTTGGAGCATTCACAACTTCTGGAGGCAAGCTGTTCCACTGATTAGTTGTTCTAACTGTCAGGAAATTTCTCCTTAGTTCTAAGTTGCTTCTCTCCATGATTAGTTTCCACCCATTGCTTCTTGTTCTACCCTCAGGTGCTTTGGAGAATAGCTTTGCTCCCTCTTCTTTATGGCAGGCCCTGAGATATTGGAACACTGCTATCATGTCTCCCCTGGTCCTTCTTTTCATTAAACTAGGCATACCCAGTTCCTGCAGCCGTAACTGATTACAGGTAGACCTCAACTTATAACCATTTGTTTAGTGACTGTTCAAAGTTACAACAGCACGGAAAAAAGTGATTTATGACTTCACACTTGCAACTGTTATAGCATCTCCATGGTCATGTGATCAAAATTCATGTGGTTGGCAACTTATGACTGCCCAGGGATCATGTAATCACCATTTCTGAGCTTCCCAGTAAGCGTCCAACAAGCCAAGTCAATGGGGGGAAGCCAGATTCACTTAACAACAACATGATTAACTTAATAAGTGCAATGATTCACTTAACAACTGTGGCAAAAGTTGCAAAATGGAGTACAACTCACTTAACAACTGTCTTGCTTAGCAATGGAAATTTTGGGCTCAATTGTGATTGTAAACTGAGGACTACCTGTATAATAAGGATGTGTTTATGTTTAAATGGAACACTGTGAACCAAACTAGCAACAGTCAAAATTCCTACTCTCTCATGGAAGTTAGCATTTTGTATGAAATAATCATAAAAAGAAGTTTAAAAGAATTTTATTTTTGTGTGGGAGAAAATACCTGATTTCACAGTAGATGAATCAATGATGAGGTATATTTCTTTGCAAGTGATTGACAGTACATTTACTATTTGTATAGAACTTTAAAGAGAAAGTAATATCCAAGCACTTCTACAGTAATATAGTTTCTTTTGGATTTTACAGAACAATATCAGTCATTTTATGTCCAAGGAAAAACAGTGTTTAATCTTGACAGAAATGAATTACTTGATATAGGACAGCTGCATTTTGCCTGATACTTGTTGGTAGCTTTCTCTGGAAGATGAGGAACTAACAAATAGATTTCATCAAAATCTGAGATTGAAGGAAATGAAATCTTAGAGATGAAAACAGTAATGCCTCTGAAATATATTGAACAAACCCAAAGCCCTTCTGGGTGACAATTCAATGTTAAAATAATTTGCCTACTGATAAATATTCCTGGACTAGCAATTAGTTTATTATAATATCCATAATAAATATCAAATGTTTTAACATATTAAAACACATCAATAAATCCTTGGAATTGCTATTGAAGTTTTAAAATAATTCAGATACTCTGTGTAATATTATTTATGCCTAATATGCCTAATGCTAATTAAATAGCATTCCTTACATTTAGCACACACTTCACATATAACTTCACATCCAACATATTCAGTTGTGTGAATTCACTTTCCCCTTTTATTGCCTGAAAACTAATTCTGTGTCAAAATCTGCCTTCTGTTTCCTGATCAGATTCATGGAAATTTTTTTCCTTCACAACGGATTCTTAGCAATTTCTTTTTTTTTTTTAAAAAAGCACCCCACCTTTGTTTGAAGGAAATAGATACTTAGATGATAGACAAGTACGCATATACGTGCATATATGTGAATATATATATATATATATATATATATATATATATATATATATATATATATATATATATATGTGTGTGTGTGTGTGTGTGTGTGTGTGTGTGTGTGTGTGTGTGTGTGTGTGTGTGTGTGTGTGTGTGTGTGTGTGTGTGTGTGTGTGTGTGTGTGTGTGTGTGGTGTGTGTACCTAATTTGGAGTTTGGTTTAACATTTCTTGAGATATCAAAGAGAGGCATAGATGACCAATAACTTGAGAAGGAGGGAGAGTAAGAATAACAATGTGTCCTTAATTGAAGAATGACAGTGTTCTTTTAAGGCTGTCTCTGTGTGTATAAGTGCATGAGAAAAAAGAAAGAAAGAGAGAGAGAGGAGAGGGGAGGGAGGGAGAGAAAGAAAGAAAGAAGAAAGAAAGAAAGAAAGAAAGAAAGAAAGAAAGAAAGAAAGAAAGAAAGAAAGAAAGAAAGAAAGAAAGAAAGAAAGAAAGAAAGAAAGAAAGAAAGAAACCAATGACAGAATACAAGTGATTTTACTTGGTAGCTGCTTCATTGTGTGAATGTCATTGCCACTTGGAGCCCTAAAAATGGAATTTTCAGACTCTATTCACATAAGTGAGATTTGAGACAAGCTTTGCGGCTGATGCCTAATCTATACTATGATAGGCTCAACTGGATAGTTTCTTAGTCAACAAAGCATATGAGTCTTTACAATAGCAGGCAAGGGTTCTATTATTTTTTCTTCATTCCATCAAATTTCATTTTAGAAAAAAAAAGGTTAATATTCTACTTCCACATATTGTGCTTGGGCACATATTCAAATCTATAATAGCAAGTAGGATCATAATGCCAGAAGAGCTTTTATAAAGAAGTCACTTAGAAGCCTCCACTTGGCATAGATTGCCTGCTTTTGGTCAAGGATTGTGTATTTCAGCTATCTTTTTTTTTAAGTTCAATAATGGCTATACTTTGATTCTCCTTTTTGTTCCTGCTTTGCTTGAGCGTCAGGCTCGGGTCAAGTCCTGACTATTATTTGTATAGCAGTGAAAGCGCACATTGAATAGAAAGTGGAAAATTGCAATAAATGTCACTGCTTTAGGTACCAGGAAGGATTTTATTTATATTTATTTATGCATATGTATGTATGTGTGTGTATATGTGTATGTATACACACACACACACACACACACACACACACACACACATACTGTGTGTGTGTGTGTGTGTGTATATATATATATAAATGTGTGTGTGTAACATTTTTTGCTGATAAATGAAAATAAAGGGAGACTATATATATATACATACATACATACATACATACATACATACATACATATATATATATATAATGTATATACTGTATATACTGTGTATATATATATACTGTGTGTGTGTGTGTGTATATATATATATATACTGTATACTCACACACACACACACACACACACACACACACACACACACACACACACACACACACACACACACACACACACACACACACACACATATATATATATATATATATATATATATATATATATATATATATATATATATATATATATATATATATATATATTCAAACTTACATTTTTGCTGATAAAGAAATAAAGAGAGACTAGTATACAGTAGATCTATTTCAAGGTATTTAGCTGTTATCAGCTACCATTCCTTCTGGGATTCAAACTTGGGCTTCTTGCCTGTTAGGTAGTGCTTTTAACCTCTAAGTCACAAGTTCTCCTCCCTTATCAGCTGAGCCAGGGGAGGGATTAAATGTTTTTTGTTGAGTCACCTAGTATACCCAAATATGGGAGGGAGCATACTGCTTCCTTTTGCTTTTCAGCCCCACTCCAGGGGCCATCAGCAAAAATGTAAGTTTGAAAATATGGTTTGTAGCCTGGATGGCCTTTGGAGTGGGGCTAAAAGCAAAAGGAAGCAGTATGCTCCCTCCCATATTTGGGTATACCAGATGACTCAACAGAAAAACAGATAGATAGATAGATAGATAGATAGATAGATAGATAGATAGATAGATAGATAGATAGATAGATAGATAGATAGATAGATAGATAGATAGATAGATAGATAGACAGACAGACAGACAGACAGACAGACAGACAGACAGACAGACAGACAGACAGATATTTAAATATATTGAATATTTTAGAAAGCAGTTGTGCTCCACTGTTCATTCTCTCTCTCTTTCTCTCTCTCTCCCTCTCCCTCCCTCCCTCCCTCCCTCCCTCTCTCTCTCGCTCTCTCATACACACACACAAACACACACAGATACACACATACTTTTAGTTATCCTCCAGTGCATGTCATTTATTTTTTCTTCAACATGGCTTGCATATTTTAATATTTTTTTAAAATGAAGTGTTTGTCTACAATCTAGAATTTAGAAGTATTAAAAAAACTTCTAAATTTGCCATTTTAAATGCCATTTTCTTTAGTACTTTTTTTAGTTAATAGAATTCTAGAGATAAGTAAATCAATGACAAAAGGATATTTGTAGTCATTGTCATGCTACTTACACCATACAAGCATGTGATGTGATGTTCGTCCATCATGTTCAAAGAGGACCTTGACATCTATCAGGTTGTGGGCTGTTTATGATGCATCCGCAAGTGGCTGGTAAGGCCTATACGGGCACGAAATGTTCTGCCACATGTTGGGCAGACATGTGGACACCATTGTCGCAGCATTTGCAGCTCTGGCTTTGCGGAGTGCTCGCTTTTCTTCTGCTATGGCTGTTCTTCTGTCCTCAAATATTTGGCAGCCTTGGTGGATCAACATGCACCATGTTGATCGATCTTGTGCCAGGGTTTCCCAGGAGGTGGTACCGATATTGAGGGACTTGAAGGAGGCTTTCAATGAGTCTTTGTATCACTTCCTTTGTCCCCCGTGTGATCACTTTCCTTTAGACAGCTCACCATAGAGGAGCTGTTTAGGGATGCGATGGTCTGGCATCCTTGCAACATGGCCTGCCCAGCATATCTGGGCTTTCATCAGTAGCATGGGAATTGATGGCAGGCCTGCTCTGGAGTGGACTTCTGTGTCTGGCACCTTATCCTGCCACCGGATCCTCAGGATTCTACGGAGGCAGGTCATGTGGAAGTGGTTCAATTGCCTAGCATGCCTCCTGTGTACAGTCCAAATCTCACTGGCATACATGAAGATAGTTAGCACTACTGCTCGGTAGACTTTGAGCTTTGTAGAAAGGCTTATTCCACGGAGGTCCCCACACATTGGTCAATAATCTGCCAAATGCCTTGGAGATTCTGCAGTTGACCTCAATGTCAATTGTCACTGCATGGGAGAGGGTGCTGCCAAGGTATGTAAATTGGTCCACTGCTTGCAGCTTTTGTCCCTTCACTGTGATGGTGGGCTCTTGGTATTTGGCTTTTGGAGCTGGCTGATGCATCACCTCGGTCTTCTTTATGTTGATAAGGAGACCAAAGTTGTTGAATGCTGCTGCAAATTTGTCCACATTGGCTTGCATTTCCTGCTCTGATCCAGCATTCAGGGCGCAGTCATCAGCAAAGAGAAGGTCATGTAGCACAGTCTCCTTTATCTTGGTGACAGCCTGGAGTCTTCACAGGTTGAACAGTTTCCCATCTGTCCTGTATCTCAGGCTAACTCCCAAGGAACTGTTCTGGAAGGCATCTGACAGCATGGCTGAAAACATTATGCTGAACAGGGTCGGTGCCAACACACACCCTTGCTTGACGCCGTTTGTAACAGAAAAGGCCTCTGAGGATTCCCCATCGTCTAGAACGTGGGCCATCATACCATCGTGAAACTGATGTACCATCAAGATGAATTTATCAGGGCACCCAAATTTTGACATGATGCACCACAGACCTTCACAACTGACAGTGTCAAAGGCCTTAATGAGATCCACAAAGGTGGTGTACAAGCATAAATACTTTTTGAAAATATTTTGTTTTGTGGACAAATATTTTCAGGCTCATACCCTCCTGGAATAATATTTTTGTGTGAAAATGTTAATAACAAATTTATACACAACATTATTCATAGACGAAATACAATGCAGTATCATTTATTAGGTTCAGCTACTGTATTCTACACAAATACATACACAAGCATACACAAAGACACACATAGTTGTACCCAATCCACTTCTAATGATAGTGGTTTACAAAGCATAAGGTAAGATCATAAACTTTGAATGTTTGAACATACGACTTGCTAAACATTTCTTCTAAGTTAAACTCACCTACAGAATTATTTGATTTTCAGATAAATGAACCTGAAAGATCATTCCTTCTCCAAAGCATGCATGAATACATACATAGATACATAGATACATAGATACATAGATACATAGATACATACATACATACATACATACATACATACATACATACATACATACATTAAACAACTTTAATTTTCTGATGATCACATCCAGGACTATCTGACAGCAAATAATTGCTTACAATTTAACAATGTCATTGTTATTACAGTAACTTGCTTGGGCAGTTTCATATCACAGTGCTGTTCGGGATATTGCAATAAAACAACATGCATTTAAATTGTTTTCTATCATTTTTATACATTTCTAACTAGTAGCCAAGCAACTTTTTAAACCTATATTTAAATAATAATTTGGTCTTCATTTAAACAAACCTTGGGGTTTAAAAAAAATAATGTTCTTTGTCATATAGCTTAGGAAGTGTTATCCTACTACCCTACACACCCTTGGCTGGATAAGAAAGTAATTCAGCCCTGGTACAGAAGGGATATAACTTCCATGTTGTTATGCTACTTATCTTTTTTTCTATGGATTGTTTTTCAGAAGCATTCCATAAATTGTTCAGAGCTTGTTCAGTTGTCAGGCTGGTAGATTATAGCAGATAGTATTGTTTTGGAAGAGTTCTCTGCAAAAATTGTGATCTTTACAGTCAGTAATCCTCCTAATTGATTGTGTCTGCTCTATTTGATAAAGGAGTGTTGACCTAGTAGAAATCTTTACATTTCTTGTTGTAAAGAAAGTAAAAGATAGAAATGTCTTCTGTGGCAGCATCTCTTTATAACTCTGCTTGTAGTGTCCACAAACTTTCATTACTGCCTAAAAATCTTTGAAGAACCATTTTGTTTTATTGTAATATTGAAGATACCACACACACACACACACACAAATGTGTGATTTGTACAACTGATTTTTTTTAAAGAGAAGAAAAGTGTATTGATGGGTAATTTTTTAAAAATGCTCAAAACTGTAGATTCCTCCTTTTCTCACCATTCTCAGTTAATGGGGAGTTGTTGGTGTAATCTTAAATTTTACCTAGCAATTTTACCATGTGATTTTAATTTTTGTGTAAGTTTTTTTAGGTTCCCAAAGTGAACTATAGTGCATAATTACTAAAGATATTCCATCTCCCACCTTCCTATTTGCTTTATTATTATTACCATGTATAGGAAAGTCAAATTCAGTAACTGTAGAGAAAAGAATAAAATCAACCAAATGCCATAAAACAAAGTTTAGCTAGTTTTTGGTGAGCTGGGATAGAAATAATCCTTGATAAAAAGTTACACATCACTTCAGACCAAATTATTGGTATTAGGTTAGTATATTATACATGTAATAGATTATTATCATGGTTTATCTGAGAGCGGAATGGGACTGTTCGCCTCCTCCACTCTGCCGCACCTGTTTTGTCCCCAGCCTTCCGCCCCCAAACAATCCGGCTCTCTTGCTTAAAAGAGACACGTTTTTCAGAGGGTCCCAATGAAGGAAAGGGGAGGGAGGAAAAGTGCTTCTAGCTGGACTCCCTCTCTTGCTTAAAAGAGACACGTTTTTCAGAGGGTCCCAATGAAGGAAAGGGGAGGGAGGAAGAGTGCTTCCAGCTGGACTCAATGAGATTCCCTCTCTTGCTTAAAAGAGACACGTTTTTCAGAGGGTCCCAATGAAGGAAAGGGGAGGGAGGAAGAGTGCTTCCAGCTGGACTCAATGAGATTCCCTCTCTTGCTTAAAAGAGACACATTTTTCAGAGGGTCCCAATGAAGGAAAGGGGAGGGAGGAACAGTGCTTCCAGCTGGATTCCCTCTCTTGCTTAAAAGAGACACGTTTTTCAGAGGGTCCCAATGAAGGAAAGGGGAGGGAGGAAGAGTGCTTCCAGCTGGACTCCCTCTCTTGCTTAAAAGAGACACGTTTTTCAGAGGGTCCCAATGAAGGAAAGGGGAGGGAGGAACAGTGCTTTGGGGGGAACCAGTCAGGAACAGTGGTTTCTATATTTTCCCCTTCATTGTGTGTGTATGAGAGGGGCTTCCGTTTTTCTCCCCACATTTTCGATCCCTTTGGTCCAGGTTCCTGGTTCCTGTCTTGAATTCCCTTGAGCCAGGCAACCATCCCTTGCAAACCCCGATGCCAGCTGTGATTCTCACTATACCTAAATCAGCTTACCAGGAGCTTTAGTTTTTTTGCACCAGATTTGATTCAATATCTCTTTTTTGCTGCCCCTCCCTCCCTCCCTCCCTCCCTTCCTTCCTTCCTTCCTTCCTTCCTATGAGAGAGAGAATGAGAGACAGAGGGAATGGGGGAGAGAGAGAGCTAGGGAGTGCAAGGATGAGGGAGGGAGGGAGGGAGGGAGAGAGAGAGAGAGAGAGAGAGAGAGAGAGAGAGAGAGAGAGAGAGAGAGAGAGAGAGAGAGAGAGAGAGAGAGAGAGAGAGAGAGAGAGAATTACTCCTGATAACAGTTGTTCATAAACAACTCTTCTTAATTTATCTAAATCACCACAGTTCAAAAACAGTAGCCTTGTCTGACTCAATGCAATGGAATAATTACCATCTTGTGTTAATCTATTAACATGATTGAATATTAATATCTAAGCTTTCTATTATTGCTTCTAAACGAACAGAGAGAGGAACACTGTTCCTCCCTCCCCTTTCCTTCATTGGGACCCTCTGAAAAACGTGTCTCTTTTAAGCAAGAGAGGGAGTCCAGCTAGAAGTACTTTTCCTCCCTCCCCTTTCCTTCATTGGGACCCTCTGAAAAACGTGTCTCTTTTAAGCAAGAGAGGGAGTCCAGCTGGAAGCACTCTTCCTCCCTCCCCTTTCCTTCATTGGGACCCTCTGAAAAACGTGTCTCTTTTAAGCAAGAGAGGGATTCCAGCTAGAAGTACTTTTCCTCCCTCCCCTTTCCTTCATTGGGACCCTCTGAAAAACGTGTCTCTTTTAAGCAAGAGAGGGAGTCCAGCTAGAAGCACTCTTCCTCCCTCCCCTTTCCTTCATTGGGACCCTCTGAAAAACGTGTCTCTTTTAAGCAAGAGAGGGAGTCCAGCTAGAAGCACTATTCCTCCCTCCCCTTTCCTTCATTGGGATCCTCTGAAAAACATGTCTCTTTTAAGCAAGAGAGGGAGTCCAGCTAGAAGCACTATTCCTCCCTCCCCTTTCCTTCATTGGGACCCTCTGAAAAACGTATCTCTTTTAAGCAAGAGAGGGAAGACTTGTCTCCCCCCCCTTCCTTCTCCTAAAAAGGCTGCTTCCAAGGGGGTGGGATTCTTGCTCCTCTGATTGGCTGGGGGCAAAGTGTCCCGTGCGCCCAAAAGCCCGGGGTGAACTGGCTTTTTGGCCCGTTAGGCTAAGGGGCCAAGGAGAAAAGGCAGAGCCGGATTGTTTGGGAGCGGAAGGCTGGGGACAAAACAGGTGTGGCAGAGTGGAGGAGGCGAACTGTCCTAGACCCATCTGAGAGTGCAATCTCTCCTCATTTAATGACTGTTTCTTAAAGAAGCAAAATGGTCACTAATGAAACAGTCACTAAATGGAAATGTGATTAAGAAAGATAAAGAGAGAGGGAACGAGGGAGAGATGCTTCAAAGATTATTGGTTGCTGTCATCTCATTTAGATAAAGTTGTCTCATGCAGCAATGCCCAGTGTTACTCTCAGTCTGACCTGCTTTTTCTTGTCAGCAGCACAAAATTTGATCATAAATGTGCATATTGTCACAAAGTAGTTGCTAAACCAGGTAGCTGCTAAATGAGGTAGGGTTGTTCTTAATGCAGCCAAAATTCAAGGAAAATCTAGTAGAGTTATCAAAAGAGAATGACATTAGTACTGTTTATGCCTTCCAGGAACCACACAGTTGTATGCTATGAGCTAGTAGAACATAATAATAACAAAATGTTTATTCATTGGTTCAATGTGTATAAATTTCTGAACGTATGTGACCAGAGAGTAGGGTATTATAAACATTAGCATAAAGGTTAGCAAAGAAGAAAAAGAAAGAAAAGAAGGTTCTGATCTCTGAAATTGTGAGAAAATTAAAAAATGAGGTAGCTCTACAAGTTATTGTCAATAACTCTAGCTGGTTAAAAGTTGATTCAGTGTTATAATTCTTCCACTTTTCTCTGGTTAAAAACAATCACTGTTTTTTCCCACCGCCACTTCCCCAAAATAAACACAGCTAGCAAAGGATGAATGGAATCAATGTTACTTCAAGATTTTATGTAGAATTAAAAGAATAGGCAGGAAGTGGGAATGAACAGCCTCAGGCCTGCAAGCAATTCCCATCAGCTTTGACTCTGGCACTATTTACTGCTTGTTTCAACCATCCCTACCATTCAATATTTATTAAATTGTATCCTCAGTTTAAAAAAATCACTATCCCATTCTTGGTTGTTGATCTAACTAATTGGTCCAGCATACCTATAGGGTTGCAAATCCCATTGCTACCGGTTCACGCACACGCGATGCTTCTGCGCATGCACAGAAGCATCTGGGGCGGGTGGGCAGAACCTCCCACCACTGCCGCTACCGGTTCGTAGATCCGGGCTGTACAGGTAGCAACCCACCGCTGCTATAGGACACTAGAAGGTAAAGAACATAAACATTGCTTTACTTTGCATGGGACACTAGCAATTAAAAATGATGGCCTAGTACAGTGATGGCGAACCTATGGCACATGTGCCACGCGTTGCCCTATGTCAGCTCCAGCGTATGCGCATGCTGGCCAGCTGATTTTTAGCCTTGGGGAAGGCCGTTTCACACTCCGGAGGCTTCAGGGAGCTTCCTGAAGCTTCCAGAGTGCGAAAAACAGCCCAACGGGATAAACGGAAGTCCATTTTTCTGAATTTCCGGTTTGCCAGTTTGCCGTTTTTCACTGTCCGCATGTGTGTGGGTGGGAGGGTTGTGCGCATGCGTGGGGGGGAGGGAATGGGTGTGGGCACCTGCGAGCGCGCACACACACACCCTTTTGGCATGCGAACCAAAAAAGGTTCGCTATCACTGGCCTAGTATTTTAGATGGAATGTAAAACCATTGCTACTTTCCCATTTCATTTCATATTCAGGTCAAGCAACTCTATTTAATTTGGCTTTTTGATTATTTTAAGGCTTTGTGGGATAATATAGACTGAAATGAGTAAAACTCTGATGATCCTAGCAATCTGTTCTGAAGCATGTTTTGATAAAGAGCAGAGGTTTCAAACAGTTCTTCAGGGAACACATTGATTTTAATAGTGGTTTTCCAAAGAAATAAGTGAGTGTATTTCCTTAATATTAGAAACCTTTTTGAATAGCATGCAGCTGGAAAAAAATGTGTAGTGTGCTGCACAATGGCCAATTCAATGTGTGAGCAGAGACCCCAGAATTATCTGATTTCTTAACACAGTTTAGTAAAGAAAGGTTTTGTTGAAGGTAAGAAAAGCACCTTTAAAGGTATTGCTATAGAGTGACTTTCACATTTGGTATAATGGCATTTCCTGCTTGTTAGACATCTCATTATTCAGTTGTATTATGCAGTGTGAAAATGTTACCAAACCCCAAATTGCTGCACTTCCACATAATCTTTAGATCCATCATTTATTTGTGTTTCTTGTGCTGTGAGCATGCTAAAGGGAAACTTTCTAAGAGCTTTATATTTTTTGATATAGCTCAGTTCCTGAATTTTTATTTTAAAGTAAAAAAAAATTGTTTTAAAAAGTGGAATTCCATAAAGCCCATTAGGCTGATTACATTTGTATCATTTTGTTAAAACACAGTTGGTAAGTATAAGCAAAGCTGCCCTGATACTTATTTGCTTTCTTTAATTTCATTTTCTCTAAATCAGTGTCAGGTTGAATAACGGATACAATTTTCTCCTGAGTTTTTAAATGTAATTTCCCCCTGCAGTCTTAATCTTTGGACAGAGTTACATTATATTTTGTTTTGTTATAAAAAGATAACAATTTATTATATTCATTAACACATATATTTTGTCAATGAAAAGAGTTGCTTATCCCTTAGTTCTTTATTTAGACTATGTCTAAATGACACAGTCACTTCCATGTTTTGCTGATTTTTTTTTCATAAAACCTCTTTATTATCATATCAAAGTCATAAGCAATATCATAGCAAACAAAACTTGTCAGAAATTATGACTGAAACTAGTATGGGTGTAGTATTTGACTATCTAAGTGATTTCAAGTGTCCTAAATATTTTTAGGCAAATCATTTTCAGTGCAAGAAATGACAAAATTATAATAATATTTACTGAGTGTAACCATAAACTAAAGACGTGATAGTTAAAACAAATAGAAAAAAAGATCTTTTGATATCAAAATAATTTCAATTTGTGTTCATTTGGGCATGGATGACAACTTACTATTTAAAGAGACTCATATCTACTGTCAGCCATTTTGTTGTGGGAAATAGTTACATTGGAAGAAGCGCCTCAGATGGCAGTCTCAGTGAACAGGGAGACCATGAGTAGAGCCTCCTTCTCCGGGTATGGTCGCAATTGGTGCACCAGGCGAACCTGTGCAAAGGCTCCCCTAGCCACAGTTGTAAGATGTTGGTCTAATTTTAGCTGTGGATCTAGGAGAACTCCCAAATTGTGAACCTGTTCTGAGGGAGTTAATTTCTCTCCCCCAAGAACCAAGGAGGGACAGTCGACATAGTCCTTAGGAGGCAATATCCATATCCATTGGCATGCCTGGAATCTCAGCAGCCAAATCCAAGCATGCACACACTTCAAAATCTCTCTTCCCCATAATTGTGCAGCAAAGCAGAGAGAGAAGGACTACAAGCTCTGTGTCTGCCCAGATTTCCAAACATACACAGACCCCTCCCCTCAATTCCTTCTTTCTCCACCTCTATGGAAGTCTTTATAGAGATGTAAAGAAAAGGATTTTAAGCTACTGTACATGCTTGCATGGATTTTGGTTGTAGAGATCTAAGCAGGCACAAATTGGCAGGGAGCTCTTTTAACCAGTCCCCAGAGACAAGAGAGTCCCCTCAGCAGGCGGCCACAGCTTGCAACCTTCCCAGCTGGCTTTCCTATTGACTTTCTGAATTGGCTGGCAAAGTAGATTGCAAATGGTGGTTACATGATCCTGGGGCATTTAGCAATTGGTAATTATGATCATGTGACTTCTTGCGTGGTTGCAACGTTTTGTGATGGGTGGGTGCAGTGGCAGAGAAGTAACATACATGAGTCCATGACAAGTGTTTCCCTTTCTGGAAGATCTAATAGGGCAGGCTGATGTAATCGAGGAGATTATTTTTTTTGTAAGTCTTCCTTTTTTGACTTTTATTTATTAACGTTTGATTATTAATTTTTTAGTCTTCCAGATATCATTTCAGAACTTCATTGATTACCATACAAAAATGTAAATATTATTGTAAAGAAAATCACAGCAAACTTCCTGAAGCTTAATATCAGGTAATATTATAGAAGAGGACCAGCAATAAGATAGGACAGCACTAAGTAATTTGAAAGTAGGAAGTACCTAAATCAAATAAATAAATAAAAATTCAGACTTCAGTTCCAAGCCGGTATGGTCAATGGCATAGAAATATAATCCAAAGTATCTAAAAGTTGCTTCTTTGCCCCATAATTATAGTTTTACAACATATTATGAAAGCTGAAGGGGAAAAAAGCAGATACGTGAATAGTTCCCTTATCAATTTTCTTTAGCTAATATAGATAAAAGCTGTTTGATTTGGGTTTTCTTTTTTGCTTCAGGAAGACTATTCTGCATTACCTTTTGAACTCATTAATTGTCCCCATGTTTATTTCCACAATATCCAGCAGCTATTTAGGGATTCTAATGCTGCACTTCTGAAGTGAATATATGCAAAATTGCTATCACATGAACCAGCCTGATTTTTAAGGGCAATTTTTGAAGTATGTTTTACATAGCCTTAGCTTTCTCTTGTCAGGATGACCTTGGCCAGTACAACTTTGAGGCACAAGATATAGACAATCAACACATACAATCTAACAGAGAAATTGATAGAGCAGCAGACAAAAGAATGGTGAAAAAGAATGATTAGAACAAGGACAAAGAAAAACAACAGTGCTGGCAAGGATTTTCTGTCAAGGTTTGGTAGATCTTTGACCTAAACATCACAATAAAAGCATTAAAAGAATTGACACCCAGGTACACCCACACAAAAACCTCACTGTATTCTCTTCTTCCGAGAAAGATAATTGTAAAAGCCATAGTTTCAAAACTAAGACCAACTGAATGAAAAGGAACTCAGTTATCTATTCAAGGACAAACATATGAATTATTAAGTAATGCAACAACTGTAATGAACTTGACTACATTTTTCCATGTTACACATTTTAAAAAAGAAATGAATTTCAATGATTTTCAATGCACAAAGAGTTATACAATCTCCATTGGTAGAATCTTATGAAGAAATAAAAAATCTTCACATATGAAAACTCATGGTACAGAAACTTTAGGGAATATACTATTTGAAGAGACTCTGGACTATGCCTGAATTATAAAAAAAATCAGAAGGGCACTAAAATTAATTAATAGATATTCTAAGAACTTTTAAAGATTTCAAAGATCAGTGTATGCTGATTATTTTTACTGCTTACAATAATAATGGGTTTGAAGTTCAATTCACCTGGGAACAAACCCAATTATAATAATTTGAGTTATATCCAAGTCAGCCTGCTTAAGACTGTGTTGTAGACTAGAAGTCAATGATACGTCTTTCTGTCTCTTTCTACTCAATAGTAATTTGTGGTAAAAATCATGTTTAGATGCTTTAAATATTTTATATACTTAATCTATTTTTGGTCCAAAGATGTCTAAGATAGCAAACAAATTATTCACATAAACAACCAACTTAAAATCATTGAAAACTACAAAAGGATGAATTCAAAAGAGTTACTACAAAACAACAAAATGTGATAAATTAAATACTCTATCCAAATGCCTGTTAAAATAAACGCCCTCAAAAGTCAACACCAATGAAGATCCTGAAATATAATATGAATGTGTTGTAATCAAGACACAAAGTACAGCATCCAAAGCTGGTCCTTAGACAGCTTTACTCTTCACTCTATTTTGGAATCAGGTTCGACAATCATACTTTTTGACATCTACACAAAATTGCTGGAGAAATGCTGGATATTCTTTCTCTGTCATCAGTGTGTTCATGAGAGTTAATCTGATGGGTTTGTTTCTCTCTGATGTACTTAATAGAGCCGAGGTGGCGCAGTGGTTAAATGCAGCACTACAGGCTACTGCTAGTTCAGCAGTTCAGCTGTTCAAATCTCACCGGCTCAAGGTTGACTCAGCCTTCCATCCTTCTGAGGTCGGTAAAATGAGGACCCAGATTGTTGGGGGCAATATGCTGAACTCTGTAAACTGCTTAGAGAGGGCTGTAAAGCACTATGAAGCGGTATATAAGTCTAAGTGCTATTGCTAAGTGCTATTGCTATTAATAAAGCATTGGGTATTCTGAATTAGTGTTCATGTCAGATTAGATGAAAGTAAACCTCTTCTGAATACTGAGAATATATTCTTAGATTCTAATATATTTTTTGAAGAAGGAGGATAAGAAAGAGGAGGAGGAGGAGGAGGAGGAGGAGGAGGAGGAGGAGGAGGAGGAGGAGGAGGAGGTGGAGGTAGAGGTGGTGGAGGAGGAAGAAAACAACAAGTGGTTAGCTATTGCTTACTATGTTAATATCTATATATCTGTATTGGTTAACCTAAGTACTCAGGTCTAACCTCAATAGATCTGCACTTGCACGTTCCCTCTTACCATTGCTATACCTTACCAAATGAATTAAGGATGAAGTTGGAGAAAAATAAACAATATAGTTATTGTGGTAGGGTAGAATTAATTGCATTTGCAGAAACTCGAAAGTTACTTCTGCTACTATAGTGAAAACTGTCATCTAACTTTTGGATGTTTGCTGCCTTGCAAAAGTACCGTATTTTTCGGAGTATAAGACGCACAAAAGTATAAGACGCACCTTAGTTTTGGGGGAGGAAAACAAGGAAAAAAGGCCTCTGCCTCCCAGCAATTTGCCAAACAGCAAACAGCACAGATGATATATACTGTTTGCTGTGTATTTCTGTGCATGTGTGCTTGACCCATAGAAATAGCAAAGAATTGGAGAAATGTACATTATGGCAGTATATTAATCCCAGAAAGTTTTCTTAAATGTAATCACACTAACTCCTCCCAATTATTTAAATAGATCTACTCCAAACATGATTAAGTCAGGGTTTAATTCAGCTGCCTTATTTTAATACTAATACTTAGTACTAAATCAGGACATTTCAGATTATACTTTTACAGATCTTTAAAATTGATGTGGCTTTCTGGAAGGCTTTCTGCTATTTAAAAGAAGATACAATAGCACTGGGCCTCTTCAGAGCAAGAATTTATTTTAAAAAGCTTCTTCATTTTGTTAAGTTGTCTAGAACAATAATAAAGCAGTCTTTAAAAAATAAGTCTTATAATTTGAACACTCTACAAACATTTAACAAAATAACATATTAACAGAATCTGCCTCTACCTAGGATGGAACTCACAACCTCCTGACTGTGAGGCAAGAGCTCTACCTCTAGGCTACAGCTTACCTTGTTGCAATTTCAGCAGTGTAATATTGCCACCAGTTTATCTCCCAGCATTTTGTCTCATTACAGCCACCGTAGTTAGTTTCATTTTACCACGTGGCTTGCAAGCCTCTGTCAGCTGTAGATCGGGAGTCAAGTAATCTCTTAGTGTGCTATAAGGCTTCTGTTTCTGTTCTGTTTGCTGCAAAGAAGTAAATTGCTGGCAGGCAGAGGCCAAAGGGTGGGGGTGGCTGGGTGGGGCTACATTCAGTGTATAAGACGCACCCAAATTTTCACCCTCTTTTTGAGGGTAAAATGGTGCGTCTTATACTCCGAAAAATATGGTAACTCTAATCTCAGAATTCCTTGAGAATATCTTCTTTTAGAATTGAATCAAAGAACACAGGACTAAATATGCTCCAATCTCAGTGCAACTCACACATCTCCCTAAGATACATACAGAATGTTTAAAGATTTACTTTAGTTTAAAATGTAAAATAAATCATATTTAAAAAACCTTACATCTTACCAATTAGATCACAGAAACATTTTTCTCTTTTGAACAAAGAACCTTAAAGCAATTCCTTAATTTCTTTCCATCGAATTTAAATGATTATAAAAAAATGCAAAAGCAATTTTCAGCATAACGTTCTGCAAAAGATCACTTGCCAGGTTACCATGTTTGGAGTGAAAATAAAAGCTCTGAGAACACCCTTGAATTTCTTTCTGAGCCAGGCTTAGAGTAATGCTTGTGGGATCCTCTAGAAACTCTGTATCAATAGAAATTATTGAACTTCTAAAAATTATGTGTGTATAAAAGATGCTTACGAGGAGATATCAGGGAAAAGAATAAAAGAAAGAAAAATTCAGCCAAATCTGCCTAAATATATATTCCTACTTTTCCTTACTAAAATATAAATTAAAAATAATTTAAGCATAAATTGCTTTGCTCTTTTTTCCATCATCCTTCGCACGGTCTAAGCAAACTATAAGTCAGAGTGAGCTGCAGGATTGCAAGGTAAAGGCATACTGGCAGAACAATGATAGATGATCCAATGTAATAGTGATGTGTAATTTTCTGTAAAATCTGTATTTATGTAGCAGCACAGATCATAACTGCCTATATTTTTAGAGTTATTTATTATATCTGCCTGAAATCCTTCAAAGATTTGTACTTCTATGGGATGATTAGACTGGACTCTGGTTATATTATAAAGTATGAAATGTGCACGTTTCCAGTTTCTTGACTATTTCTTTAGCGGGGTAATGGCACATAGATATTTTTAAAACATTATTAGTCTTTTTTTGTAACAAAACAAACTTTAATCTTTAAAAGAAGGTAAAGTAATATATACTAATGTACATGCAAACATATAAACCTATATTAAATAGCCACTTGTTTAGCAATGAATTGACTGCTACATTATGAAAAATAAATGATATTATTATAAGACATCACGGAATCTCTGCTACAGTAAAACATATTGACACATAATTTGAGTTAATAGAAAATAGTACTTTTTCCAAAACAACTCATACATTTCCAGCAACCATTCCTTGACATCTGGAATAATATCATTTTCTTTTTGTAGTCTAAATTTATTTATTTATTTATTTCATGTATGGCAAAAATGTTAAAAAGCACATTACAATTACATTCTCAATGAGCAAATATGAAACTATGCACCCCAATGATCAATACAATCACATAATGTGACATAACATTACACTTGACATAAGTCCCCCTCATTCAGGACATTTGTACTAGTGCTTGGTCACTGAATGAATTGTCATGATTTGAGGATAGCAATAGCACTTATAATTATACACAACTTCACAGTGCTTTACAACTGTTTAGAGTTGTAAACTCTAAACAGTTTACAAGCTCAGCATATTGCCTCCCAAAATCTGGGTCCTCATTTTACCGACCTCAGAAGGATGGAAGGCTGAGTCAACCTTGAGCTGGTGAGACTTGAACTGCCAAACTGTTGGCAGCAGAAGTAGCCTGCCATACTGCATTCTTACCACTGCGCCACCATAGCTGATCTTTAGAAGATTTATGGGAACGCTTTAATGTTAATATTAAAGATGTTAATGTAATCTTCAGTTAGATAACAAAGCTTTGGAACTGTGTTTATATTGAGCATTGCATCCCAATATTGTCCATTCATTCAGTGACCAAGGACTAGTTACAAAATGTGTGAATGAAGGGCACTTATATCAAGTCCTCAGAATTTCACTCTCCCAGCATACCCCCATTTACATGCTTATGATATTTGTCTTGCCACGCAGCTCACAATTACATTGGAGTGAGTCACTATTATTAGCTTTATTTTTGTACTGGATTCCATCAAGCAAGAAAGGAACTCAGGTGCCTTTGAGGCACCAAAGTATCTGGTCCATATTTTCCCAGGAGAACATGCTTAAGCTAAACATACCTCCAATACTGTGAATTGGGAAGACCAAATTTTATTTAAAATCAAGGAAATAGTAATTAATAGTACTTGGAAAGAGTAATTAATAGTACTTGATTTAAAGTCACGGTCCCAACTTTTACACAGATTTCCAATAACATCATTTACCAACAATTTTGAAAGTAGATTCCTCCCACCAAAGCAATGGATATTGATGAATCACCTTCTTGTGGGGCAGAGCCAGCCTCCAAGTCCCTCCCTATGAGTGGTATAAAGGTTTTTCTGGTTGTGTTTTAAAACCTGTTTCAGGGTTCAATTTTCATTAAGTTTTACAAGGGTATAGAAGATGTTTATTAAGTTTGATGGTTTACATTTTTCAAATTCATATTGTAATTTAATAAAGTTTGTTAATTCTTGGGAAAAGCACTCTGAGTTTGATCTTTGTCCCTCGTAAAAGAGGGGGTGCTGAGGCACAAGGGGTCATATTTATAGCTTTGGAAACTCGATCCTGATTGGCTGGAGGGCAGATTTAACCCATTCTTGGAGGCTAGCTCCGCCCCACGAGAAGGGGCGTTCAGGTAAGTATACAATGCCCTTTCTCCCATAGGAGCCGAGGTGGCACAGTGGTTAAATGCAGCTACAGCAGGCTACTCCAGCTGACTGCTAGTTCAGCAGTTCAGCTGTTCAAATCTCATCAGGCTCAAGGTTGACTAAGCCTTCCATCCTTCCGAGGTGGGTAAAATGAGGACCCAGATTGTTGGGGGCAATATGCTGAACTCTGTAAACTGCTTAGAGAGGGCTGTAAAGCACTATGAAGCGGTATATAAGTCTAAGTGCTATTGCTATTGCTATATATACATACACACACATATATATACATACATACATACACACACACACACACATATATACACATATATATATATACATACACACACACACACACACACACACATATATATATACATACATTCTATATATTTAAATATATTTATCTACACATATTTAGAATCGTTTGAGTATATAAAGCCCAGATATTTAATATGAATAAAAAGTCACTTGGAAGTAAATCCTATCTATAGATTTTTTATATTATTATTATTATTATTATTATTATTATTATTATTATTATTATTATTATTATTATTATTATTATTATTATTATTATTATTATTATTATTATTATTATATTTGCTTGCTTCTCATCTTACTTCCAAGTGACTTGGTTTTATATAATAGGATAGCAATAGCAATAGCACTTAGACTTATATACCACTTCACAGTGTTTTTTACAGACCTCTCTAAGTGGTTTACAGGATCAGCATATTGCCCCCAATAATTTGGGTCTTTATTTTACCAACCTGAGAAGGATGGAAGGCTGAATCAACCTTGAGCCTGGTAAGAATCGAACTGCTGGCAGTCAGCAGAATTAGCCTGCAATACTACATTCTAACCACTGTGCCACCATGGTTCAGGATAATATATAATTTATCCCAACTTATTTTATAACCAGAATATTTTCCAAAACATTGCACAGCTTTTATAAAATTAGCCAAATAAGTAGAGTATTGATCCAAAATTGCCAAAGTATCATTAATATACAGGAATAATGTATACTGACAGTGTTATAACCTTAGTATCTATAAATTGTCTTACTATGGTAGCCAAAAGTTTATGACTCATATTAAATGGCAGGAAAGAAAATGACTATGTATTCATTATATAATAGAAAATAATCTGGAGAAAATTTCATGGAAAGATATATCTAATCATCACTTGCTTTAAGAATTTTATCCAATCAAAACCAAAGGCTTTTCTGCTGATACAATTCTAAAGATACTAACAGTGCTGAGTCTTTTCTATCCTTGGCTATGCAACTATATCAACTAATAACTAAATTATATGAAATCTGAATATGTTTTGATAAACAAGATTGGGATAAATTAATGATATCTGCCCAGACTTTCTGCAAGCTTCCTGTCAGTATGGTAGTTAAGATCTTGGTATCCATATTGATTAAGGAAATGGGTCTATAACTGGCACACAATTTAGAATTCTTGCCTTGTTTTAAAATCATTTTCATGCATGCCTCATAGAGAAGAATATTTGTAGCTCAGGGTTGACACGAGGGGTCCTTGGTAGTCTCTGAGCTTGCTTGTTTTCTTGCAGACATTTCATTACTAGCATTGCTAGCACTGACAATATTACCTAGTTTGGGTGATGAAATGTCTGCAAGAAAACAAACAAGCTCAGAGAGCGCCAAGGACCCCTCATGCCTCATAGAATGATAATGGCAATTTACCATCTTTAAAAAGTCATTATACACCTCCAAAAATATGGGAGTCAACGATCTATAAATGCTTTATACCATTCCCCTGAAAAGCCACCTGAGCCAGGTGCTTTTCAATTTGCCATAATTCAATAGAATCTAATAGTTCCTGCAGCGAAGAGGAGCTTCCAGAATATCAATATTATCTAATGATAACAATTGAATATCCATCTGACTCAGTAATCGATTTATCTCACGATGGTTCTTTTGTCATCCAAATTATAAATTGACTTGTAAATAACTAAAAAAAACCTGATCATTAATAGCAGCAGAATCAAAAACAGTCTAATCATCCTTAGTAACTGTTTCAGAAATCAAAATCTGCTGATTTTGTTGCTTCAAATGATTTGCTAGCCAGTTCCCAAGTTTTCATCAGATACCCAATACTTTAATTTTAATCTGCTCAATGAAAATTCTATCTTGTCAGAATGGAAATCCCTTGCTCTGTTGGTTCTTCTGCATAATTTAATAGACTTTCTATAACTGAAGTTTGATGCTTAAGTTTGTTTTTCTTGCTTTCTGTTAGAGCAGGGGTATCAAACTGGCAGCATGTATGCCAGATGCTTCATGCACAGGCCACCCTAGCTCCGTAAAGGGAAATCATCATGAAACGTCACATGATGGCAATGTGACGCCATGAGTTTAACACTCATATGTTAGAGCATAACCAATAAGATAACCTTCCATACCTTTAAGAATCCCACTCATTCTGAAGAGATGAGTTACAACTGATTTCAAATAAACATGAAACAACTTTCAATGTACTTATTCAAAAAATGTCTTTCATTGGTACAATTCCTGAATTCCCCATTTTTATTTAAATGTGCTTCCATGATTGATGGGGTTTACCTTGTACATTGGAGACTACAGCCTTTGCCGGGGAATACCTGTCAGTATGTAACAATATTACCTAGTTTTTGTAACCCAGTTGGGACATAAATTAATTAGCCTTTTGATCTTTAAAATACCACTTATTTCTATCCTGATTGAACAATCAACTTGGTCCCCAAAGTTTTAGAGAGCAGAACCTGGGAAGTAGGCCTGAAGATGCAGTAAGGTATAGACACATAGTATGGTTTATTTATTTATATGTCAAATTTCTGAATTGCCTATTTCTCTCCTAGAGGGAAAGTGGGTAGTGTACAATTTTATAAAACATTAAAAAAAACCCAAATAACTTAAATTTTAAAATTAAAAAAAAGTAAATCAAACATCATAGAATTGCAAAAGATGCAGAGTCCCAAGATGGAGTGACTAGGAGTTCTTAATACAGGTGGGGATGGCATTTGCATGGGGCCAATTAGCCTCTGTATCCAGTGTTGGGCTGCTGCCGGTTTGGACCAGTTCGGTCGAACCAGTAGTTCCAATGATCAGCTGACCCCGTCCACCCGCCCCCTGTGCTATCCTATATTTCCTTCTTTCTGGCTCAGCTGATTGGCGCGGCACAGCTGATTTCCAACCCTCCGCTGTTGTACTTAGTGGGGCTGCCTTAGAAGGTAAGCAGCTGAGCTTCAAATTGCTGTATTTTGAATGCTGCATGCAATCACGAACCAGTTGATAAACCAGTTGCAGCCCACCACTGCCTGCGTCCCTCACACAAGGCTACCCAGCTAAGTTTTGGCTCCTTTGTGGAAGAACAAAAGATGAGGGCAAGTTGTTCCACAAAGTAGGGGCACTGGCAGAGAAGGCCCCTTTCCTTGGCCCTGCAAGTGGAACTACTTTGACTGCTGGAGTCTGTAGCATGCTTTTCCTGCCTGAATATGTGGAACAGGCTGATGTGATAGGGCAAAGCCGGTTCTGTATCATAAAATCATAGTACTGGAAAAAAAAACTTGAAGGTTTTCTAGTCCAATCCCCTGTCCAAGGCTTCCTTATTCCATCCTGCACAAATGGTTGTCCAGTCTTTTCTTGAAAACCTTCAAACAATGGAACCTCCACAACTCTGGGAGACAAGCTGTTCCATTCAGTTACTGTTGTCACTGTTAAGAAGTTTCTCCTTTGGACACTTTGCAAAAAGCAGTGACTAGCATTGGATACATTTCTGAAAGGAAACAAACCACCTAATGCAAGTATGAAAGATTACAAGAACATAGAATACCTATAGAAGGCACAATCCCTCAGGTCTCATCAGGTCAGATGGCTGCATTTTCTTTTCTTTTCTTTTTCAGTTGTTATATTATGTGCAGTATATTCTTAGCCTGGAAAGGGGTGGGGTAGAGACTATAGAGACTATAGAGAATATACTGTAGATGCACTATAATCTAAGTCTGAACATGCTCATCACTCCCTACCACAATTCTGAAATGATTTTCTTGGAAAGCTATCTGGTTTACTTCAGCCTATCAATAATACAATTGAGACCACAGGATTCTCTTTCAGTGGATTTTATTAGCGATCTTCCCTGTGTAGAAGGTTATTGGACTATTTTTGTGATCGTCAAAACAATCTAAAGGGGGGAGCAAGGAACACTTGCAAGGTAGAGCTGAGGAATTCGCAGAGTTTCTGTCGGATAAAGTCGCTCGGATCCGGTCGAACCTGGACTCTGGCTGGGCAGAGTCCATGGAGTTGACGAGGGCTAGTCTTAGTCCACCGTTGTGGGAGGAGTTTGGGCCTGTTTCTCCTGAGGATGTGGACAGAGCCGTGGGGGCGATGGGGGCCTCCACCTGTTTATTGGACCCGTGCCCCTCCTGGTTGGTCTCGGCCAGCAGGGAGGTGACACGCAGCTGGATCCGGGCAGTGGTCATCGCTTCTTTGGAGGAGGGATCCGTACCGCAGTCGCTAAAAACTGCGGTGGTGAGACCCCTCCTGAAGAAGCCTTCCCTGGATCCAGCTGACTTGAAGAACTTTCGTCCGGTCTCCAACTTACCTTTTTTAGGGAAAGTTGTGGAGAAGGTGGTGGCTACTCAACTTCTGCGACTTCTGGATGAAACAGAACATCTAGATGCCTATCAGTCGGGTTTCAGGCGCGGGTACAGTACAGAAACTGCCTTGGTCGCTCTGATAGATTATCTCTGGCGGGCCCGGGATGGGGGAAATTCCTCTATCCTGGTGCTACTTGACCTCTCAGCGGCTTTCGATACCATCGACCATGGTATCCTTCTGCATCGTCTCGGCGAGTTGGGAGTGGGAGGCACCGTTTTACGGTGGTTCTCCTCTTATCTCGCCGATAGGATGCAGTCGGTGTTAACAGGAGGGCAGAGATCCTCCCCTAGGCCCCTGTTATGCGGGGTGCCTCAGGGGTCGGTTCTCTCGCCCATCCTGTTTAACATTTACATGAAACCGCTGGGTGAGATCATCCGCAGACATGGGGTGCGTTTCCACCAGTACGCTGATGACACCCAGCTGTACATCACCACCCCGTCTGACTTCAGTGCGGCAGTTGATGTAATGTGCCGGTGCCTGGACGATGTTAGGATCTGGATGGGGAGGAACAGACTCAGACTCAACCCTGACAAGACTGAGTGGCTTTGGATATTGCCTCCTAAGGACTACGACAACTGTCCCTCCTTGGTTCTCGAGGGAGCGAAACTGACTCCCTCGGACCAGGTCCGCAACTTGGGGGTCCTCCTAGATCCACAGCTAAAATTGGAGCATCATCTTACTGCTGTGGCTAGGGGGGCCTTTGCACAGGTTCGCCTTGTGCACCAGTTGCGGCCATATTTGGAGAAGGAGGCTCTACTCACGGTCACTCATGCCCTTGTCACCTCCCGTTTGGACTACTGCAACGCGCTCTACATGGGGCTACCCTTGAAGAGTATCCGGAGACTCCAACTGGTACAAAATGCGGCTGCGCGTGCTGTGGTGGGTGTACCAAGGTACACCCACATGACACCTATACTCCGCCAGCTGCATTGGTTGCCCATTAGTCTCCGGGTCCAATTCAAGGTGTTGATCATCATCTTTAAAGCCCTTCATGGCTTAGGACCAGGTTATCTCCGGGACCACATTCTGCCTCATACTTCCCTTCGACCGGTTAGGGCCCACAGAGTTGGCCTCCTCCAGCTCCCGTCAGCCAAGCAATGCCGGCTGGTGGGTCCTAGGGGGAGGGCCTTCTCTGTGGCAGGCCCCGTGCTCTGGAACCAACTTCCTCCAGAGACCCGAACTATCCCCACCCTGCTGGCCTTCCGAAAAGCCGTTAAGACGTGGCTTTTCCTGCAGGCAGGGGGCAGAGCTTAATGCCAGCTGAACTCTCCCCCGGGTATGCTTGGTTGTTGAATGGTTGTTTTTTATACTGTAATTTTTAATTTTTATATTATGTTTTTAAATTCTGTTTATTGGTTATTTCTTGTATTTTTCTTGTGTTGTACGCCGCCCTGAGTCCCTCGGGAGTTGGGCGGCATATAAGAAAAGCCAAATAAATAAATAAATAAATAAATTACTAAAATGGCTCATTTTACTCCTTGCAAGATCCTTTCATCAGCTCAGAAAACTTTGCAACTTTTCCTAAGCCGCAATTTTATATAACTAGCTTATTAAATGAAATAATTTTGGATTGTGGCTCTTGGTTTACATGCAAGGTTTGGACAACAATCTTTATGTCACACACTCAGTTTTGGCAAGGTAAAGTGAATATGTGGTCAGAAACCAAGCAACACCATAATATTTCTTTGATTCTGGGTTATTATCCATTGAACTGAACTGCTTCATAATTTTGTGGTTGTCCTGAATGCCTGACTCCTTCTATAGCCAGGACATCTTGTTGGTATTATTTTGTTGTGTAAGGTTTTAATTCTCACTCCCGAAGGGCATATCACCCTAATTTATAGGAAATATTGGCCTTGATCTGTTATCAGCAAAAGTCATACTTTAAATAAATGTCTATTTACTTATTATAAAAACTATATAATAGGCTGTGCATGCTTAAAAAATGATTCAGTCTCTGCTATTAATTGAAGCAGACTGATTTCGTTTTTCAAGGTATCTATACAAACCTGGAAATAGTGCTTCACTTTTAAGAATCTTTACTTTACTACTTTAATGAGTAGATTCCTTAAAACAGCATCAGTTTTCCCACTTAGACTCATGGAAAGCCTGGGGGGGAGGTAGGGTGAGAATCAGGCAGCGTAATTAATTGGAGCGATATGCTGCAGTCCTGGAAGGTTCAAAGCATTTCTTCTGAATCATTTTTGAATTGTGCACAGCCCCACTATTTTAAGTGTAACAAACTCCAGCTTGTTATCAAATGTTTTTACAAATTCTGTGCAATAAGGCGACAATCACAAATAAAACTACCACCATAACTACCAAAACTAACCCATTCATTTTTAATGGGTTTTTCAATGGTGACTTGTTTAAGTTTGCATCTCTCTCTCTCTCTCTCTCTCTCTCTCTCTCTCTCTCTCTCTCTCTCTCTCTCTCTCTCACACACACACACACACACACACACACACACACACACACACACACACCGAGCAATGTGTATGGCCACATCAATAGTCTGATAATGTTTTATTTTGTTACCAATGACCCTAACAATTGGGACTAGAATGGCAAAAATGTATGGACAGTTTTCATTTGAATGTCAATTGCTTAGATATTTCTTCAAAGCTTCCTGCCAAATACAATTGCTATTGTAATTTTAACAACTCACAATTAAGTCTAACACTCTAAAAAAAATTAACACATAGATTGAACACAAAATACACAGGGAGACTCTGTTATTTTTTAAGCCTAGGTGACTGGCTTTTGAAATGTTGACCACATAGAAAATACTCTTGGATTTGGATTAATAAGATCCAACATTTTGTTCCTGCAATATAATTACAGCATCTCTCCTGATAGTTAATGATTCCCAAAGAATCTGGAATCCTTTAGCTTCTTCTTGTTTAAAAGGCCTTTGCAATGGCTGGCCAATTCTCTCCATGTGTGTGCAGGGTTGCGAATGTTTGTAGATAGAAACCTTCACCTCTCTAGCGAGCAAGCCTTTTTCTCCTCCAGTGGCTTTTCATGGAGATTCTAGCTGTGTTCAATAGCAAAATTGATTCTAATTGCATCTCAGCAGGTGATATAATTTAACCTGAGGCAAAAGCAATTGTTTTTATTCAAAATTATGCACACTCTCTGAGTGATGTTTTTTAAAAAGATATAATTGAATACTGAAAAAGCAAATGGTGTTTTTTCTTTCTTTCTCCCTTTCTTCTGCAATACTATGAAAAGCTATCTTGCAAGAAACATTTTGGTTAATAATATACAAAAAGTGTTGTTTTCAGGCCAAAAATCATAACAAACATCGCCTCCAACACCCTACTCCCAGATATATTGGATTCATACACTTACCACTTTCTATGAATGCAACCTGTTCTTTGGCACAATGCACATTAAATATAAATAATCATATTTTTCTTGCATAAATATGTTTTATATTGTCAAACATCTGGTAAATAAGAAATGGATAGCACAGGGAATGTAATCATAGACTCTGCACAATCATCATGCTTTCTTTCTAGTGTCTTATCTCATTAGAATCCTTAGCATGTGCTCGTTGTCTTCTTGCATTCTGAAGCAAAATAAGAAATAACAGAGAAGTTGATTAAGCATTCACAGAACCATTTGTCAACAAGAACTTTGATATAATATGTTCCATGCCACCTATTGAGATGCTATCCAAGCTGGTTGATAAGCAATTTGGCAATTTTACTGAATACCCACAGACATAAAGACACACAGACAGGACTGAAAACAAAAGAAAACAAACAAGTCTGAATTATTATTTGCCGTTGGATATAAGTTGAGCTAAGTCCTTGAGATCCGACCTTCTCTTTCCTGAAATGACAGGCATTTCCATGCTGTTTTCTCCTTTTAGCCTTCTTGCATTCTTGTGAGACATATTAATAGCTGCATCAGGTTGAGATAATGTAGCCAGGGCTGAACATTACTTATTCATAAATTGAAAAGATGCTAACATTTATAGGCAAAGGGTCGGGAGGGCAGAGTTCCAGCACGTAAAGGAGTGGGTAAGATTTCACAACACATGACATTTTGAGTTTTCTATTCATTATTTCTTTTATTTGTATCAGTTTGCTAGGACTTCCACAGGTTTAGTACTGGAATAAGCCTTATTACTTGTAATATTTCTCAAATAGTCCTTGGCTGCTTTTAATAAGCTCAGACCAAACTGAGAACACTGGAAGTTGCTTTCTGACTTCTTCATCCTGAACCTGGCTTCCCAATTTGTAAGCTCAGTTAGAATTGTTACAATTGTTAGAACTGTTTATTTGGTAAGGATTTTGCGAGACTATTTCACTGGTAATATGCTGAAAGAATCTTCTACTGTTAACAAATCCTGTTTATACTTACAGTACCTGTTTTATGAAAGAGCAATTGTATCTGAGATTTTCTCCAATTACAACATAAACAAATACCTGTCAAGGTGACATTTTGGAAAACACCAATTATAATGCCGAATAGTCTTTACAGATATAGATAGAGGTAAAGGTATATGCAATTGCTGAATGAAGAATCTTCAAGACTAATAGCAATAGCAATAGCACTTAGACTTATATACTGCTTCATAGTGCTTTACAGCCCTCTCTAAGCGGTTTACAGAGTTCAGCATATTGCCCCCAACAATCTGGGTCCTCATTTTACCGACCTCAGAAGGATGGAAGGCTGAGTCAACCTTGAGCCCGTGAGATTTGAACAGCTGGACTGCTGAACTAGCAGTCAGCTGAAGTAGGTTGCAGTGCTGCACTTTAACCACTGTGCCACCTCGGCTCCTTAATGTTACCCCACTAAGGGTATATTGAGCAATATCTGCCATAACTTCATGAATTGCCAAATTCCATCTTGGTTGTGAATCAAAGATGATAAAGTGTGGGGAAAAAAATGGAAAAGCAATGGGATCATAACATATGCTTATGCTTGTTTTCCATTTGTAAAGAGCAAGAATAAAGTAGCTCATTGGAGGGATTTTCCTTTTCCACTGAATATATAGTCTATTGCACCTAAAAAGAGAAAAAGGCAAGAATAAACTTTCAAACCAATTCTGTCCAAAAGATTTATCTGAATTCTGTCTAAATCTTTAACAGAAATGTGACACTGCAACAAGAAAGCATGTAAGGGTTAAAGTGGCTTATTCGTTGTAATCGCCTGACGTTAAATAAATAAATAAATAAATAAATAAATAAATAAATAAATAAATACAGAGCACCTTTGTAAATACATGCTGTAAGGAATATGTCAACACCATTATGGTCATCGGTCACATAGTTTATAGCATTCACATTCCTTTTTAGTGTTCGTTGAGAAAGAATTTACCTTCACTGTAAGGTCATAAATTTTATTAAAAACCTCCAGGGGAAACTATAGCAAAATGTGGCAGACAGTAGACAGGAAACTGTAAATGGAAAATCTTGTCAGGGATGGGGGTGGAAGTTGTTCATTTTCTTGTTCTTGCTGCTGATGTATGTGATAGATTACTTCAACAACATTTCACAGAGATCATAATAAGACTTTAAAATCTACAAAATGAATAAGGGGGAAAAAGACATCAAGGAGATGTTACTAGCGCTTTGTCTTTTCACTGAACATTTTTTGGTGTGGTTCATATTTTTCCTGTGTAGTTGGTTAGTATTTCTTTGCTACAAGAAAAAAAATGCAAATATTAATGATATTTTTCAGAGACCTAGCAAGAGGCTTATAAAATATACAAAATTTCCAAAAGTTGAAACTATATGAACCGTGGCATTTTTGTGCCAGGCAGATTGTATAGATAAGTACCTGCTTCATAGCTTAGTGCTTTATATTGTATGTATAGACCTAAGGACATTTTTATAATCTATGTATAAAATTAAAAAAGGCACCAAATGGTAAAGAAATGAAATGTTTATTGAAACTAATTTACCATTTCCAACAGATATAACTGGAATTAATCATAGAATTTTCTACTTTATTTCAATAAACTAAAAACATATTTTGATCATTTTTAATTCAACTCTTTTATCCCTTTGTTGGAAAATAGCTGTTTTCTGATCAGCACTTGCAGAGTCTTCAACTGTTATCTTATTTGAAATAACCGATCAATTTAAAACAGAAGGAGCACCAAAACTGAGTGCTTATAAAATTAATATTTTCCCCATACTCTTTTTCTTCCATTTTTACCATAGAACAAAGCTTTCTTTTATTTTTATCTTTCAAATGTATATATCACCTTGCAAACTAAAGTTTTCCCATCCTAAGTGCATTCAAAAATGTACACAGGAAGGGCAGGTTTCATGTAATTTTAAGGTTATGACTTTATAAAAGCTATGGCAGGCTTTTAAAAATGCCTGTCTCCTTATCAGAAAGTGAACTCATCACAGAATTAGAGAAATTTCAAAAGCATTTTGCAGTATTACATGGGAAGGTGCTACTGAGATCCCTGCATTAAAAGCTCCACCAACCACATAGATGCACTTGAGTGGTTAGAAGCTTCTTAAATAGGGTTTTGATTTACACAAAATGTATTGCCCTTCTATTCTCTTTCGCCATTATTTTTTGAAAGCATTCACAGCAATTTGTTCATGTAGTGTTCCCCCCTGCCCCCATTTTGCAATGCAATATTTTGGCTGTTCAAAGAAGGTTTTTGTGATCATGGGTGTTACAGTCTCAGACTGAAGCACATAGGCTTCAGTCAGGTCCTCCATTCTGGAGGGAAAATACTGACTGCTGATTGGCTAGACTGTCTGGCAGCTCCCTATAAAAGGGCTGGCTGTCAGACAGAGCCTTTGCTGGATTGTAAATAGTTGCCAAATAAAGAGCTGTTGTTTTGAAGCCACTTCTGTCTGCCTCTTCCATTCACCCTATCTAACAGTGGGGAATCTAGGTGCCACAAATGTTCCCATTATGCATTGGCCCTGGTTTTTTTTAAAGAAAGTTTGTGACTAGAGGCATTGGCAAAATCTGAAACTTTCATCAAAATGCCAGTATGGCACCAGGCTAGAAAGCGAGAAATCGTGAGTTCAAGTCCTGCCTTAGCCATGAAAGGCAGCTAGGTGACTTTGGGCTAGTCACTCTCTCTCTCTCAGCCTGATCTACCCCACAGGATTGTGGGGGTAGATCCCCATAGGGAATCTACCTCCCCATAGGAGGAAGGTGTGTTGGATATGTTCATTGCCTTGAATTACTTGTAAAAATAATGAAGGCAGGATACAAATAAATAAAAATAAAATGCCTAAATAAGTGTTGAAATGATGCAAGGCAGGCTTCCTATATATGTGCAATATGTATAGAAGAGGCATGATGAAACATGTGCTTCATCATTGCCCCAACCCTATCCCCCCCCCCAATGCCACAGATATTTCATTCTATGATGGTATGATAGAGAGGTGATCTTAACTGCCATAAGGCTGCTGTGACATAGTAAAACACATAGAGTTATCGTATGTTGAACTGAGCATGCTGGAGCTATGTGTCATGAAGTAAGCTGAGGCTACTGTATAGCAATGGGACATTGCCAGAAGTAGCATACAGTGAAGTTGTTAATATGGCACAAAAACAGGAGGCAATTTGGCCTGTGAGAAACAGCAGAAGGACAGACTCATTAAATAGAATTTTAAGGCTTTCTAGCCACTATGAAGTTTTCAGTTCAAGCAACACTCTTCATATGTGGTAGTAAATAATGATATTGCAAGTGTAGGCAACATAGAACAAGTGTCTCATTCCATTAGCTTGCAGCTATTGGGGTAAGGAATAGCTAGCACAGATATGCTGGCAATAGCTCTCACTATTGTTATATTGATGCAAGCTTTCGTGCACGCTGCCATAGCTACATACTGTATACCAGCAAACAAATGTCAAATTTTATTTCTGGGTTTTAAAAGAGAATCAGTATATTAATAAAGTCAGAGATGTAATATAAATAGCAAAGCTTGACATCCAAGAACTTATGCCTGTGAGAAACTTTGAATGGAAATCAATGACAGTTCCAAATAATAAATTTAGGATTGGAGTAGCAAGAAAATATTTCAGAGATTTATTCATCTACTTCCTACTATGAAGTAATCTACTTTTCTATTACAGATATTAAGAGATTATATTTAATGTAGGACCTCAAAAACTGATGTCTAGTATTATTATTCCAGTGATGTCCAAACATTCAGCTGTTTTACTTTAGTGCAATGTCATAGCCATTTACTTCCTACATTTTCCAGACAGACTACAATAATCATATCATATTATATCCATTGAATACAAACCATTAAATCTGAAACTCACCATATTTAAACTCAAAGAAGAAGAAAAATAAATATATATATATATACATTCCATGGTTGAACTTTTCTATTTATTTATTTTATTAAATAAATAATTTATTTTATTTATTAATTTAAATAAATAAAATAATTTATTTTATTTATTAATCAAATTTTATAGCCATCTATCTCATCGAAGGCGATTTTGGGGCAGTATTCAACAATAAATGAAACAGAAAATATTAAAATAATAAAACCAAAAATACAAACCATTGATGAAGGGAGAATAAAAAATGGCTCACTTAACAATTGAGTCATCTAAACAAGTCTCTGGTTCTATGGGAGCCCTGGCCTGGTCATATAATTAAGTTTAATGGCCTTTTAGAATATCAAAAGAGTTGGGGCCAGTCTAATTTTGTGGAGATGGATGTTCCATAAGGTAGGTACCACAGCAAAGAAGGCATGTCTCCACCAAATATAGATACATAGCTGATGGAACCCACAATAAGCCTTTTCTGTGAGATATATGGTCAGTTGATCTAAATGGGGAGAAGCAGTCCCTCAGACAGTGTGGTGCCATGCCATGAAGGGCTTCAAAGATCAAAACCAGCACCTTGAATTGGACCCAGAAGCAAACTGGCAACCAATGCAGCTCATGGAGCACAGATATAAAATGCAAATAAGCACCAGTGCTTATGTCACCTGTTGTTACAAGAAGGATACCACAGGTGTGGGGGGGGAATGGTAAGGTCAATCAAATATCTGATCGAAGCATTCCAGTGGAAATGGCACTAGGTGATTAGATTATCTTTCAATTACCTATTTCAAAGTTGAACCCAATGTAGGGAGTGGGTTTGCTTGAGGCTCAATCCTGCCGTTTGCTGGCAGGAAGCCTAGTGATTCACTGTAGGTGTTTCCCAATAAAATATACTTTGTTGCTTCTATCCCCAAATGCTTTCGTTGGGCTTTTAGTGAATGTTCTCTTCACAACATACTCAAATTTACACAATAATCATTGGATGTGTTTTATTTCAGTATTTTGACTATTTTATCTTTTTCTTTCCTTATTTGTTTTGGACTGCAGTAAGACCGCCTAAGGAATACAGTAAAAATATTGAGTCCTACATTGATGGGAAAGGCATCTAACCAGCAGGCCAAGGTTACCTGAATCTTATATATAGATATTCATCTCTATATATCATACCCTTTGTAATGTAGCAGCATTCTTTTGTCTAGGTACAGACACAAGAAAGCTATGTCAAAATAGATCCTTAGTTTGCCTAAATTAGATTCTTCCAACTTGATGGAAAAACATTCTAAACATATTGTAGAGCAAGCAATTTCAAACTTTCAAGGAGGACTCCATCAGAAAACTAAGTGAGGTGCACTTCAATGTAATTCCATGAAGTGATGCAGCATCCACATATTCTTATTGCAAAGAATGAAGCCCAGAATTTCAGAAAGACATCAATTTGAACTAAGCAATCAGATGTAAGTCATGCAAACCATATGTTGAACCCAGAGGTGGGATCCTACCTCTGATTGCCGGTGCGGTTAATCACTGAGTTGGGCGCAGAGCCGAAGACTCTGCTCCCGTTCGTGGAACGGGAGCTTTCCCCGGGCGCTTTCCCCGCCCGCATGGATGCCGCCAATTGCGTTCTTTTGCCCTCTGCGCATGCAGAACGCTTTGTGCAGTCGCAGAGGGCAAAAGAACGCAATTGGCGGCATCCATGCGGGCGGGGAAAGCGCCCCGGGAAAGCTCCCGTTCCACGAATGGGAGCAGAGTCTTTGGCTCTGCGCCCAACTCAGCGATTAACCGCACCGGCAATCAGAGGTAGGATCCCACCTCTGGTTGAACCCTAAGCAATGCCACCTAACAGCATTAATACGAATACCCATGGCCTCTTCTGTCATGACCTGATATCTAGATAAAAGTACAGGCAGACCTGTACAACAGTTCATTTAGTGACCAAAGTTACAACAGCACTGAAAAAAAGTGACTTATGACCGTTTTTCACACCTACGACCATTACAGTATCTTCTTGATAAACATGATCAAAGTTCAGATGGTTGGCAACTGACTCATATTTATGATGGTTGTACTGTCCTAGGGTCATGTGAACACCTTTTGCTACCTCCTAACAAGCAAAGTTTATGGGGAAGCCATAACAACTTAACAACTGTGTTACTAACTGAACAACTGCACTGATTCACTTAACAGCTTTGGCAAGAAAGGCCATAAAATGGGGCAAAACTCACTTACTAAATGTTTCACTTAGCAGTATAAATTTTGGGCTCAATTGTGGTCGCAAGTCGAGGACTATCTGTATACAATGTTGTTTTCCTCTAAATCATTTCAGTTACAATTTTTATAATGGTTCAGTTATTAAGTTACTTTTTATTTATTTATTTATTTTATTTATTTATTTTATTTGTCAAAATGTATACAAGATAACAGGTATAAACATAAACAAAAGCACAGTAGGTATAGGTAAATTTGGACAATAGGACAAGGACAGTAGGCACGATGGTGCGCTTATGCATGCCCCTTACAGACAAAATATTATATAAAATATTATATATATATAAACAAGGAGAGAAGCAACTTAGAACTAAGGAGAAATTTCCTGACAGTTAGAACAATTAATCAGTGGAATAGCTTGCCTCCAGAAGTTGTGAATGCTCCAACACTGGACGTTTTTAAGAAGATGTTGGATAACCATTTGTCTGAAGTAGTGTAGGGTTTCATGCCTAAGCAGGGGGTTGGACTAGAAGACCTCCAAGGTCCCTTCCAACTCTGTTATTATATATATATATATATATATATATATATATATATATATATATATATATATATATATATATATATATATATATATATATATATATATATATATATATATATATATATATATATATATATATATATATATATATATATATATATAATATATAATATATAATTCTTTTTGGTTTCAAATCAGATAAAAGTTACCTTAACGTTACCCATTTATTGCTACTCTACATTTAATTCCCATCATTAAACTGAAGCAATATTGTCTTTTATGCATCACTGCTGCAATTTTCTGTCTTAGGCACCATTTAGTCCAGGCAGTTTTTGTATACTGATGAGCTAAGTAGGGTTTCTCATGCCAGCTGAAATTTAAATATATATATATAACTTGACTTAAAATATTTCTATGTGTCCATCAAAGTAAAAAATGTCTACAGTAGATTACAATAGTTCATAATATCAATAAGTTGTAGCCATCAAGAACATTGTTTACAATCACTAAAAATTTAAATACCACAGATTTGTAAATAATGCATCAGAATTTTAATGCACAGGGAAGTAAAAAGGGTACCAAGTAAAAGACATTAATATACAAGTTGAGTAGCCAGCCCTGAAGATAATTATTACACTATTCACAACCATAACGAAGGGTTTGCTCTTCATGGTGTTGAACCTGGAAGTCTTCAGATTTCCATTTTCCTACTAGCCTCTGCCAGTACAGTAAGATTTAAATGAGAAATTTTCTTTAGGATCCCTTTTACAGAGTTCTATCTGTAGGAGCTTCCCTTGTTTGGAGAAGCAGCCCTCTGAATATCAGATTGGTCCAGTGCTTTTATTTCCTTGGTTTCATAAACTTTAAACCTGGGCTATTTCAACAAACCTCTGAGATTTGATGAATAAAATGACCTGAGCACAATATGTACTGACAAGTATTATTCTTGGTGCTTTTTTATAATTTATTTTAATTGTTATACTTTTATTTTATTTTAATTGTTATAATTTTATTTTATGTTAATTGTATTACTGAAATGAGATATCAAAGTCACTCTGAGTCAGTTGTGATTGAAGCAGCATGCAAACCAAGATAGACAGTCAGAAAGTCAGTCAGACAGACAGACAGACAGACAGACAGATGTACCTCATTTTCAGTGAAATGATCTTAATGCGCAAGCAGATTTAGGAAAGAATTCTCCTGAATTAACCAAGATTCAAACAGGTTGAATTTCCAATGCATCTATTTTCAATTTAAATTAGGCTTAGAAATGAATGTGCTAAAATTTGCCTTTTGATTTCTTCCCTTAAAAAAAAAAAGAATCTGTTTATCTTTGAGAATGTCATCCAGATTTTTCTTAGTGGGGTGGGTGGGAGGTGGGAGTGATATTTCTAAGCTTATTTTATTGGAGGTAGTGATGCTAAACAATATGCCGCTAATGTTACAATTTTCTTATAAAATTTTGAGGCCTCTTCAATAGCCCATGTTTCTGTAGGAGCTCCCGTTCTTGGGATTTGATTGAATTATGAAAAACCAGGAAGTAAAAAAACTGTTGGAAAAATGATTGCACAACAAAAAGTCAGACGTTCCCATCCAGAGGTGAAATTCAGCAGGTTCTGACAGGTTCTGGAGAACCCGTAGCAGAAATTTTGAGTAGTTCAGAGAACGGGCAAATACCACCTCTGGCTTGTCCCAGAGTTGGGTGGGAATGGAGATTTTGCAATATCCTTCTCCTGGAGTGGGGTGGGAATGGAGATTTTGCAGTATCCTTCCCCTGCCACGCCCACCAAGC
Organism: Diadophis punctatus similis; assembly: GCA_023053685.1. Classification (NCBI taxonomy): domain Eukaryota; kingdom Metazoa; phylum Chordata; class Lepidosauria; order Squamata; family Dipsadidae; genus Diadophis; species Diadophis punctatus. The sequence continues at coordinate 159,126,628 of JALIGW010000002.1, forward strand.
CACACCCACAGAACCGGTAGGGGAAAATTTTGAATTTCATGCTTGTTCCCATCCCTTTGGCTATGTTATATTTCTGGGTACAAGAATAATGTATCCCAGTTATAAGAATTCAGTAGAAATCCCTCTGGATGAAAATGTCAAAAGCATTTTTTTAAAATGATTAAATACAATATCCACCTATGGGAAAAAGTTCAGGATTATGGTGCGTGTGTATGTGTGTATATGTTTGTTGCCCTGTTCAAACATTTCAAAGGGCAGAATTAAAGCAACGTGTTTTCAACAAACATTCCCAGTTTATGCTGAGTTGGATCCCAAGGAATCTTCATAGCAAGCCCCAACATAGGTTTAAATAGGAATGACCTTGGGATCCTGATAGAATGCGGGTGCTTAAAGCATGTCTGATAGATTGAATCATCCTCTGAGTGTCCCTTCCTGTATGCATAACTTGGATTTCATTTTTTTAAAAGAAGAAATAATTGTTTTGTTATTGTTGCTTTGACACTGAGTGGCAGCCTTTTTAGCGTTTGACAGCCAAATCTATTGCCATGTGACAGTCTTCCTATTCTGTAAGGTGGTTCCTTTCTGCCTGCTTGACAGTAAGAGCTTCCAAGCTGACAAGAGAGGCTTATGCCTCTTTAAAGGGGGAAAAAAGAAATATAGTTGGGAAACAGAGGAAGACTGAGGAACCCTTCTGTCAAAACAAAGGCATTCTTTCCAGCTGCTTTTTATTACACCTGACTGTAGACTTGAAGTTTACACAGGAGACGATTTTATTTGTACATGTCATTTAAGAAAATAAACCCCTAACTTTTAACGAAGTCTTCAATGCATGACTCTAAATAAAACCTCAAATAATGAAAATCCTTAATAAGTTAACTCCTGTCCGGAAACTGCTATTTTCAAACAATATTAAAGTACTGCTTGAAAATTGAGATTGAATATACAGCTAGATCATTTCAATTAAATTGCTAATCTAAAGTGTTATTAAAGTGGGATGTGAAATTAAGGGGTGTTTAGTCACTGCAAATGAATTCCTTCAACCATTTCTTTCCAAGGTGATCTTTTGAAGAAGATAGGGAACATTACTGGAACACTTATTGCATTGGAACAGACATTATTTACCAAAATCCGTTGTAGTTTATCAGTTCCCTTGTTAATAACTTGTCAAGAAACCTTTTCAAAAGAACAGAAGATGAATGGTTTATATACAATCAAACAAAACATCAAATTCTTATAAATAAAGAGGTTGTCTCCTACATAGGTTTTCTGTCCCAGTCCGGGAGCGGAAGACCTTGCTCAGGGTCATTTGCATCTTGGTCACTTTCTGTTAGATCAGATGAGATCAGATTAGATTACTGCATTGAGCTTTACATGGGGCTGTTCTTCAAAACCACCCTACAAGTGGTCCAGAAAGCAATGTTACAAGCAAGGTTAGGGCCTCTAGGTTTGTCCATTACATCCCTATTGCCCAAGCAGTATTAGTTCTCAGTTTTTTTTCTGCATGCAATTCAAAGTGCTGGTTATCACCTTTACAGTCCTAAATGGAAGTGTACAGGTTTTCTGCAAGAACTTCTTTCTTTGAGGGGTTATTTGCCCATCCCACAAGACCAAATAGAATCAGCTTGATCCATGTCCTTTCCTTTACAAATTGCTATCTTGTGAGTCCTTGGAAGGATGTCTTCTCCATTGCAGCTCCTGCCCTATGGAAAACTCTCCCTAAGATCTAGATGACCCTTAAAGGGCCAGGTCAGCTTCCAAACAATACAAATATTGGTATTTGGCCCTTGCCACTACATGGGGCCAAAGAACAACAGTCTATATCCAAATTATATCTGGGGGCGTGACAGTTGTTATTCTTGCATTATTTAAGAGCCTTCCATTCAAATAAGGACCTGTAGTTATACATTTTGGTAAGTCAGAATATGGCTTATTTGATTCTCTGTACAGTGTGAACATGACAAATACTGAAAAGAACAAACCGTACTGTAGTGCAATAAATGAACCTCATTATGACTTTTTCTTAGTTCATATTTCCTTATATTCTATCCCAGCCAAATTCCACAAACAAGAATAGACATGATATAGCCATGTCTTGCTGCTTTCAAGCCTTAGTTTGGAAGTTGGTTTCAGATAATTTTGATTTACACAGTCTGTCATCCTCCAGTAACTTGCAGTTACTGAATCCTACTATTTTCTGGAAATGTCATTACCTACATCACAGTCTTGATTCTTAGTCTTAGCTGCAACTGAACTCCAAATATTTTTCAAAATAATTTTCAGAGGCCTGAGGTTTCATTCACTATAGCTGTAATCAACTGTTAAAATAATATTAGCTTCTTTAAATCCCTACCTGAACTTCTGAACAGTTATGCTTTTAATGGATCATATATTCCCACCCAATGTATTAGCTAATCTAATCAAATTGTGATAATTCTATCCTAGTTAGTGATTAGCTAAACATTTAGCTAAACATAATGTGTAATAGCACAAGCCAAGCTACAACTTCCTCAGTTATATTATATCCCTGTTCAGATATCACTTTCACATATACTGCAATGCACCATCAGTTTAAAATTTTGCACTCCTTCATATCCTTCCTTCCTTCCTTCCTTCCTTCCTTCCTTCCTTCCTTCCTTCCTTCCTTCCTTCCTTCCTTCCTTTCTTCCTTCCTTCTGAAACAAAAGAATTGTCCACATTGGAAATTTATTCTTACAATGGCCTTCTATTCTGACTTAGGAATTCTGGGAGTTAAGGTCCATAAGTCATAAAAGGGCCATCGTTCCCCACCCATGTTCTAAGTGATTAATTCAGTTCTTAGCCTCCCCTTTCATTTTGAACAATGGAGTTCTCAAATATTTAATTTTTAAATAGTAATTAATTTTACAATACTAATATACATATCTACTGGTCAAACTATTTCTTTTCAATGTAGCAACAATATGCAGAGTGTAGAAAATGAATAAGAAATAATAAATACTTAACCAAATAAATCAAAGGTTTCATTTAAGAAAAATAATACCTAAAGCTAATTTATGACACTCTCCATTATATCTCTCTATAACTTTCTATAGATTTAAGCCATTCTTACTTCCACTAGGTACATAGAACTCTCCATACATTGCTCTTTCTTTCAAATCTCTCAACCCTCTCTGTCTTCCATGTTCTTATTAGCTTCATCCAATCTCTCCCTCTATTTGTTGCTCTCTCCCTTCCTCTCAACCTGTTCACTGTTCCTTCATATATTTTTCCACAATTCAATCCTCATTCTTTGTCTCTTATTTCACTGTAGTGGCAAAGCAGAAGATTAGTGAGAAAATAGTATTGTAGATCCATTTTCCCTTTCCACAGGTATACCTGTGAGGAAACTTAGCCAGCTGAGGCAATTTAAAATTGTATCTTAGGAAGGTTGCTATTATAAATTCTTCCACATGTCTTAGCAAGCTTTGGGGAATTGCATCATGCATTGTAAATCACCCATGCCTTTAAATCTTTTATCTATTTTTCTATTGAAATAATTATGATAAAAATGACAATATGAGTTTTCTAATTCAAAATGTACTGAGGGGGCAAGGGGAAGGAAACAGCTGCATATTAGAAACAATAGTTTCCATAAATATACTTAAGAAAGGTCAACTATTTTGGTGAGCAATGTCATCAGATCTTTACTTATTGACAAGATGTGTATGGCTGCCATCTTAAAATACAACTAGCAGCAGTAATGATACTGCAAATCACAAAAACATAAACACATAAAAACAAACCTAAAACTAATAATAGTAATAAACCAAACTGATCTATAAGAAAGACAAAACAAAGAATAAAAAAGAGACATAGAAAGGCAAAGTGTTACATGGCCAGTACATAAAAAAATATTAGCCAAAACAGATAAGAAGACCTGGCAATGGCTAAGAACAGGAAAGTTGAAGAAAGAAACAGAGGCTGCACGAGACCAAGTCTTAAGAACAATGCATACAAAGTCAGAACTGAGAAGACAGCAACAGACAACAAATTCTGTCTCTACAAAGAAGCTGAAGAAACAGTGGATCACCTAGTTAGTTCCTGCAAGAAGATCACACAGATAGACTACAAACAATCGTCTGACAAAGTAGCAACATTGGTGCACTGGAAGGGGGAAAAAAACCATTTGCCTACAACTGGTGGGACAGTTGTACTGTCGGGGGAAAACCTGGAGAAAATACAAAGATTTTCAAATAAAAATAGAAAAAGTGCCGCAAAAGAAAGCAAAGATAGTAGCAGTAGTGATAGGCACTTTGGGTACAATCCCAAAACATCTGGACCCCGCTTGAACACCAACAGCACTGACAAGATCACCACCAGTCAATTGCAAAAGGCAGCTTTATTTGGAGAAGTTTACATCCTTTAATATTATTTAATATTATTATTAACAAAAAGCTCTATCTATTCCTAAACGTCAGGCTGATCATGCAACCAACCATAATAATAAATGGCACCTCAGTCATCTGCTAAGATTCCCATCTCTATTCTAATCCCAGGGCAATGAACCAGTTTTGATGGCCATCTGGAAGGCTAAGCAGTGGAGTTTTTGGCCATTGCCATGATAGCAGCTATATACAAAATTAAATGTACATTCATGACTTTAAATTTACTACAAGCTTTCTTTATACATTTTTTATAAATACATTAAACTGAATGGATATTTCACATTCTAGACTTATTCACTCTTCATTGTTGAACAAATTGATAATCATTCCATTTTTTATTACCTCTTCTATATTTTCAATCAAAATTCTGCTTAATACCTTTGCTGCCTTATGAAAAACACTAATTTCTCTTTACTTTTTGCATTAGTTCTTGCTATCTTTTTCTTGGTTTTGAAGAATACAATATTTGTACAAATCAGGCATGGATGTGGTCCTCACTTCAAAATAAGTTTGTATGTCCACTCTAAAAACTTCCAAACAATGTGGAATTCTAGGAATTAGAAATTCACAAATCTAAAAATTGCCAAGTTTGAAAAACACTAATTTAAACACTAACACCTTCCCCATTTTCATTTTCAAACCTTCTCACAGCTCTTAATACTTCCTTTGCATCCATTTTTCTGGGACACTAACTTTTATAGCATTCATTTCAATTCAATACGTCTACATATCACTGTCATTCCCACATAAATCTTTAGAATTTTCTTTCTAGAATTTCCTCACTTCATTTTCATCAGCTCACAAATTTCCAAGTGTCATGATTATCACCCGTTTGGATTCATAGATATTGATATCCACCATTCATCCTAGCTGATCTTTTCAAAGTAACATAGAGGTAGTTTAGATTAGGTTATCTATTCCACATATAGCATCGTGGGGTCCCTGATGGTCTCTGAGATTGATTGTTTTCTAGCAGACATTTCATTATCAAACTAGGTAACATTGTCAGTATGTTGATGATGTTATCTAGTTTGGTAATAAAACATCTGAAGAAAACAACCAAGGTCAAAGAGCATCAAGGACTCCACAGTTCAACACTGAACCACAGATATTTTCTTCCATGGGTATGCAGTATATAGTATTCCCTGATCATTGTGAAGATGTACCAGCCACTATTGACATAACCTTTCAAATGACAAGGATAAAAGAGTCTTAGAGTTGGCAGTAATATAAGTATGCCTATATATATATATATATATATATATATATATATATATATATATATATAGGCCATTTTAATTTACATAACTTTTGTCCACTTGTCTACATATGGAACAGATTGAGAAGATTAATAAAATGAACGACCAAATCACCGCTCAATATGGCAAATGGACACAATCTTCCAATCTTCGTTAACATTATCCTAAACCAACAAACCTTTGTGAGCTCTTTTTGGTGGTGGTGGCGTCTCTCTGTCTCTCTGTCTCTGTCTCTGTCTCTGTCTCTGTCTCTGTCTCTGTCTCTGTCTCTCTCTCTCTCTCTCTCTCTCTCTCCCCCCCCCTCTCTCTCTCTCCCTCCCTCCCTCCCTCCCTCCCTCCCTCCCTCCCTCCCGTCTCTCTCTTCCTGATGACTGCCAGGACATGGTCTTGCAGTTTTCTTGGCAAGATTTCAGAAGCAGTTTGCTTTTAAAAGTCTGACTTTGAATCCGTCTGCTTTCCAGGACTGCTTTTCAGGACTGAGTCAAAGTCACCCAGCCTCAGGCAGGACTAAAACTCACAGTCACCTGCTTTCTGGCATGTTGCCTTACCCGCTACACCAGCCTGGCTTCCTATGAGCTCTGCAGGCACAGAAAATTAGTGCTGGTGGGAAGATACAATAGGAAAAGCAATTTTGCAACAGAAGAGGAAAAGGTATAGATCTTCTGCTTTGCAAAACAGTTAGTTTCCAGCCCTTACATGGACAAGTGGGGATGGTCACACTACCCTAAATACCCTGTATAAAAATAGAGTTCTCCCTGGAATATTTGCCTGTTAATCTTAGATTTTTATTCCGATAAATAAAATCTATAAATTTTTGGGTTTTTGGGACCAATTTTAATGAAAACAAAGGATATATGAGAGATGCATACCTGGATTGCAAAAATCCAGGCAATAACTAGTTTGTACTAAAGAGATACATCCTGCAGACAGAATCAATAGATGGCATGGGAGTATCCTTTCTATTGTATATCACACACACACACACACACACACACACACACACACACACACACACACACACACGTCATGGTAGTGCAGTAGTTTTATGTGTTTACAGTGTTCACAGAAACTTTTCTCTGTGTCTTTGCTTCCACTTGGTGTCATCTGGATTTTTGCAAAGCACATACAGCATATTAGGACTTGCAAATATAGATATTAACACATCACTATTACTGAAGTATGATGTTTTGACTGAAGGAAAGTGAAAGAAAGTCTTAAAAGCTACTTTAATTTCAAAGGGCCATGATGGCATCTAATATAGATCCCCTGAACAGTATTACAAAGGAGTGAAAATTCCAGCAAAGCAGAGGTGGGATTCTACTGGTTCTAACAGGTTCTCTAGAACCAGATGTTAACTTTCTAAGCAGTTCAGAGAACCGGTTGTTAGAAGAAATCTCCTTTGGGTTTTTTTTCCACTTTGCAGGGTTAATCCTGTAAGGAATTACAAAATTCTGGTGTTGTTTCTATAGCCTAATCTTTATTTCCCTGCTTACAGAAACTGCTTCTCCGTTAACCCTTATTACATTCTTGGCAGTACGCCTAGACTTACTGTCTCTGGAGTTTTTTCTTTTTCTTTGCTGGTACTTTTTCTTCTTCTTTGCTTGACTTTCTTAGAGGGGAAGGGTAGTTTTAAGCTTTTTACGCTGCTGTTGGGAGGAAATACTTCCCTGTTGGAGTTCTTCCAGCACAGAGCTGCCGGAAAGAAGCTTTTAATGACAAGGAACCAAGATGAGTGACATTCAGCAAGGCTTCTTGGCTAACTAGAAAGATTGACATTCAAACATGAGTTTACATACATGACTTTTGGTTTAAAACTGGTTTTTGGTGAAGTTTAATTCTGTGCTTGGTGATGTTTAATCCTGTGTTTATTGATGGAATAATTTTCCTTATTCACCTTTGTTTGGAAGGAAAAATGTTAATCTCTGTTCCTGAAAAGAAGCAGCTTCAGAAATCTAGCTAGTTCATGTGTCTATTTGTTCTGGTAATTGGTTTAACAAGCAACAGCTACTGTGTTTGCTCCATTGCTTCATTCTAGTTAGGCTTATCTCAAGTGCTTTTTCTATCTGGGGAGGGGGGTCTTTCTTCACTGCTTTAGTGGCTCTTGGCACTGTCGTTTTGGGGTGTACTTCCAAGAGACAGAATGCAAGCATGGCATGGATTTTTTTACTGCCTTTCTGGGGGGCATGTGATCTTTCCTTAAATCTGGATGATTTCCTTAGGATATCTTATGAGGTGAGTGAGACCACCACTGGTATCTTTAAGTGGTGCAAATGGATCTAAGAATTGCTTCTCCTGGGTGTGCTCTTTCTGGAGAGCTTAAATGACCTCTTTGCTAAAGGGTTTCATTTTATGAGCAAGAGTTGGCTGCTGATAGTTATCATTGCATTTTAACCATTTTAATTCCTCAAGGTGCTCTGGCACCCTGCCTGATTTGTAATTCCAGCTTGCAGGTATTTCTAATCTAATAATTGGTATTTAGAGCATCTTTTTGCAAGCAAAGAAGCTTTTTGTATTTTTGTACAGGTAATCCTTGACTTACAACCGTTCATTTAGTGACCATTCAAAGTTACAATGGCACTGAAAAAAAGTGACTTAGGACCATTTTTCACACTTACGACAATTGCAGCATCCCCACGGTCACAAGAGGCCAGGCGAGGAGAAGCGCCCCTTGACGTGAGTGATGTCGAGTTGGCCATGCCCACCCAGTCACATGACCACCTGGCCATACCGGGTGCACATAGGGGCTACTTAGATGGCTAAAAAAGTGATTTTTGACTGGTCCTCGCACTTATGACTGTCCTCACATTTTATGTTTTGCGCCCTATCTTGTCATCATGGTGAAGAGAAGCACCGCAGTTGTGAAATGAGTGATATGGATGTTAAGAATGCTGCAACGGGAATAAATGAGAGGATGGTCATAAGTGTGAGGACATGTCATAAGTGCAAGGACAGGTCATAATCCACTTTTTTCAGCCATCTGAGTAGTCCCTATGCACGTAGCCACACCCACCCGGTCACATGACCAACTAGCCATTCCCACCTGGTCACATGACCAGCTAGCCATGACCACAAAGTCACATGACCACCAAGCCACTCCCCCAAATAAGCCATGCCCACAGTTGTTAAAAATTTGAATCCCACCACTGCAGCAAAGGGATATTAAATTGAAAAGAAAATGAACCTTAAGATTTCCCTTTTCTTTTGGGGTCCACATATTATAACTGGTCATTTCCCCAAAATTCCCAATCTTTTCTCTTTGGGTTGAAGACCTGTTATTTTCAGACTCAGTTAGTTATTCATGTTCTCAAGTTTAAGGTACAGAAGGAAAGTGTTTCTTTCCATAAGTGCAGAACTCATCTGGTTAAGAAATAAATCTGTTGCTTAATGTGAGTGAAAAAAATAATAATACTGTACAATAAAAAATTTTTTAAATTAGTTTCCAAGTCATGAAATGCCCTTTCTCGGGAATTGTGCTTTACTGAGCTATTCTTTACACACCCAAAGCTATTCCATAAATTATTCCATCATTTCCCAAATATCTTTCAAATGTTATAATAATAATAATTAGCTCCCTCCCCCACTTTTTCATATGTAATTCAAGATGGCAAACATACCTAATACTCCTGCTTCCTATTTTTTCCACAACAACTCTTTGAGGTACGTTAGGCTGAGAAGGAGTGACTGGTCCAAAGTCAGCTTTTCTGTCTAAAGACGGCCTAGAACTCACAGGGTTGTAGGCCAGCACTTGTAGAGTTATCATGTATCAATATAAGCATATTTAAAAGAAAATATTCTGAATGCGCATTATATCTCCACCCCAAAGCTTCACTTAAACCAGAGACATTTCCAAGTAAGAAGCATCCAAAGGGAGATGTGCATCAAGGAACACAAATGACAAAAGAAGTGTTGTATCTCTACAAAACCAGTACAAATGACAAAAGAAGTGTTGTACCTTAACAAAGATCTTCCTAAGGGGTGGTGGTGAATATATATGTGTGTATGTGTTTGTGTGTGTGTATGTATATATGTATATATGTATGTATGTACAGTACAAAAGGAGTAAATTTGCATTGCAATATCATGATGCTGCTTTCATCATATCAAATAATTAACTAAGACTTTAATTTAATTTATACTGTCAAATAATTTACTAAGACTGTATTACTATTATTATTTTCTTCCTTACTAGCATCTATCTCTTCCCACTTATTACTATAACCATGTTGCTTGTATCTTTCAATTTATATTGTTTTTATTTGTTTCCTAGTACGATTTGATAGCTTATTAGTAACTTTGACTATCACTAAGTGTTGTATCTTTTTATTCTTGATGAATGTATTTTATTCTCCTTATGTACACTGAGAACATATACACCAAAGACAAATTTCTTGTGTGTCCAATCACACTTGGCCAATAAAGAATTCTGTTCTGTTCTATTTGAACCTATGAATGCTCTTTTCCAAACTTATATCATTAATTCTCTCTCTCTCTCTCTCTCTCTCTCTCTCTCTCTCTCTCTCTCTCTCTCTCTCTCTCTCTCTCTCTCTCTCTCTCTCTCTCTCTCTCTCTCTCTCTCTGTGTGTGTGTGTGTGTGTGTGTGTGTGTGTGTAGATATGCACATATATTTCAATTCTTTATCCCTGGATAATGCAGGAGACATGTTCTCCAAGACTACTCACTGTAATGTGAATAACATAACTTGGTACTTGTATTAATACAGCATCAAAGTTTCAGAATATTTAAACCCCTTGGAATGTATATACTCCCTGGATTTTATTTGTAGTTACAACCTATTCTTTTCTTCAAACATGTTCTCACATTGCAAACAGGTGGCTTATATCACAAACATTTCAAACAACCTTGTCAATGTGGACTGAATTTAAAGGTACACACTTTCTACTAGACCATTTCAGAAAGCAAGCAAAAGAGGACATGTGTGTGTGGGTTTCAATCCTCCAAGATACAATGTATCAAGAAAAATCCAAAGATTTTTTCTCTATCTTTTGGATTTAAGGAATAACACATAGAGGTTTAATTCAACATTTTATATATATATATATATATATATATATATATATATATATATATATATATATATATATATATATATATATATATATATATATATATATATATATATATATATATATATATATATATATATATATATATATATATATATATATATACACATACACATGTGTGTGTGTGTGTGTGTGTGTGTGTATTAAAAATGGCAGAAACAGTTTGTGGAATTGTTCATGATTACTGAGGAAAGGTTGGGGTTTTATATTATAATTACATTGTGGATAGTATATCCAATAAAAAAGACTTTAAGTATGTAATTATTTGCAAAGTGTTCCTGCATTGTTAAGTACGTGGAGGGCAAAAAGTCTAGATATGAAACTTCTAAGACAGGCTAACTAGAGTTAAACTTAAACAATTGAATTGATTAACTATAGTTTTCACTGAGTTTATTATTATGTATAATTTCATTCTGCTCAGGACATTAATTTTAAGACCACCCACTCATACAGGAGTATAGGTTTAGCTGCCATTTTTGTTCAGGTTCACTTTATTTATTTATTTCATTTACTTATTTAAAAAAAATTTAATGCACTGTTTACATCTTTATTGAAGTTTTAAATATTTTGGATTTTTGCTTCTTGGACTGTTTGCTGCCATTAAATAACACTGCATTGGAGTTCTACAGAACCATGGGAAGTCCAGGTAATGATTATCCTGAATGATCCAGAATGGTTTATTTTTGAAAAGCATCCAAGCTTTTATTCTCCTGCCCCCGGATCTTCTCATGAAAAGCAATAGAAAGGAAAGGAACTTTAGAAGAAATGTGACTCTCCTAAGCCTCTTGAATTAGATCAGGAGAATCATCACGAGGCTGATCTTTTGAGGATTTCTGCGATTCTAGATAAGAAATTTAGCTTGGAACTGAAAATTACCATATCATGTCATAACATTCATGCATGTCATGACATGATATGGTAATTTTCAGTTCCAAGCTAAACTCTGGAAAGTTTGAGATATGGATAATATATGAATACCTATCCATCTGTATCTTGAAAAAATATAGGCTATCCTTAAAAGGAGTTTATAAAGGTTTGAATCTCTATAAATCAATTAAAAACATGAAAAATTTGATTTCATCATTTGGCATACCTATCAATTTGCAAGATCAAATGATGCAAACTAGTAAGCAAAATAATGTGACAGCTTTGGCATACTACCACCCATGATCTTATAAAGTCTTTCATTCAGATTGCTTTTTATTGTGGTTTGTTGTAGTCAGCCAGATATTCAGATTGGATTTCATATTTTTGTCCACCTATGGAATCCTTCCCAAAGACCTGGTATAGGCAGATGTTGATGTTTGATGGTGTTACCATCACAGGATGAAAGCTGCTCTGAGTAAAGCTGTGACTGACTAATGGTGAATTGTCATTGCTGATGGTATTATTTTTTTAACTCCATAACCTGAAAGCGTCAGGAGCCCACATGGTGCTTGAAAGAGATGTAGCCTCAAAGACTTCCATGTTTTCTCATCATATTGTAATGTTTAATGTGAAAAGGGAAAAATGATTATATACATGTACAATTCTGTTCCTTCTCCATATTAGCATAATGATTCTACATTATTTAACTAAGCTCATGTCCCTTGGCCTATCAGCTCTATTACACATAAATACAAGTGAATTTATATATAATGCACATCAATTACCGTATTTTTCAGAGTATAAAACGCACCTTTTTCCTCCCTAAAAGTGGCTGAAAATTTGGGTGTGTCTTATACTTCGAATGTAGCTTTTTTCCAGCCCTAACTAGGTACTAACAGAACTTCCCAGCTCTTACCTTGCAGGCTTTTTCATTGTTACTGTCTGCAAAGAATGTTTTTCCAGCCCTAAGTCTTTGCAGAATTTTTTTTCATTGCTCTACTTGCTCCGAATAAGTTTTTTTCTAGCCCTAACTAGGTGCTAACTATCTTCCCAGCTCTTACCTGCTTGCAGGCTCTTTCATTGTTACTCTCACAGAAGAAGGTTTTTTAAAGTCCTAACCAGGGGATAAAATAATGTGCTGAAGCTGACCAGACTAAGGACGCTAGCCAGATGAATACCTGGTAGGCAGATTGTTTTCCCCTATTTTCCTCCCCAAAAACTAAGGTGCGTCTTATACTCCGGTGCGTCTTATACTCCAAAAAATACGGTATTTCTTTTTATGAGCACGTAATCTTGGGAGGAAAGGGGCTGAAAATATTCACTATTAAATGTTGGATATTTAGAATAATTCTATTTTTTAAAAAATGAAATTTTACTTCTGTTAGTTAACCTAACTAAAACAAAGGCCCTATAAAAATTATATGTGATGAAATACTTATAGCTTCATTCAAATATTTTTTCAGAGTTCAATGGGGATTATTTTCATGTGATATATACATACTGTATTTTATCAAAGTAATTAGGGGGCAAAAGTATTATTTACTTATATGAATCATGAAGCCCTGATTTTTAAAGATGTGTAGCTTTAACATATCCACTACATTGTGTCATATTGAGAGAATAGTTTAATTTTAATTGCATTTTAGCGAGAAGTAACCCTTTTGCATTATGCATTATATCAATTATTATGGTAGAAGAAACACACAAAATACATTAATTATAGGTTGTGACCCTGCAAATCACGAAAATGCTTTTCTGAAGTAAATTATTGCCTCTAATTAGCTTCATGCTTGCCAGCGCTAGCCAAAATTCAAGTGATCTATTGCTAATATTGGTTATTTTGTATGGCATGTAAAATACTTGCATTAGTAAGGTTCGGTGTCCCTTACGCCTGTTTGAATAGCTCTGATTTGATATGAATTGGAGATTGAATATTTGAAGAGGTTCTGTTTTGAGGGCAGCTAATTTAATTCAAACTGCTGTGAGAGTGTTCCAATGGATGTAATAGGCAAAACAAGATTTCCCTTTCCATTTGTTTTTTGTATTTAGGATGACCATTGAATTGCCCTTGACAAGTGGCATACATTTGTTCCCTTTGGTCACTGGAATTTCTGGAATGCAAGGAGGTCGCACAGCTAATTGGCAAGTATGGACCACCAGATAAAGTCAGGCTCTGCAGGTCATAACACACTAGCAAAATGCGGGCAAGACTCAGTAGAATAGACACTAACTTGTAGTATAATTTTTGTAATTGTGATCACTCATATTAAATAAACTGAGAATTGAAAAAGCAAATGAAGCCTAAAGTAATGTTAGCTTTGCCAACCAAAGAAAGCTCTGGTAGGTTGAGAGTTTAATAAGGCATTAAATTGACTGCTTGCCTACTAGTTTCAGTGTTAGATAGCTCCCATTCCTTTCTTCCTTATTCTTCATGTACAGAACTGACTATGGTATTGCCTGTAACAACTAAAAGCAGAAGAAAAGACATAGATTCTGTAACTCACTTTGAATGAGACTTCTATTTACTAGGATTTGTTGTTGGATGTAGGCTTCTGTTTCAATGTTCAAATGTCTTTTGACTGGGTGATTTGAACAAAACCTAATCCAACCACAACACTCATTGGAAGCTTTGCACAGCTCAATTCCCCTCCCCCAACTGAACAGAACCAATAACTGACAATCTTTGCTTCAAGTCTAGTTCTATTATTACCAGAAGAGCCCTACATTTTTAATATTTGTTCCAGGAGACCTGAGAGACCTTGAAGTAACAGTGGTATCTTTAGTCCAGGCAGAGCATCCAAAGTGGAAGATATCCATGGGGGTCACTTCAGGGGTGGAATAAAAGCCACTTCAGAAGGGTGAAATTGTACTATTATTTGCACCACATTCTCTTGTGTATGCTTGGGGGATTCTACAATCATATCACAGACAGTAGTGATTATGGTAATTATGGGTAGAGGAAAACACAGCATCAGGATAATATAACTCATCAGCTAGGAAGAAGAGAGATGCATCAGCTTCTGCCTATTCTTTTTTCTGGTTCATCCCTCATTCAGATGAGTTATAGTAGCTTAACCCCTGATCTCTAGTGCTGCTGTTAAGTGCTAGGTCAGTACATAATGAGATCTCTGTCAACAATGATAGATTGTGACTAGTGTATGCACCCAAGACCTGAATCAGAGAACAAGAAATGTTAGGAAATGTTTCTCGCAGCAGTGCCCTAGGATAGGTCAAGAAGTCAAGATGAGGGACTTGCTCTAATCTGTAAGAAATCCTTTTCTCTCTGTGTTCAGGAGTGTCTGGGAAGAGAAAAAAAATTCAAATTCCAAAATAATATTAATCCATTGCAACTTACATCCTTTGTTTAGAAATGGAGATGTTAATTCTGCAAAATTAGGGATAAGCACTCTTTACAAATTTGCAAAGTTTAGAAAAGGCTGGATAACCGTCAGATTTCTAGATGCCTCCCATGAAAGTCATCAAGAGTCATTTTAGACTAGATGGCCTTGACCCGTTATATACTTATGAACTCTTCTTTTATACACACCCCAAGATCTTTGGAAGGGAGCCTATTCCTTTCTACCTCCCTGTACAAAATAAGATGTTCTTAGATGAAATGGATTTTCTAGAGACATTTCTATTGAGTTTGTGTCTGATTTTGGAACTGAAAAAACTACTTTCATCACACTATTTCTTAATCTTTTCTGGAAGAAAGGAAGAGGAATCTTGTTTTGTGACTTGACCATGGTATTTTCTTTTGAAGAAGGTTTCCCTAGCTGCTGATGGAAACATTTTGATGTTAATATATAAACTGTGGCTGGGAGATTTTTGATGGATTCATGGCATTTATACTGTAGGAGTCCACAAGGTTCCATTTCATTTTCCATACTATTCAACATATATATGATTCAACTGCATGAGACCATTTAGAGGTAAAATATCATCAGATTATCTCCCAAACTGAGGTGTTTTAGGAAGGTTCTTTTCAGAGTTTGCCCTTGCCCTTGAACAATCTCCCCAGAGAGGTTCATCTTGTATCATCTTTCTTATATCTTCAGGACCACATACTTCAATTTTAATATTTCTAAACCTTTCAACACAATATACTTGCCATAATACATAATCTTTGATAACTGATTTTTCTTTTCTTTTATTGTGTAGATCCTTCTATTCATTGTTGTAGATTAATACCATAAGCCACTTTATTTTCTATTTTTTATAAAAAAGTTTTTTATTTATAATACAATTAAACAAACAAACAAACAAACAAACAAACATAAAGAACAAAAATGCATGTACATGACGAGCAATCAGTTTGCATATTTTCATCAAATTACTTCTTTTCCTAAATATAATATTTATATCTAAGTTTATTTCCCTTTTTTGTATAGTGTTAATACCATTTTCCTTCATTAATAATATAAAATTCTGTATATCTCCAACTATCGTCAGTTCATAATCCCAACAATCCTCTTGAATTCCCACCAGTGGTATAATTTGCCCCAGATTTCGAAATACTCTGATTCATTTTTATCTTTTAGCTCCATCATGAGTCTGTCAATTTCTGCACAAGACAATATTTTATACAGTATCTCTTCTTCTGTGGGGGTTTCTTTGTTTTTCCACTTTTGAGCGAAAGCCAATCTTGCAGCAGTCAAAATGTGTAACATTAAATATATTGTTCCTTTGATATATTTATCTTTAGTAATACCCAATAGAAAGAGTTCAGGTTTTAGTTCTATTTTTACCATTAGTATTTCTTCTGGCCATTGTTTTATTTTGTTCCAGAATTCACGTGTTTTTGAGCATTCCCACCACATGTGGTAGTATGTCCCTGGCATTGTTTTGCATTTCCAGCACATCGTCAAAAGATTTGGGCCCATTTTCTACCATAAGCCACTTTTATGTGTTTTAAAGGTTTACTTACTTAAATATTATAAATACATCTGGGGATGTCTTTTGGAACCATATGTTCCCCATGAACAGTACTGGGATTTATAGCATGATCCAATAACAAATCTATCTTGTTGTACTATACACAATTCTACTGTCTAGGCTAGCAGAAAACTCATTCAGAGGACGAGGTCACATGATGCGGCAACCTTATTGGAGCTAAGTAATGGAGATAATCACCAGACATGAATAAGAAATCTACTGAACCTTGTACTTGTTACTTTAGATTTCATGAGAGAAGAAAAGCAGGCTTCTAATACACAAAGTAAGTCAAAATTTCCAATCTCTTTTAGAACAGTGAGATATGAAAAGAAATAAATAGCAACTCTGTATTTTTTCAGGGCCATATTTTAGAAGAGAGCAGCTTGCCCCAGGAGCCAATGGAGACCCACTATATCTTCATATTATTATTATTTTTAATTAAGAAATGTATAAACAGAACACAATGAAAAAAACTATGCTGCTTTTCAGTGGGCTACTGATTCCCAGAGAGCAGCTTCTCTAATCCAGGTCTTTGTGGAATTCTGCAGCAAAAAGGTGATTCTATTCAATTACCTTGTAAGCTGGAAACAGTTACTTTGAAGAAATGCCAGAAACATTTATAGTTATTGTGGGACAAGGTAAAAAAATGTCCCCTGATAGGCAGGAAGCTTATTTTGTTTTCCTTATTCCAAACTGGGTAATATATTTCTCCAGATAATTTATTCTTCTTTATAAGGTGAGATTCTATTGCCATCAGCCACAAATGCTATACAATCTCTAGTTACTGTACTGTAGTTTGCAGTTAGCATGACAAATCAAGAGCAGTACAGTGTTCTTTTACAAAATAATCTTCTTTCAAATATAGCACAATTTGTTACCTACAGAAATACAGCTATATTATACCAGCTGGTGGAACAGGTGTCTTAAGAACTGTTAAACTGTTTCAAAATGAAAAAAAAAAACTGTTTAATGTGATTAGAATTCTATATTCCATCTTTAGATTTCTTTATCCAAGTTTGTTCATATTTGCTCATTTATAGATATGGCAGATGATAGGTATCCAACCTACAGTATAAGAAAAAGATCCAGTTTTCCAGATCCATAATAAGACATGAAAATAAATCTGCCAGATTTCCTTGTGAGTGGATTTTTGAGATAAAATCTGTTTAATCAGATAAAATGGTTGGCATAACATTTCCTTCCTTTACCTAGGAGTATGCAACATCACACAGATTTTAGTCATTGCTCCTACCTCTCATTTCTGATTGCATGTGATTCCATGATGGCTTGAAAGATTGCAGCAAATATTCTGTAAAAAGAACCATTTGCTATAAAAAGGTATATCTTAAGTTACAGAGAAAAATAAATGAATAAAGAGTTTCCCCTGAGAAATTAATATCTAAAATGTATATATAGCATAAATATATTTAATAGTCACAAAACAAATATAAATTCTTGTTAAAATATTGTACGTTAGAAAAGGGGTTCTCAAACTTCCAATATTACTTTATCTAATAACTTTGGTCTGCTTAGCACAGAAATAAAATCCCACTTTTTCCATGAACAGCATTTGTATATATTGTTTTTATCAGTTATGTAAAGATTTAAGAATACATAAATTGCTAAGATATTGCATCTATATTTTTACTGCTATTATTGTGAAACACAAAGAAAAGTACTATTTTTACTGCCACAAACGATGTGAAATTAGTGTAGTAGTTGCATTTGACTAACTAATTACTCTTCAGAAGTACAAACTAAAAGAAGGCAGCTGGAGCTAAATGTTTCTCCATTAGTTCATCCTCCTTGATACAATGTCCTGCTCATGGTCAACAATGCTAATACAATTAGTATTACTGCCTCAGTAATACTAATACTTTTTATCTACATCCATTTCTGTCCTCTACTATTCATTTGTGGGTAGGGCTACGTGCGAAAGGGCATTCTACCTATAATGGAGTAACACTGCAGAGGAAGTGCTAGAAAAAAAATGAGATATTAAAGGGTGATGTGGGGTGAGGATATCTTAAAAATATCTATTGAGGGGACTTAAAAACTAAAATGTTTTTCCTACTAATGTGGAAAATAAGAAACCAGAAGTATATTGAATGACATAAAATTCCCATGAATAGAGCAAGATTATGTTTTTCTTCTTTGCCTGACAATGTATATCCAACCACCCTATTAGATGTTTAGACAGTGTATAAGATTTGTGTGTACCACCTGTCATATTCCATCTAAGCCTTTCTCCATCTGTTTTACAAATGAAAACAATTTCTGAGGACCAAACTTAAGATAGGATTTTGGAAAAAAAAGTATCTTGTTCCTTTTAAACTTTTACTGTATTGTTTGGGATTTTAGCATGGGGAAAACATGAAAACAGTTTCTTATGTTCACTATTGGTCCTACTAATACATTCAACACCTGCCTCAAAATATTTTAAATCATGAAGTTACACTTACTTATCTAAAAAAATGTATTTAGAAATCTACAGGACTGATCTACCTAGTTCTTAAACTTGACTCTTAAGTTAGAAGGAATATAAAATACTTACTAAATTGGAAAAAATCAGGATGTAAGTGCACACATACAAATGCAACATAAAATCAGTCTATAATAGATATAACTCCAGTAAAACAAGGGACATGGTGGCTGAGTGGCTAAGACACTGAGCTTGTTGATTGAAAGGTCGGCAGTTCAGCAGTTCGAAT
Source organism: Diadophis punctatus similis (assembly GCA_023053685.1). Taxonomy (NCBI): domain Eukaryota; kingdom Metazoa; phylum Chordata; class Lepidosauria; order Squamata; family Dipsadidae; genus Diadophis; species Diadophis punctatus. The sequence goes on from JALIGW010000002.1 coordinate 159,145,887, forward strand.
CCCTATGTTGCGTAATGGGGTGAGCTCCCATTACTTGTCCCAGCTTCTGCCAACCAAGCAGTTCGAAAGCAAGTAAAAAATGCAAGTAGAAAAATAGGGACCACCTTTGGTGGGAAGGTAACAGCATTCCGTGTGCCTTTGGCGTTTAGTCATGCTGGCCACATGATCACGAAGATGTCTTTGGACAGCGCTGGCTCTTCGGTTTTGAAACAGAGATGAGCACCGCCCCTTAGAGTTGGGAACAACTAGCATATATGTGCGAGGGGAACCTTTACCTTTACCTACTAGTAAAACAAATGGAATTTAAGTTAGAAATAGGAAAGTAAATGAAAATAATGATTATCTAAAAGGCTTTTGACACTAAGACACATTTTTATGATAGAGAATGCAAAATTTCCAGTCATGTTATTATCTTTGGAATTGCCATGTTCTGTTCACTTCATAAAAACATTCATTTAGAATCGGATTAGGTCTTTCAGGAATTAAACGACATGCATCTCTTTTTAATCATGCAAAAGAAAGAAAGAAAGAAAGAAAGAAAGAAAGAAAGAAAGAAAGAAAGAAAGAAAGAAAGAAGAAAGAAAGAAAAGAAAAGAAAAGAAAAGAAAAGAAAAGAAAAGAAAAGAAAAGAAAAGAAAAGAAAGAAAAGTAAGAAAGAGGTTTTATTATGTTGCAAGTTTATGGTTGAGAAATATTTGAGTTATCCATTGTCATAGATTATGCGCAAATAGTAATTATCCAAAGGTAGATTTATATTCTTGATATGCAATGACTAAAGAGGTGATGTCATGACATTTCAGAACAAGGAGTAAAGACTGATTCCTACGCAACATTTTTTATATCATTAAAAAAAAATGCCTGAAGGACAGGAATAGCCTCTTTTAAAACCTGATTTGTAAACTACTTTGGGAATTTTTCAATAAAGAACAATCAATACTATAGTTATGAACTCATTCATATATAAGACCTTATTTAAATCTTTTAGAATATTTTATTTTAAAAGTGTTGATGAGAGGAATACACACACACACACACACACACACACACACACACACACACACACACACACATCAGGGGTGAAATACTCCCGGTTCGCTCTTACCTGTCAGTCGTCGCAGAGCTGATGGAGCCGGTGGCGGTCGCGGCGTGGGGCTGCCCCTGCCCACTTCTTCCGCCCACTTCCCCCACCTGCCTGGACGCCGCCATTTGAGTTCTTTTGCCCTCTGTGCATGCAGAACGCTTTGCACATGTGCAGAGGGCAAAAGAACTCAAATGGCGGTGTCCAGGCGGGCGGGGGAAGTGGGCAGGGGCAGCCCCGCGCCGCAACCGCCACCGGCTCCATCGGTTCTGCAACGACTGACAGGTAAGAGCAAACCAGGAGCATTTCACCCCGATGCATATACACATACACATACATATACTAGCTGGATACCAGTGCTTCGCTATGAAACTATGTGATGGGTCTTGATAAATTAATACTTAAAGCTTGAAAATTAATGAGTAGTTAAAAAGTGACTGTATTATTTCATTAGAGACCTTAAACTAAGTTTCTGTTACAAATGAAGACATGCAGGTGATCCCCGGCAGACGGTGGCTTCACTGCCAACATCACTGGACTCGATCTTGACCATCGCTGGGTGGTACCACACAACCCCGTCCTGTCTCGCACCTTCTCGGCTCAAATAAATGTTGAGTACTGCAATTCAGTTAAATCCATAAAATACATCTGCAAATATATTAACAAAGGGTCTGACCAGGCAACATTCACCATTGAAGATGTGGACGAAGTGACGAGGTACGAGACAGGACAATACATCAGCAGCTCTGAGGCAGCCTGGCACATTCTCTGCTTCCCTATTTATGAAAGGTTTCCTCCTGTTATGCACCTTGCCGTACATCTCGAAAAAGGCCAGGGAGTTTATTTTACTGAGGACAATGTTGTTGAGAGGATGAATAACCCTCCAAAAACAACACTTCTGGCCTTTTTTGAGCTCTACAAAGTTGATGCTTTTTCAAGGACCCTTTCATATTGCGAAGTTCCAACTTACTACATATGGAAAGGCAACCAGTTCTGCAGGAGGAAACAAGGGAAGCTTGTATCAGGTTATCCGGGGGTGAAGAAAGATCAGGTTTTGGGTGGAGTGTACACCGTCCATCCTAGTAATGCTGAGTGCTACTACCTACGCCTCCTCTTGCATGAGATCCGTGGCCCAATGTCATTTACTGCCCTCAAAACTGTGGCAGGGGTACTTCAACCAACATTTCAAGCAGCATGCAGTGCACTTGGTTTGTTGGAGGACGATGATCACTGGGACTGCACTCTGGAAGAAGCCTCCATCTCTGGTTCTCCTAACAAACTCCGTGAGCTGGTTGTCATCAGGTTGGTTTTCTGCCAACTTGCAGACCCCCTAAAATTGCGGGAGAAATACAGAGTCAGTCTTGCAGAAGACGTTAGAAGGCTAATGGAGAGAGAGTGTGGAGATGCCCAACTGGTCCTCCAAATTGTTTGCAACCAATGCCTTATCCTTCTTGAGGATATTGTCATATCCATGTCAGGTAAAACACTCCTACAGTTTGGATTTCCACCACCTTCACGAGAGCAAGGAGCTACTGTCAGCAACCATCAATACCTGAGTGAACTGTCTTATAATACCATTCAGCTGACACAAGCAGTCACTGTGAATGTTCCAAAATTAAATCAAGAACAGAGGAAAGCCTACGATGAAATAATGCACAGTATTGCTTCTGATTCTGGGCAGTTGTTCTTTCTTGACGTTCCTGGTGGCATTGGCAAAACGTTCTTGATCAATCTCTTGCTGGCCAAAATTAGAAGCAGAAGGAATATCGCCCTAGCCATTGCTTCCTCAGGAATAGCAGCTACCTTGATCAACGGAGGCAAGACGGCTCACTCTGCCTTCAAGTTACCTCTCAACCTGAATCATTCTGAGTTTGCACTTTGTAACATCTCTAAGCAGAGTGACATAGGCCAGGTGCTTTGAGAAGCCAAACTTATCGTGTGGGATGAGTGCACCATGACTCACAAAGGAGGTCTTGACGCTGTAAACAGGATGCTCCAGGACATTAGGGGCAGCAACCATCTTATGGGTGGAGTTACGATGCTTTTTGCTGGTGACCTCAGACAGACGTTGCCTGTTGTGCCATGAGGGACACGTGCAGATGAAGTCAAGGCCTGTCTCAAGTCATCCATCTTATGGCCTAAAGTCAAAGTCCTGACCTTGACAGTTAACATGCGTGTCCACCTTCAATGTGATTTGAGGGCAGAACAGTTTTCTAAATTATTACCTGATATTGGTGATGGCAACCTTTTGGAAGAGGAGGGAAGAATAACTATTCTGAGTAACCTTTGCAATGTTGTGACAGATCTGATCAGCTTGACTGATAGAATATACCCCAACATTCATCAGGCTGGAGTGGATTGCAGTTCATGGCTGAGGGAGATATTCTCACTCCAACAAATGACTCAGCCAACAGCATCAACAACTTTCTGCTGGAAAAGTTGTCTAATGAGCACATTGTTGAGGTTATGTATTTATGAAATGAATATACACAACGAAATGTGGCATTGCTGTTCGATACTATAGAGTCAATAAACAGAAGTCTTCAAAGTGTTAAATATAATTTACTTAAACAAATTAGCAAAACTTCAAAAACAAACAGTCCACGAAGAATCTTTCTTTAACTTATCTTCTTTTGCAATAGCAAACAGTTATTTGTAGCTATTTAATATACAGACACAAAGTCAAACTATTAGCACTTAGCTATTAATTTTTTATAGATAAAGTTCTTTCAGCAAAAACCTTGAACTTCTTTCGGTGGCATCTTAAGTCTTCAATAACAGAAACAGGAGTGAGTAGAAGCAATCTCTCAGTCACTAAGCACACAGCACATGGACGCACAAACTACTCAAGCTAACCTGTTCTCTTTTATAATTATCAGCAAGCCTACAATGCTTACAAATAATAATAATAATAATAATAATAATAATAATAATAATAATAATAATAATAATAATAATAATAATAATAATAATAATAATAATAATAATAATAATAATAATAATAATAATAACAACAACAACAACAACAACAACAACAACAACAACAACAACAGAGTTGGAAGGGACCTTGGAGGTCTTCTAGTCCAACTCCCTGCTTACGCAGGAAACCCTACACTACTTCAGACAGATGGTTATCCAACATCTTCTTAAAAATGTCTAGTGTTGGAGCATTCACAACTTCTGGATGTAAGCTGTTCCACTGATTAATTGTTCTAACTGTCAGGAAATTTCTCCTTAGTTCTAAGTTGCTTCTCTCCTTGATTAGTTTCCACCCATTGCTTCTTGTTCTACCCCCAGGTGCCTTGGAGAAGAGTTTGACTCCCTCTTCTTTGTGGCAACCCCTGAGATATTGGAACACTGCTATCATGTCACCCCTGGTCCTTCATTTCATTAAACTAGACATACCCAGTTCCTGCAACCGTTCTTCATATGTTTTAGCGTCCAGTCCCCTAATCATTTTTGTTGCTCTTCTCTGCATACTTTCTAGAGTCTCAACATCCTTTTTACATCGTGGCGACCAAAACTGTATGCAGTATTCCAAGTGTGGCCTTACCAAGGCATTATAAAGTGGTATTAACACTTCGCGTGATCTTGATTCTATCCCTCTGTTAATGCAGCCTAGAACTGTGTTGGCTTTTTTGGCAGCTGCTGCACACTGCTGGCTCATATTTAAATGGTTGTCCACTAGGACTCCAAGGTCCCTCTCATAGTTACTGCTATTGAGCAAGGTACCACATATACTGTACCTGTGCATTTTGTTTTTCTTGCCTAAATGTAGAACCTTACTTTTATCACCATTGAATTTCATTTTGTTTGATAGCGCCCAATGTTCAAGTCTGTCAAGATCCTTCTGTATCTTGAGCTTATCTTCTGGAGAGTTGGCTATTCCTGCCAGTTTGGTGTCATCTGCAAATTTGATGAGTTCCCCGTCTATCCCCTCGTCCAAGTCATTGATGAAGATGTTGAAGAGTACTGGGCCTAAAACAGAGCCTTGGGGTACTCCACTGCATACTTCCCTCCATGTAGATGCAGTTCCATTGAGCACTACACGTTGATTGCGGTTGGTTAGCCAGTTTCGAATCCATCTGGTGGTGATGCTGTCTAACCCACATTTTTCTACTTTATCTAGTAGTAGGTTATGATCTACTTTGTCAAATGCCTTACTGAAGTCCAAGTAAACCACATCGACAGCATTCCTCTGGTCCACTAATTTTGTCACTTTATCAAAGAATGCAATAAGATTAGTCTGGCATGATCTGTTTTTGACAAACCCATGTTGGCTTTTGGTTATTACTTTGTTTGCTTCTAGGTGTTCATTGATTCGTTGCTTGATTATCTTTTCCAAAATCTTCCCTGGTATTGAGGTCAGGCTGATAGGTCTGTAGTTTCCTGGATCTGTTTTTTTTCCTTTTTTGAAGATGGGAACTACATCAGCTCTTTTCCAGTCCTCTGGCAGTTCCCCGGTGCTCCAGGATCTTTGAAAGATATAGTTCAGTGGTTCTGAGATCTGATTTAAAGCAATACCACTTTTTTATATAAACATAGATTGGTGGTTTATTTATACATTAGTAACCCAATCAGTTTTAAACATAGTACTGACACATATGAAGTATGAATCTGTGGACTCAGTAATGGAGATCGGGGATGCTATACACTACCTGGTGGAGTTCTTGCACACTCTCAACCCACCAGGATTACCACCTCATGTCCTCTACCTCAAGGTTGGTGCTCCAATCATGCTGTTATGCAATCTAAGCCCTCCAAAACTGTGCAATGGCACCAGGCTACCACTGTGAATTCAAACATCTACAATTTCCCATTACGGTTTGCTATGCCATCACCATCAATAAGGCACAGGGACATATTTGAAAGTGGCTGGTGTGCATTTCAAGAGTGACTGTTTCTCCCGTGTTCTATGTGGCATGCTCCAGAGTCAGTTCACCTGACAGCCTGGCCATCCTCCAGCCAGCCAGCAAAACCAGGAATGTTGTTTACAGGGAGGTCCTGAGCAATTCATCTGAGGGACGAATTGAAAATCTATGCTATGCAACTTAATAGCTGGCTACATAGACAAAACAGCCATGATTGCTGCTGGGATTAAAGGCCTTAAGCCCATCTATTTCATTGTTGTTACACTTACAATAATGTCTTCATCTATAACAGAAACTTAGTTTAAGGTCTCTAATGAAATAATACAGTCACTTTTTTAACTACTAATTAATTTTCAAGCTTTAAGTGTCAATTTATCAAGCCCCACCACATAGTTTTGTAACAAAGCATAGATATCCAGCTAGTGTATATGTATATGTATATGTATATGTATATGTATATGTATATGTATATGTATATGTATATGTGTATGTGTATGTGTATGTGTATGTGCATGTGTATGTGTATGTGTATGTGTATGTGTATATGTATATGTATATATTCCTCTCATCAACACTTTTAAAATAAAATCTTTTAAAATAAAACATATATATTTAAAATATGCATGTGGCAGTACATGTCTCTTGGTGGAAGATGGGGAAAACCTACCCCATAATCAAAACCCTACCAGATCATCCAAACAAGTATAAAGGAATGATCCAGACACAACAGGGCAATGTAAATTTGTGAAGCTTTGTTCCATAAGGCAGAATGATTATCTTCATCACAAGAAGGCAATATGATTTGCCTTGACACAACATTTCATGCCACTTTGAAATGACTGGCTTTTACATAGAAGCTGCTAGGAAATTCCCTGTCTTATCATGTAGCATGAACCTCCATCTTTCATGATGCTGTCCAGCAGTCACATATCTCTGGCTTTTAAGTTATATGAGAAAGCTGTGAGGAGATTCTTAGCTTTCTTTGACAGCCAGAAGTATGCACAAAAGCTGTGAAGCACAATAAAGCCAAGTGACCCTTGGAAGTGAGGGTACTCACTGCATTACTTTGTGAAGCAGCTTCAAGAGGGTGCCTCAATCAAATCTTCATCGCAGCAAAACATCTTTTGAAAATTTGCACAGCTCTATTATCAATCATGGGAAAGGGTTTTGGCACAGACATGAATGTTCATCAACAGATATGTCACCATAAAATGGGTTTATTGAAATTGAATTCAGATGGTTTTATGTTAATACTGCTGTCTCTGGAACACTGTGATCTACCGGTACTTGAAAAGCTACTTTCAGTGCTGTGGTATCATGTTATTTTGGCTTCTTCTAGACTTTACTGTGGTCTGTGGGTCACTGAGAAAACAAATTTTGAATCCTTGTTTCAATATGGAATGTAATATGCTAAGTAGATAGCTATGTAGGTAGAATGGTATAAAAAGAGAAAGTGACAAAAGATGAATGCAATCCACAGTTTTTCTAACATACTTGTGTAGATAGAGCTGTTCAGTTTTCTTCCAAAGTTGGTATTTACCTTTATCATTACCATAATGATGCACAATTTATATAAATCAACAAATATTCATATTGTCTGCATAATCCAAATATTTTGTCAAAACAACCATTTGTGGCATACGTTTTATATACCAAAACTCTTGCAACAATGGCACAATGGTTCTTTGGTAATTTCCCTTACCGTGTGTGTGTGTGTGTGTGTGTGTGTGTGTGTGTGTGTGTGTGTGTGTGTCTGTGTCTGTGTCTGTGTCTGTGTCTGTGTCTGTGTCTGTGTCTGTGTCTGTGTCTGTGTGTTGTTCCTAATACATGGAATTCAACTGTGGCAACCTTTGCATTTTTCCAATTCCACTTCTGTAAAAACTTTATTTTGCATTATAAATCAATATTGATCTGCTAGTTTCTGTTGTTATTTCTGATTCTGGATGTTGTTCTTTCCAGAATTCCGGGATTCTTCTCAGGTATCCTCTTTTCATTGACTTGATTTGTAACAGCAAGTATTATTTATTTGTTTTTATTTGTATATTTGTAATGGGTAAGCAACTTTTCCTGCAATAGTCATATAGCTGCTAGTCTTGGTTGTTCAGTCAACAGTCCTGTGCCCTCTGTCCTGTAGCCCTCTTATTACCAGATGTTCAGGAATTCCAACACTAGCATGGTCATTGTTGACCTAGTTGTTCACCAATCTGGTATACATTACTGTAAGTTATGTCTCACAATATTGTTTATGGGAAAGACACCCTTTGTCTGATTCCTTTCATGTCTGATTCCTTTCCTGTCCAGTATAGTTGAACCTATGACATAGCTCTCATCTTCCTCAGAGTACACAAACCCCACAACCATGTGACTTATTATTATCATATATACAAAAAGGGGACAACACAGTTTCAGTTCTTTAGCTGGTGTGGTCTTCATATTCATCAACATCTGTAACATTTGTAATTTACAGATGGAAATTTGGCAATGCAGAGATTTTCGAAGTGTCATCCAATATTTTTTGGGTATGGCACCCAGTGTTCTGATAACCATTGGGGCCACTACAGCTGGTATGTTCCATAATTTTTCAACTTTGATTTTCAGAACTTGATATTTTGTGAGCTTCTCCAATTCTTTCTCTTCTCTTCTACTATCACTTGGTATTGCCACATTAATTATCCACACTTTCTTCTTTTTAACCACAGTTAAATTGGGTGTGTTTTGGATCCATGACTTTGTCTTGTATTCAGAAAACGCTATTACTACATTATTTGAATCATGATTAGGAGGAAAACATACCATACCATACCATACCATACCATACCAACATACATACATACATACATACATACATACATACATACATACATACATACATACATACATATATATATATATATATATATATATATATATATATATATATATATATATATATATGTTTTCTGAGGTTTTCGCGGGTGTTTGTATGTAGGTCTTTGGGTATTCGGGTTTTCTCCCGCGTGAAATTGGAAGTGTCTTTGTAACATTTCGACGAAGTCTCATTCGTCATCATCAGGCTGGAATCTTCAGCTTGCTGCTTCTAGGAGCAATGTGAGATTGCAGCTGTTTCTTCCTTTTAACTGCCACTGGGGGTTTGAACTGATAGGGTGGGAGCTATCCCACAGCCAAGCCCCCAACAAATCAGAACACACCTCCACCCAATCAGAACACAGCCAAGCTCCCACCCTATCAGTTCAAACCCCCAGTGGCAGTTAAAAGGAAGAAACAGCTGCAATCTCACATTGCTCCTAGAAGCAGCAAGCTGAAGACTCCAGCCTGATGATGACGAATGAGACTTCGTCGAAACGTTGCAAAGACACTTCCAATTTCACGCGGGAGAAAACCCGAATACCCAAAGACCTATATATATATATATATATATATATATATATATATATATATATATATATATATATATATATATATATATATATGTATATGTATATGTATATGTATATGTATATGTATATGTATATGTATATGTATATGTATATGTATATGTATATGTATATGTATATATGTATATATATATATATATATATATATATATATATATATATATATATATATATATATATATATATATATATATATATATATATATATATATAACAATAGATGCAGTTTACATAGATGCAGTTTACATAGACTTCTGTAAAGCCTTCGACTCAGTGTTCACGATAAAATACTTCTGAAACTGAAATCCTATGGCATCTCTGGACCCCTACATGACTGGATAGCTGTGTTCCTGTCAAACAGACAACAAGTGGTCAAAATAGGGAGTGCCCTATCAAATCCTGTTCCTGTTAACAGCGGTGTACCCCAAGGCAGCGTATTAGGACCTACACTCTTTATACTCTATATAAATGACCTTTGCGATCACATTACAAGCGACTGCGTTCTTTTCGCCGATGATGTAAAACTCTTCAACACCACCGACAACACTACTATCCTCCAAAAAGACCTTGACTTTGTGTCAGAATGGTCAAACATCTGACAACTCCAAATCTCAACCAACAAATGCTCTGTCCTACACATTGGCAAAAAAAATCAGAACACTAAATACAAGCTGAATAGACAAGACCTTGCAGACGTCCCTCACTCTGTCAAAGACCTTGGAATGCTCATATCAAATGACCTAAGTGCCAAAGCCCACTGCAACAACATCGCCAAAAAGGCTTCAAGAATTGTTAACCTAATCTTACGTAGCTTTTTCTCTAGTAATATCACACCACTAACCAGAGCATACAAAACATTCACCAGACCAATCACCAGACCAATTCTCGAATACAGCTCATCTGTCTGGAACCCTCACCGTATATCGGACATAAATACATTAGAAAGTGTCCAGAGATACTTTACGAGAAGAGTCCTCTACTAGAAACAGAATACCTTACGCAACCAGACTTGAAAACCTGGGCTTAGAAAGCTTAGAACTACATGGGAGCCAGGCAAAAAGTATCCCATGACTTCTGAGGTAATCTCTCAGTAATCAGTTCAGGCCATTCTTAACACCTCACACACATTCTACAAAGAGTAAAAACATGCACCCTTCCCAAATATTAGAGGAGTTCAGAAGCAACAGTAAACTGAGTGGTTATTATTATAGTCTCTTAATATATTAGATAGTCTTCTCAAAGACACAGATTCCTAAATTTAAAGCAAGGTGTGTTTGTATCTTGCTTGAATCAATAATCTGTCTCTACTTTTTTTTTGTTTTACTTTAAGGATAGGGGCAGCTTAGAAAGGAAACTCTGAACAATTCACCATTAACCCGCTTACTTTTCTTTAATTTGTAACAGCAGGTTTGAATCCGGGCTATCATCCCATGCACAGTGTATGATCCTTGAGCTTCAAACAAATAATCAGTGATTCAACTACTTTAACACTCTAAAGATTTGCCACTGCAATATAATCTCAGTGGGTTTTAAAATCCTACTGTGAATGAAATCCTCTCCCTTCTTGTGCTTCTCATATCAGCTCACATTCTTTGAATCGTTTCAACAAATAGTTTTTTTTTGTGCTAAGTCCAAAGCCTTGTCCATCCATTCTAAAACAACTTTGATACAATCTTTGTAAGATCCCTTTCCTTCCCTGTCATTTATGATATTTCTTCAATGAATGGAAAGGGGAATAATTTAAAAATTATAATAAGAAAAATTGCAACAGAGTAAACATCACATAAATAAGTAATATCTTATTTTTTCCAGTTCATCTGTATTGTGAAAAATGTTACTCCTGTGTTAACATGACAGCATCTCTACAAAAGTGACTTTTGTGTCAGAAAATAAGTTTTGTTCCCCATATATCTTTTTTATATTGGGCTGTTTTAAAACAAATAATCTATTCCCCTAGCTTACATTCCAAAGCACACCCAATGATTTCATTGCAGTACAAAATAAGATCAATGCATAATTTCTTGCACACTTGCCTGACAGTGGCCTGAAGTCTGGGTAATTGTTACTGATTTAATAAAGAGATTAAGTGCATTATTGGACACACACACACACACACACACACACACACACACACACACACACACACACACACACACACACACATTATCATAAACAAAGAGACCTGCACAAGACCTGGTTAAATTAAATAATATAACTCTGAGTTCAATAATGCATTTAATCTCTTTACTAGATCAGCTTTCTATAGGTAAACTATCAGGCTGTTAACTACATCTTCACTTAACATTACTAGAGCTAGGGAAAAAGCATTGTTGATGCATAAAGAAGATATACTGACATATTTGCACATACTTATTCAAATATGAAACTATCTTTCTCATTTTTTTCATTCTTCCAATATTTTGAGGGGGGAAATCTGGAAGAAATAATAATAATAAAGTCCTCAAGCTAAATAAATATGAATACAAACAAAGAATAACCAAGCATCTAGAATAGCACAAAAACCACAGAATAAAGTTGCCTACATTGAAGCTTGTTCCAAAGAAACAGCTAATACATTTATTAAAAGATGTCAGTACTGTTATATCAAATACAAGCACTAACTTACTACAAGGAAAGGACAAACTAATATTCAGCACAGTTGTATTGTAACTGAATATCCTAGATGCACAATCAACAAACAAGAAATAAAGTCAAACAGTGTGCCACCAAAAGGAAACATCACATTGGAAAGTAAGATCAGCATGCTAAGATCAGATAGAAGCAAGCTAGAACACCCAAATGTAAACAAGTTAAAAAACAAGAAGTCTTGGATAGGATGACCACAAAAATAATGACAATGAATCATGCTATGTAGCAATGTTGACTCTACTTATCAAACAGGATAGTTAGGCATGGAATGTTGCAAGTTCACCAGTCAGTTGAAGAAAAAAGAGGGCATCAGAAGAATATCTGAATTGAAGATGCACTGAAGCTAGTATAACACGAAGGCCTACAAAATACTGTAGACATATTAGCAGGAAAACTGCAGAAAGAGACAGAAGAGCTAATTCTGGCTGCAGAAGACCAAGCCTTAAGAGCAAATGCATACAAAGTCAGAATTGAAAAGATAGCAAATCCCCCCCCCACTGCCACAAAGGAACAGTGGACCACCTAGATAGCTGCAAGAAGATCACTTAGACTCGTATGACTTTTTTCTTTTTCTAACAACGGAAGACATTTTTAAAGGCATTCTCTTCTTTTTGAATGGAGCAAATCTAATCCTTTCATTCATGGCTAGCCACTCTGCGGGCTGTTTTAATGATCTTCACAAAAGTCCTATCTGGATAATAGATCTCAATATGTGAAGTACTGTGAATAGCACTGTCCTTACAGGTACGACAGAAGTCTCTGAGCTGCGGACACTGTACTGATCAAGACTGGCTCTTTGGTGATATTAGCAGAACCACATAGAAGGAGAAACTTCTTACTGTTCTTGTACTAAAATCTACATATACCCATATAGATAGGAGAATGACCCCTTTCTCAGAAGCTGCATATTGGCTTGATATTTATACTGGACTATCCCCAAACTTAGCTTGAGTTTTTTTTTCCAATATTGATTTCTTGGCTTATTTTCTGGCTGAAAATAAACAGATTTTCTGTCCAGAAATCTTTCCATTTATACTTGAAACGTATTATAAGTTTATGTACCAGGTTTGAACTTTTGTGTGTCATATTAATTCAAAACAGCTGTTATTATATATGCCAACAACTCTGTTATATTATTCTGACATTATGTTTATATACAAGACTGAGTGGCTATGGATGCTGCTCCTAAGGATTATACTGACTGTCCTCCTTGGTCTTCGGGGGAGACAAATTATCTCCCTCGGACCGGGTTCGCAATTTGGGGGTGCTCCTAGATCCACAGCTAAAATTAGACCAACATCTCACAGCTGTGGCTAGGAGTGCCTTTGCACAGGTTTGCCTGGTGCACCAATTGCGACCTTATTTGGAGAAGGAAGCTTTACTCATGGTCACTCATGCCTTTGTCACCTCTTGATTGGACTACTGTAATGCACTCTACATGGGGCTACCCTTGAAAAGTATTCGGAGACTGCAACTGGTGCAAAATGCAGCTGCGCGAGCTGTGGTGGGTGTCTCTAGATACACCAATGTAACACCCATACTCCGCCAGCTGCATTGGTTGCCCATTGGTCTCCAGGTGCAATTCAAGGTGTTGATCATCATCTTTAAAGCCCTACATGGCTTAGGACCATGTTATCTCCGGGACAGCATCCTACCTCATACATCCCTACGACCAGTTAGATCCCACAGAGTCGGTCTCCTCCAGGTCCCATCAGCCAAACAATGTCGGTTGGCGGGACCAAGGGGGAGAGCCTTCTCTGTGGGGGCTCCGGCTCTCTGGAACTAACTACCCCCAGAGATCCGAACTATTCCCACCTTGCTGGCCTTCCGGAAAGCCATTAAGCCTGCAGGCGGGGTGAAAAAAAGATCTTACTTCCTCCATGGATGATTGGGGTTTTTTTTAACTTTTGTACTTTTAAAAACTGTTTTATTGTACCCTGATTGTTCTTTTTTTCTGTTGTATGCCGCCCTGAGTCCTACGGGATTGGGCGGCTTATAAGAACAATAAAATAAAATAAAATAAATATTGAAGAATAAATGGGCTAGATATCCCAGAGTGTTTCTGAGGGATTAAGGAGGGGAAATGACCAAAGGGGCAGTTTCAATTGTTGCAAGACTTCTGCCCCTTTGGTAAATGTATCATAACATTTCTCACAAGTACAGTATAAAAGGTTTGTGATATAATGGAATGGAATGGAATACCCCTCATCTTTTTTTGGGGGGGGGACAAAATAATTGGATTCAGCAGTCAGCTATGAGCATAGATCATTAGTTTCTGAAGTGATATTGTTACAGTACAAATGCACAAGAATGGTTTTCAGTGATGACAATCTCTGTGATCCAAATATTTATTATTTATTTCTTCCTTTTGTTACATGAGACTTTTTAAATGATCAACAACTTTGATTTATAAGGTATTTGAATATATGTCCCATTTAAGAGAAATATTAAACAAATGGATAATCATATACATAATGTGCAGTGTCTCAACTAGGTATCATTGACTTTGAAAAATATAAATCCAAACAGCGTTATATAGTCTAAGTGGTAGCTGCTAAAATAGTCTTGGCTGTTTATTTTGGCTCCACATCTCAGGAATATATGTTTGAACAGAAAATTAGAATAATTTTGTAATTATGTTCTAAACTTCAGCTAGTGGGCTCGCTGAAGATATAGAAGTAGCGAAGGAACTGACCTGTGATCTGGGTTAGGAGTGTGATTTGCATTTGTGTATCTCATTGCAAAGTATAATTTTAGAAATCAGTAGGAAAATTCAAAAGCATACAAACAATTACATAGCTTTCAGAATGGTCTCTTACTAGGAGAAGTAAGAGGTGAACTATTCTTTTTGCCTAAGTAAGTGAAATGATTTGCAAAATTACTGATGTTTTATAATATACCATCAAAGACGTTGGAGAAGATTATCTGAAGTAATAACAACATTGAACACAATATTCACCATATCATAACATGTCATTATTTCCCCTTTTCTGATAAACTAAAATGAATCAAGTAGAATGTATGACTTAATGACTTAAATGATGAATGCTCCAAACTAATTGGAACATTCGAAAGCACAATGAAATTATTATTCAATAATGGTATGTTCTGCAACAACATTCAAAGCAAACTAAAAGTATTCATTATTGGTCTGTCTTATAATTAAATATAAGAAAAGTGTCTAGCCTAAGAAACCAGGAGACTATGAATTCTAGCCCTGCTTTAGCCATAAAACCAGCAGGGTGATCTTGGGCCAGTCACTTTATCTCAGCCAAACCCACTTCAGGATTGTTGTTATGGGGAAAATAGAAGGAAGGTGCATTGGTATGTTCACTGCCTTGAGTAATAAAGGCAGGATGCAAATAAATAAATAAAATAAAAAGTATAATAACAAGACCTAACAAATTTATTTGAAGTTCATGCTGCCAACTTGCCTTCAGCATGTCATAAACCATGTAAGCCTTGAAGAACATTTAAATGCAAGCCTTTAAATCATGAATTATATCTCAATAGTGTTCATTGTTGCAGTGTCATGTAATGTTTGAAAATATTTTTCAAGGTAAGGCGTAAACAATGCTTAATTTCCATCCTTCTGGCATGCACATCTTGAAAAACAAAGCAAGATGTAAGTTATTATTTTCTCATGGTACAAGACATAATCTAAATACATATACAGTGTTCAGTATAGCATTGGAAAATGTACCAGGGCAGAAAATTTAAAAAATTGATTTCTTTTATAAAATGAAAATGAAAAAGGAAGAAACCTAGATTAAAATACACCAGTATTCATAGAAACATCAGAATATTTGGAAATGTTAGTGTAAGAATGCACACAGTCCTACAGGAACTAAGCTGCTTTACAAACCTCTTTATATAACACCAGAAGGGTTGTTTTTTTTTTTTTGAAACTGAAGAATATTCTTAATTTCCAGGGTTGAGCAATGTTTATCATTATCCTTACAGTTTTACACCATCAAATTGAAGAGATTTTGAAAATAAATTAACCTTTCTGGTACCATAATAATACCCTTTTCAGCTTAGTCCAAAATGGTTTATCCTTGATACTTAACATTTTATAACTCATTTATGCCAATACAGCATTTTTTTCATATATGTGTCTAGCTAAATGTAAAATATTGTTTTTCTGCTGTAGTCCTATTTTTACTGAGAGAATAATGTGAGTTACTGAACAGTCAATTTCTATTCATTACAATAAAAAATTAAATAAAGTTGAAATAACTTTGATTAGTCTCCCATTCTAGATCTAGTTGAACAACCTGGATTCAATATCTATTGATTTAGGAGTAAACCTGATTTAATTCTCTGGGACTGAATTCTCAAAAGACATGCATGCATTATAAAGATATAACATGAAATTACAGAATCGGTCTCTGTAATAAGAAGTGTGTTACTATACTGTATTAAGAATTAATTCAAAGACATTTTCTACAATCTTCAAAATTATATGAAATTATAATATTATATTGTATTAATTGTTGAATAGTTTAGCAGGTTGTTGAACAAGTTGAACAAGTCTGGAACTTTTCTATCTTTCTTATTGTTCCTGGATGTATGATTAAGATCCTATTACTGTGCCATATTTACTTTTATTTGCTTTATTGGTAAACCAAATAAGAAAGGCCTTATTTTGTTATGTTAATTGGTTATTTCACCATGGTGCTTTCCCCACTCAGGGATGTCATATATCCTCATCCATAAGCTTGGGTGAGGATATTCTTGATTGCTATGAAAAATAAAACAACAATTACTTCAAATTGAAATACAATACTTGTTTTTCCCCCAAGTAAATTATAAAGAGACTCATTTCTTCTTTCATAATTTCAACCATAATATCTACAAAAAGGATAACATTACTACCAGCCAATCTAGTTCACTCCAGATAGTAAGGAATATGGGAACTGTCATTCAGTATCTTTTGAAGGAATCATCTTATTGATTCTGTGCCAATTATTTCACTAAATATTATTCATATCTTCCTTGAAGTATCATGCATTGATAAGATGAAAGTTCTTGAGGGACTTTCTCAAAATAAATTAGTTGGTTGTTTTGGGGGATAGTTCCAGGGAATTATATGTTGGATCTAATCATAGCATTGCCAATATGGGAAGAGAAATGGGGTGGAAGTATATGAAATCTGAAAGTGAGAAACAGCTTGTTCTGGTTGCTTTCTGGATTTTTTTAAAGTAATGTCATCATCAGATGAAAATATTAAGCTTCAATACAGCATGAAGTGTTTGGAGAGAAAATACATTTTGAGAATCAAATGAACTGTAGGGTCCTTAAAGGGCTTTTTATCACTTGTGCATCTACAGCTAGGCTTCAAACAGTTATATTATACCTGTAGTGAAAAGCAATTCATAATAGATAGCATAAGGTTTATAGTAGTCAAAGTCAAAAATACAAATTCTTGGTTTTACCAATTACCAAACAGATCATACTTTGTCTTTCAGTAGTAAGCTAAAGTTTTATGATACCGTTGACTAGCTGCTGCTGCTACTGCTGCTGCTAGATTGTACACATTAAGAGATTAACTTGATGTTACATTATGATAAGCAGATTAAACAGGAAAACAGGAAAAGAGAGTGGCCTACAAGAATTGGTATGCACAGAAAATTGTCAAAGCAGGTCAGAGCTGAACACTATTGGGATTTATAGACTAGAATTCTTTATTGGCCAAGTGTGATTAAACACACAAGGAATTTGTCTCCAGTGCATAAGCTCTCAGTGTACATACAACAGTAGTGATAGATCATTATCGTAGTCATCGTAAAAATACATTCAACATAAAACATTAGATAAAACATTTATTGTTAGTCATGTATACTAAATAAACAACATAAATCATGCTAGGATACTAATTAAACAATTTAAATCGTAAGATGCAAGCAACAAAGTTATAGTCATAAGAAGATAAAATGATAGGTAATAGGGAAGATGAGAATAATGATGGTAATACTTTCTTTCTAGATAGTTTGACTGTGTTGTAGGAATTAGTTGTTTAGCAAAGTGATGGCAGGGGAAAAAACTGTCCTTGTGTCTAGTTGTTCTAATGTGCAGTGCCCTATAGTGTCATTTTGAGGGTAGAAATTGAAACAGTTTATATTCAGGATGTGAGGGTCTGTAGATATTTTCACAACCCTCTTTATGGTTAGTGCAGTATATAGGTCCTCAATGGGAGGCAGATTGGTAGCAATTGTTTTTTTTGCAGTTCTAATTATCCGTTGAAGTCTGTGTTTGTCTTGATTGGTTGCAGTGCCAAACCACACAGTTATAGAGGTGCAAATGACAGACTCAATCCTCTGTAGAACTGTATCAGCAGCTTCTTGGGCAAACTGAGCTTTCTGAGTTGGTGCAGGAAGAACATTCTTTGTTTTTTTGATGACATATTTGATGTTAGGTGTCCATTTTAAGTCCTGAGATATTATAGAACCTAGAAATGTGAAGGTCTCTACTGTTTATACTGTGTTGTCTACTATTGTAAGAGGTGATAGTATAGGAGGGTTTCTCCTAAAATCTACCATCATTTCTACAGTTTTGAGTGTGTTTAGTTCAAGATTGTTCCAATTGCACCACAAGGCTAGTTCTTCAACCTCCCATCTGTATGTAGATTCAGAACTTATACAAACAACTGGACATGAAAGAAAGCAAGAAAAACATCTATATATTAGCAAAAGCACACACCAAGGAAGGACAAGATATTGAACACTATGTATGTGTGAAAGATAAAGATGGCCAGCGACTGCAGGACAAATACAAAATGCTTGATTGCTGGCAGCAGTACTTCAGTGAAATCTCTAACATTGAATTTCCCCACCATCAATTCCTGTTTTATCATAGAAAACTAAAATACAAAACAGTAAAACAAACAAACAAAATGAAACAAAACAAAAATATACATTCCATCCTAATAAAAAGAAAAAAAATAGTGGGAAAAAAGGAGGAAAAAGTGGTAAAATTTAATTTAACATTTAACATGTAGTTAATTCCTGAAAGCTTACCCAATGCTGGTCCAGTCCCACATATCTCATTCATTCATTCATCCATCCATCCATCCATCCATCCATCCATCCATCCATTCATTCATTCATTCATTCATTCATTCATTCATTCATTCATTCATTCATTCATTCATTTATTTATTTGTGAGATTTATATACTGCCTCACAGTGCAAGCACTCTCTAAGCGGTTTACACCAGTAAGCAATGTAT
The DNA here is from genome assembly GCA_023053685.1 of Diadophis punctatus similis. Classification (NCBI taxonomy): domain Eukaryota; kingdom Metazoa; phylum Chordata; class Lepidosauria; order Squamata; family Dipsadidae; genus Diadophis; species Diadophis punctatus. The sequence continues at coordinate 159,165,149 of JALIGW010000002.1, forward strand.
ATTTATATTGCCCCCAACAATCTGGGTCCTCATTTTATCTACCTCGGAAGGATCTTGCTAGAAGAGGTTACCAAACTTACCCTTGATATGAAGAAATCAAAAACATTGGGCCCTGGTGACCTACTGGAAGACATTCAGAATCTGTATGAATTTAGTGGCAAAGCAGCCAACTGGCTAACAAATTTCTTCAATGTATTGTGGACTCTGGACATGTGCCTGCTGACTGGACCACAAGGATCACAATTCTTGTCTTCAAAAATAAATGTGACCTGGCAGATTGCTGTAACTATCAACCAATTCATCTCCTATTACACAATAAAAAATCTTTGAACAGATCCCTGACCATCACCTATACGATATTGTGAAAATTAGTACCAATCAATGCAGCTTTGTCAAAGGTTCTAGTACCACTGACACCATCTTTGCAGCTCGCATGCTTATAGCGAAACACTGAGAAAAGGGGAAGCCATTACACTTGGCTTTCCTTGACCTTGAAAATGTCCTTTGACCATGTTCTGCATCCGCTAATCTGGTACATGCTATGTGACCAGAGTGTGCCCAAACAATTCATAAAATGGATCCAGATGCTTTATAACAAATCCAAGCAGTCATGTGAGATGTGCTGCAGGCCTTTCTGACAGCTTTCCTGTAAAAGTTGGTGGTTTTTTTTCCTGTTTATTTTTGTTGTGTGTATTTAATTATTATGTTTTTAAAGGAAAATTCAATAAATATTATTTTTTAAAAAGTTGGTGTTCAACAAGGCTCAACATTATCATCATTGCTGTTCATTCTCATCATAGATACTATCAAGAAAGAACAGTAACATGACATCCTCTGGACCTAGCTGTATGCTAATGATGGCATGGGCATGCTGCCACCAGAGAAGAACTTCAGCAATATATATATATATTCCTCTATTCCGGGACCGCATCTTACCACATACCTCCCTACGACCAGTTAGATCCCACAGAGTGGGCCTCCTCCAGGTCCCATCAGCCAAACATTGTCGGTTGGCGGGTCCACAGGGGAGAGCCTTCTCTGTGGGAGCCCCATCTCTCTGGAACCAACTCCCACCAGAGATCCTGACCATCCCCACTCTACTGGCCTTCCGCAAAGCTGTAAAAACATGGCTCTTCCGGCAGGCGGGGTGAAGAAGAAGATCGGATTCCCCCATGAATGAATGGTTTTTAAAATTATGTCATGTTTTAAATTGTCATGTATTATTGTATTGTTCTTATTCCTGTTGTACGCCGCCCTGAGTCCTACAGGATTGGGCGGCCTATAAGAACTTTAAATTAAATTAAATTAAATTAAATTATTCATATTCTGTCATATTATCCTGGTGTACCCAAATATGGGAGAAAGCATCACAGCTTTCATTTTGTCTTTCGGCCCCTCTCTGGGACCATCCAGGCAGTTTCTATAGCCGACACACTATTTTGTATATGTGTAGCATTTTTTACTGATAAATGATAAATCTCCCTTTATTAATAAATGATAAATCTCCCTTTATTTTCATTTATCAGCAAAAAATGCTACACACACACACACACACACACACACACAAGTCAGAAATGAAGATATGGTGAAGACCAATACCTTCTGGTAGTACAAAGTGATGGCAGCATTAATGAAGAAGTGTGAACACAGCATGTCAAAGTATCTAAAATTGAAGATATATAAAACAATGGTGTGCCCAGTGGCTTTATATAGCACTGAGTGCTGGCCATCCACCAAACGCATTGAGTGCTGTTTACACACCATGGAGATGTACATACTTCGTTGGTTATTAGGTGTTTCTTTCCTTGACCATGCCAGCAATGACATAGTATAGCAGCAAATACTTGAGAAAATGCAGAAGAAACACCTAGCAATAGCAATAGCACTTAGACTTATATACCGCTTCATAGTGCTTTACAGCCCTCTCTAAGCGGTTTACAGAGTTCAGCATATTGCCCCCAACAATCTGGGTCCTCATTTTACCAACCTCAGAAGGATGGAAGGCTGAGTCAACCTTGAGCCGGTGAGATTTGAACAGCTGAACTGCCGAACTAGCAGTTGAGGTTGCAGTGCTGCTTTTAACCACTGCACCACCTCGGCTCCCTACAGCGATATGACCATGTCCTATGAGCAGCACCCCAAACTGTTGCCTGGATCGCCTTCCGCTTTAACACAGATGGCAAGCACCTGCATGGAAAGCCAAAGCAAAAATGGCAAGACACCATATATGCAGAAGTGAAAATTGCTCAGCTGGACTTTGATGCTGCATTTGATTGTGCAATATAGCAGTAGCACTTAGACTTATATACCGCTTCACAGTGCTTTTTACAGCCCTCTCTAAGCAGTTTACAGAGTCAGCATATTGCCCCCAACAATCTGGTCCTCATTTTACCGACCTCAGAAGGATGGAAGGCTGAGTCAACCTTGAGCCTGGTGAGATTCGATCTGCCAAACTGCTGGCAGAAGTAGCCTGCAGTACTGCACTCTAACTGCTGCGCCATCGCGGATCAATATAGTGCTAGTTGATCCAAAAGCGGATCTTGCACCTGTGAAAATAATACTAGGAACATGAAGATGATGACGATGAAGAAGATGATGATGATGATGCCTAAGAGGAGGAGGATGTAAATATATATAAACATAAATATGCATATATATAAAACCTCTACCTCCTCAATCTATTCCTTGGACATATTTCAATTGTTTCTTACAGACGAATGAGCTATTTTGCATATCATTCTATGAGATTACTGCTGATCAACATTTCTAATAAGAATTAAAACGTTTAAAAATAGTGGTGAATCCATTTAAATGTGACTAGAGTACGTTCCTCTTCTTCTGTGAACAGTTCAATGTTGCAATGGCTTTTACATAAATTTGTTACTTTATATTTGATTATTATAATTTTGACTAGCAAGGAAGTCATTTTATCTGAAAAATGTGGCATTCTACACAATGTACAATGTAGCAGTGAATCCTTGCTGAAAATGGAATATTGAGGGGGGGGGTTGGACAACACTATCAGAAGAATCCATAAACTGAACTTTTCAAACAATGATGTGATTTGCTAATTCATTTCTTTTTCACCTTGTGTCACTGGAATGCTTTCAAATAGAAAACTTTCCTGCATTTGTTTTTTTTTTTTGTGCTGTTGTTATTTTCCCTTTTTATCTTTATCTTTTTTTCTGACTCCCTTTGCCTAAGTGCTTAAGGTGCTGTGCTCCCCATGTCTCTGAGTGCTGAAAGTTCCAGCAGGTATATAAATGGATTGTTTCAAAGGCAGAGTACCTTCTCACTCTCTCTGCTTTAATTAACTCAACGTAAGGCTGAATTCAGACAACTTTCTCACCAGGTGCTTTATTTCAAGCACTTTCTCTCAGTTTCTTTCAGTTTTTAACGAAGTGGCTCATAGCACACCCACTGACTTGTATATATCCAGACATTCACATCAGCGGTGGGTTGTTCCTGGTTCAGACCGGTTCTTAGCGGCGGCGGTGGGAAGCTCCGCCCACCTACCCGGGACACTTCTGTGCACGCATGAACCGGTAGAAAACTAATTCAGAACGCACTACTGATTCACATACACGTGCACACATGCATGTGTGCATGCATGCGCGCACGCGTGCACATACATACAGAGGGGGGGAGTTGTTTTGTTTTCCTGTATCCAGTAGCTAAAGCAAGTCTCTTTTGGAACAGGAGCCCCAGGATTAAGGATTAGCAGCCTTGTAGGAACTCATCTCTTCTATTATGCACTTTGGGAGATAAGGAATTCAAGTATGATTAGAAAAATGCTTCTTAACAAAACTGTTAATGAAAAGAGTAATCTCTTCCAAAAAGATAAAATGAATCAGGAAAGGGGGAGAGACATGGTGCACATCCCTTGCTACATTTTAGCCCTTCAGTTCTAAAACACAGAAGATGCTCATCCTGAGCGCCTAAAGAAGATGAATTTGATTCAGTAACGATGTTCTTAAACTTCCATTTCCAGTTGATCAAAAGGTGATGAGATATATACATAAATGGTATCACAACATGCCTGTTTGGATATATTATATCCAGACTACATTAAAAAGGGAGGGGGTCTGCCCATTCCTAGACATTTGTATTTTTCACAAACATTTCACAGTGGAAATGTTTCTGTCTGACCATTTCAATTATTCAGCCAGTTTATGTGATTTATGCAATTTTATTCTCAGGTAATGTAGGTAAAGCAAGACCAACATGAAATTGTTTCTAATTTCCTTAGAATGTTTAGAAAGGCTCATTGTGTAATCCATTGTTGTCATGAGATGAATTTTGCCACATCATTCAATGACAGTGCACAAACTTTCTGCACAAAGCATTCCAAAGCTTTATGTGGTGGCAGGATTCCCAAGGCAAATAAAAATATTATTTTGGGAGACTAACTTTATGAAGTAATCTTCCAAGGCACGTCGTAGGAACATGTCCGTCTACAAATTATTTTGTGTTGCTATTATGGTACAAACCTGGGGATTAGAAAAACTTTCCTTACGGTGCTTTTCTCTGGATTTCAGGAGATGTCAGCCACTCCCAAGCTATGGGTTCTGGGTCAAGCTCTGCTTCTGATGACAAAGGTATTCTAGTGACATCCTTTTCGTGCCTTATCGTTTTATTTCTGAGCTTAAAATAACAGAGCAGTTGTATGAAGAAATAATAAATGTTACCTACTGCTGTGAACATGTAACTCTAGGCAAAAAAGACTTAGCTGTGCTGAGTGGAATATCTTTGTAATTCCCTTATTATTCACCCCTCCCCAATAACATTGCTTTAATTATTTATGTTCTTTAAAAAGCACTGCTTTTTATATAATGACAGTATTTACTTTAGAAAAATGTTTCCTTATTTAAGGGGCCTCAAGCACTTGCAAAAAAAATAACTATCTGACAAACAAGCTGTGTTTTTTTTTTTGTTATTGATAAAAAGAAAGCTCGTTGGCCTCTACATTTGAATGTTCTTTGCTGGGATCCTGTACTCACATTTTATTTGGGGTCGTGCATCCTGTCCAGTTATAAAGACCAACAGGAGCCAAGTGACATCTGTCCTTTTTTCTCTCTGCAGAAAGCTTCCCTATCAAATCTTTATAGGGATTCAGTTGATTTTCAATCCTTTGGGGAAGAAACAAAAACAGAACTAAGCCCCATGCATGTGTTCAGTTTTAGCAGTTCTTCACACACACACACACATTCACTCAAGACTTCATGTTTTAGTTCGGTAGCACCTTTTACTTTTTTGTTTCCTGTGAAGTTTTATCATTGGGACAGCTCCTGAAGCAAGTACACTGCAGGTTTCCTTCTACTGACTACTGTGAAGACTGTGGGTAGACACAGTCTTCAAGAGATCTCCCTATCTCTTCTTCTCTTTGTCTTGGTTGTCTTGTCTTCCCCGTCTGGAAGGTTGATCCTTCTGGGATCTTTTCTTCAGTCTGATCCCTCCAGAAAGAATACAACATTTCTTCCCTTCTTTGTCTACCAAGTCAACAGAAAGCTCAGATATACCCACTTTGCATCAGAGCATTACTTTGATAAACTTTGCATGTAGGCTCTTAGACATGGTGGTCTTGGGTCTTCTCTCAGGCATGCTAAGAATTCTAAGTATCAAGCCTAGTAAATGAATTGGAGGTTCCAATTAGGTTAATATCAACATTCTTACTAAATCTATTCATAATAATGACATTCTCCGGTTTAGAAACAGTTGTTGACTGAATACATGACTATATAGATTTTTAAAAAGTGCATGGACTAGAAAAACATATCCATCTGCATCTATCACTACAGCACAAAAAATCTTAATCAATGGAAGGCAAGCTGTCCACCATTCATCCATTGATGATAGGCAAACTATGACGAGGACATAATTGTTAGGACTACTGATTATGAGATATTAACTAACCAATTGAATAGAGCATAGTGATGCTTACACTTGCTTGAGGTGAAAATATTTGAGTTCAGTTCAACCTTCAGTATTGGCTTATCCAAATCTATCTCATCTTTCAGACCAAAAAGATAAAAATATATATCCAATTTTGCATGATGCCTTTTTAACCCTTAAAATTGTGATATGTTTTTATATTTCTTCATTGCTTGGAATTAAAAACACAAATGGACAAATTCAGATCAGCCAGTAGTTGCATAGATATATTTTGTTATTACACACAGTCCTAAACTTGCAACATTTAGTGACCATTCAAAGGTACCACAGCACTGACAAAAGGGACTTATGACAGTTTTTTACACTTAAGACCATTGCAGCATCCTCAAAGTCAACTGACTCATTTTTATGTCCCGGGGTCATGTGATCACCTTTTGCAAACTTCTGACAAGCAAAGTCAATGGGAAGCCAGATTCACTTAACAATTGTGTTACTAACTTAAACAACTGCAGTGATTCACTTAACAACTGTGGCAAGAAAGGTCGTAAAATGAGGCAAAATTCAATTAACAACTGTCTCGCTTAGCAAAAGAAATTTTGGGCTTAATTGTGGTCAGAAGTCAAGGACTGCCTGTATGAGATAATTAGGAAAGACAGAAGGTCTTTACTTAAGATACTTAATTACATCATTATTTGTCCCCTAAGATTAATTTTTATAAAATCTAATACTTGAAGCAAGGCAAAAGTGTGTCGTAATGTATAAAGTACCGTGTGACACAATGAGAAAAATACACAGAAGGCCCCAGATTGAATCTCTGTCATTTGAAACTTCTGTCCAATATGGCACGGAATTAAGAGAGAAGACTAGCCTAGATGATCAAAGGTCATGATCAAAGGTCAGACCATGGCCATTTGCTCACTAATGACTTATAACATGTTTGAAAATTGTCCAACAACACTAATATAACAGACATGTAGCTAGGCTTAATATCACTTCAAAGATGGCTGGTAGATACTATAAGACACTATGAATAACCTATGTGAAAATGACCAATAAAAAGAATGCTCATTTTGTAATTTCCAGCTGAACTATCTCATGAGGCCTCATCATTTTACCATTTTCACAATTAAATAACAAAAGAAACTTGATTGTTACTGTCTGTAATATTACTAGTGAGCAAGTTATTTTTCCCTATAGCCTATGATGTAAAATAGAATACAACTGTACAATAATTTATGCATACTATGCCAGCAGTGATATAACCAGGTCAAGGAGCAAACATGGAACTTTTTAAACTATCAATTACTGAAAATGAATACTCACTATAATAGTTTTGGGAATTTGGGTATTTTTTCTCTCCTATCTCCCTGTCCCTTTCTTTGTTTTAATAATGTTTTATTCTGCTTAAGAATGTTGAGGATTTGGGGCAGCGGGTTAGTTAAAAATAATTTCTTGAACAATAAAAAACAAAGTGTAGCTTACAAGTCTAGCACAAACTGACAGTAAGGTGAGTCTCTTGAATTTAATGTAGAAACACATAAACATGCTTTGACGTTTGAACTCATATCACAGAATGAAGATAACTTTTTCTCAGGGGAGGTGGCATGTTGCTAGCATTTTGCAGCAAAATCCACATTTTTGTTCTCTTTATAAGCCAGATGTTTGCTTCTTTGCTGCTCTTCTGGCATTTCAAATGAGGAAAAAAAATAACAAGATTTTGTTCACGTAAACTTTATGCCCTATTTCCTCAGGAGTGGAAGTTATTCCCCCCCCACACACAAACATCTTTCTCTCCTTTGTTATCTTTGTTATCTTTTTCTCCAGCAGAAGACACTGGAAGACCAAACAGATGAAGGGAGAAGCCTTTTACTCCTCACAAGAAAGAAAAGGGCCAGAGACCAAAAGGCCAAGAGAAAAACAGATCTCTTTCAAAAATTCATACATTCCAGAAATTATTTATTGCCTGTCCCCCATAATCAGATTTCTTCTCTCTTTAGATTTCACCATTTCTATTTGTGACTTAGGACAGGACATGCTGCTAATATATTGCACTTCCGAATATTTTATATATCTACACCTAGAAACACATAGACATACGTATAGAATGAGAAGCTTACAAAACAGTAGACAATAAATTATTCGAAAAGGTCAAAGTCTTAGATGATATTCCATACAGCAAAGACTAAACAGCAAAATCAGTGTCCAGAGAGCAGTACATGAGGGTGATCCATCAACACTCATAGTTCAAGACACAAGATTAACTGCATTCATAAATAGTAGACAAGGATTCTAACCATTAACTATTCATAATGATAGTGTTTTCTACTACAGCTATAGCTACACTACCATTACTCAATTGATCTGACCTAAGGGTCAAGTAAGTGTTGTTTAATTTTTATGTCAGTGACTTCTTAGGATTTCTCCACTCTTTGGCTGTTCACAAGCCAAAAATCCTTAACAGACACATTAGTATCCTTTTGTATAGTGATGACATGGTTTGTGATGGCCTACTCCCAAGTAGGCCTGAGAAGATTGATGAGGAAATGTTGTGCTTATTGTCCTTCTATTCTTTTTTTTTATTTTTTAATATTAACAAGACAAAATCCAAAGCAATGGTTTTGGGGAAAGACAGTCAAAATACAATTGCACTTGGTGGCAACCTATAAAACAAAGTTTCTTTCTCATATTTAGGTAAATTGTATAAAGGCAACAACAATGTTAAAATGCTAATTAGTTTAACCAATTATAACCACACAAGGACTCTGCTCCCCGTTATAATCTGGTCACGTTTCACTGTATCCTACCTTAGCTCATTTTATTGTATCTTACTGTGCTGATAAACATGCTTTGATATGGTCAGCTGACTAATCAATAAAGTAATAGAAATATTAAGACAAATTAAATAGCAAGCTTATGTCTCCACCCTGGTATCAATATTTTATACTAAGCATTACTTCTGTATATCTCATTCTTTTATCAGTTTCAAAGCAATTGAACTAAACACTTTGAACTTAATTACTATTTGATCACAACATGCAGCATGAAATATATGGATTACTATGAGTCCCATATTTCCTACTTCAAGGTGGGAAAATGTATGGAAGAAAACAATTTGTAAATTTGTTGGAGCTTTGTTCCTTAGATAGTTACAGTGGAAGACATGCCAGGGATAAAAGACAAGATTGATTGATTGATTGATTGATTGATTGATTGATTGATTCATTCATTCATTCATTCATTCATTCATTGTTCAAATTTATAAGCCGCCCAACTCCCAAGGGAAGATAAAGATAAGATAAGTAAGTAAATGAGAAGAGAACATTAAAACTGAGCATAACAATGAAATGTATTAATATTGTAAAAGCAATAATAATAAGGCAATGATCTGGTTATTAATAATGGTTACCTGATTCCATCAGAGCTGGTATAAAGTACTAGAAAGCCTCCCCAATAGTTTTATCAGAATCTAGCATTAGGAATGTATATATTCCTTTAAATTCATTCTAAAAAGACAAATAGGTTTATTTTTTTCCTTCCCTTTCCTTCCTGTTTATGTCATATGGGGGAGAAGGGCAGCAGTAGCCATGAACTCCATTTTTACAGGACTTGTAAACATCATACAGTTTTTAAAATTCAACATTTTTATGGAAACTCCTCAAAATGTACTGTGGATCTTTAAGTAGGCTTAACAGAGTAAAACAATTACAAAACCCTCTCTATTCACAAACCAGTGACAAAGGGAGAATGTAATGTTGCTCTTCTTTGAGAGTCAGCCCTATTATTTTCGCATACTTGGCTTACATACAGTGGCCCTTCTCAAATATTTAGGAGACCCAACCAACAAACCCCATCCCAAAGTTCTTTATCCCTCAGTAAGAGAAAGGAATGGTAGGAAATGTTGCATCTACTTTGTATCTTATTCCCAAACAAAATTAAAAGTAGGAGCACACCCAAGTCTCTTATGGCAATCTGGAAGATAAATATAAAATTAGGTGCCAGATATATCATTTTGTAAACAAAAAGTTCTTACCAATTTTAAGAGGGATAAACATTTAGTAGAGATTTCTTCTGGCGAAAACAGGGAGAAAGGGTTTTTACTGATTTTCTGCTTACTATTAAATGTAAAGACTCTCATCTTTAGAATATACCGTATTTTTCGGAGTATAAGACGCACCGAAGTATAAGACGCACCTTAGTTTTGGGGGAGGAAAACAAGGAAAAAAGGCCTCTGCCTCCAAGCAATTTACCAAACAGCAAACAGCAAACAGCACAGATGATATACACTGTTTGCTGTGTATTTCTGTGCATGTGTGCCTGACCCATAGAAATAGCAAAGAATTGGAGAAATGTACATTATGCCAGAAAGTTTTCTTAAATGTAGTCACACTAACTGCTCCCAATTATTTAAATAGATCTACTCCAAGGTAACTAAACTCTAATACTAAACAGGACACTGTTACATTTCAGACTATACTTGTACAGAGCTGTTAAAATTAATTAAAATTTCTGGAAGTATACATTATTCTCTATTATTTAAAAGAAGATACAATAGCACTGGGCCTCTTCAGAGCAAGCATTTATTTTAAAAAGCTTCTATATTTTGTTAAGTTGTCTAGATTTACAGGGATCTCCAACCTTGGCAACTTTAAGACTTGTGGACTTCAACTCCCAGAATTCCACAGCCAGCAAAGCTAACAAAGCTGGCTGTGGAATTCTGGGAGTTGAAGTCCACAAGTCTTAAAATTGCCCCTGGCTCTAGAACAATAATAAAGCAGTCTTTAAAAAATAAGTCTAATAATTTGAATATTCTACAGACATTTATAGTTATTCACTTACCCCCTTCCATCCAGTTCAGCAAAAAATAAAAATCTGCGTGTCTCTCCCAGCTATTTGCCTTTGCAGTTTCAGTTTCACTTTCATTTTCCCACGTGGCAAATCAGCTGTAGATCGGGAAGTGCTAGTGACTTGCTTGGCTTTATAGGCTCTTCCCTCTTTGCTGCAAACAGGTAAATTGCTGAAAGACAGAGGCCAAAGGGTGGGGGTGGCTGGGTGGGTGGGTCTGCATTCGGTGTATAAGACACACCCAAGTTTTCACCCTCTTTTTGGGGGTAAAAAGGTGCGTCTTATACTCCGAAAAATACGGTATTTAGGGAAAGACACAGACTTTTATCTGCAAAAGTCAGAGAGAGAGAGAGAGAGAGAGAGAGAGAGAGAGAGAGAGAGAGAGAGAGAGAGAGAGAGAGAGAGAGAGAGAGAGAGAGAGAGAGAGAGAGAGAAGAAATGCATCTTCCCTGTCTAGCAGAACAGGGAAGCTTCACGCAGAAGCTTCAACTGAGTTTCAGTTGGACTCCAAACCTTTTGCCTCTCCAGATCACTATAAACTAATTTACTCATATGTGTACTGTTTGCTTTCTAATCAAGTTCACAGGAGGGTGTCAGACAATACAGTACTTTTAAGCAAAATTTGATTATGTCACATTTAATTGCAATTTAATTTTGATGACATACCAGTTAGTATAGGTTCTGTAAACTGATGTCTCTCTTGTTAAGGTTAGGGTTAGAAAATATCTGTTGGACACAAAATGTCTAAGTATTGTTTATCTGCTATGAAGACAGTAAATGATTGTGTCATAAACAGATCATATTAGCTATCATATTAGCTATGCTAAAATAGAATATTGACCCTAAATTGGTGTAGCAACAGTATGGATCCCAGTTTAAGTTTCTGGTGGATTAGCATGGGATGCTTTAAATGGCTTGCTTATTTATTTATTTATTTATTTATTTATTTATTTATTTATTTATTTATTTATTTATTTATTTACTTACTTACTTACTTACTTACTTACTTACTTACTTACTTACTTACTTACTTATTTATTTATTATTTTTGTCTTATTATTTTTATAAATAACTTCATGAAGTTATTTATAAAAGAAACATACCTAACAACTTTTTCTCTTCCCATTTTCCCCACAACCCTGTGAGGTGAGTTGGGCTGAGAGAGACTGACTGGCTCAGTCACCCAGAAAGCTTTCTTGCCTAAGGTGGGACTAGAACTCACCATCTCCTGGGTTCTAACCTGTGTCTTAACCACTAGATAACAAATATTTTATGTTTTACAGCAGTCTATAATGAAATTGTAAGCAAGCTAGACTGTTACGATGAGAAGAAAAAATTATGTCATATTTCACTGAAATTGGTGTAGAGCTTTTAAAATGATAAACCTTGAATGTCAGTTTTTCACTCAAAGAATAACTATCATGTATTAAGTATCTTGTGCTTGGGCAGCACTTCAGACAGTGATTAATTGAAAGAACTGAGAAAGCAGTTCATAAATTATGCTGCTGCAACACTGAGGAAATGTAAAGAAAAAGCCTAAAAAATTCAAGAGAGAAAATGAATTGACAATGAGTGGGGGGAAAAAATTAGACTCTAAAGAATTCTACTTATGCCACCCTAGGGAGAAGAAACAAAACAAAATTACTATTTCATTAAAAAGAAAATTCAAAATTCATGCATATGAACATGTAGGCCCCAAATTCTTGTGAATTTCTCTTAACTTTTCAGCCTTCATTTTTCCCTCATTTTTTCTCTGTCCCCTGCTAGTTTGAACCAGACTTTATTCTGGATGGAGAATCAGTGAATCTTCCTTCTTAAGTCTACATTTAGGTTTCAGCCACTGGAGGGTTCTAAATAGCCTATAAAGACTTTGATCCAGCATTACTCACACCCCTTATCAATGGTCTTACTGTATCCCAATGGAGTTTGCCAAGTACTTATCTTGTATTTGGAATACTTTGTTTAATTCTGCCCCCCCCAAAAAAAGTAGAACAATCAAGATTGAGGAATATTTATCTATAACAAGTAGAGATGAGACTATTTCAAAAATTTAAGGAGTATCTGTTTCCCAAGAGTTTTGAATTGACAATGAGAAAATCATCCTACTTTATAAAGACGCCCCACCAAATAGAGGGTAAAACAAAACGTAACACAAACATAACCTTCTATTGACTAAAGTAAATATTTGCTAATTCTGTTTTACATACTTAACCATTTTATAGTAAAACAGGTAGTCCTTGATCTACGGTCACAATTTGGACCAGAATTTCTGTCATAAGTCAGTGTAGTCTTAAAGTGAGTCATCACATGACCAGATCCAATTTTACAAATATTTTACTGTGATCATCAAATGAATCATACCGTCATTAAGCCAATCTGGCTTCTCCAATTGATGTTGTTGTTAAAAACCAACTGGAAAGGTTGCAAATCCTGCTCACAGAACCACAGGACACTCATATCAGTCATAAATGTGAGCTGGTTGCCAAGGGCATGAACTGTGAGCTTTTAAGATGGGGATGGTGCAACGGTCATACATGAGAGGTCATGAATAATTTTTCCAAGGCTGTCATACTTTTGAACCATTGTTAAACAGACTGTCATAAATTGAGGATTACTTGTATAAGTCTCTGTATAACATGCAGCTAAGCAAAGGAGATACCTACTCCTATTCATTTTTTCCTTCTCAAATGTCTGGTAAAACTACCAGTACTACACCTAGTATTTTTTGCAAACTTGATTTGGTATTGAGAAGTGGAAATAAAACTAAAATGTTTCTTAATAACCAACTGATTTTTAATATTTTTAGAATCTGGAATTAATATGCAGTTACCTTTAGATCAAATGTGAACAATCTTTTCAGCCCAGATTTTTGCCTGCAGAGACAGGTAGCAGCATGACTATTTTGATTTCTAAATTCAGATATAAGTTCAGAGCTCAGGTCTTATATTGAAAAAGGGAGAGAGAGATATTTATCTGCAGTTTATTTAAGTCTGAATCAACTTGGCTGTTTTCAAAATCATAAATTTAGGTAGGAGGCAAATCATAGAACTCACTGATTGAGTTTCAAATATAAAGTGAAAAATGCATAGTAATCTTGAATATCTAACATCAGCTGGAAGAAATAAAAATTGTCCATTTTATGAAATATGAAATATGCATCTGAGTAACTTTTCTTTTAATCAAAGCTGTATTCTGTTCTTAGCATACACAGACTCTTGAATTATAATCAACATATTTTATGTTATGTTCTATATTTTAGATCTGGTGCCTTGTTAAAATTGAAATGTTGAATGATTTTGTCTGTTTTTTTAAAACTACTATTACTTAAAAATACTATATTACATTTAAAGATTCACTTCCCATGTAATGTATAATATTTGCCTTTATAATTAGCTGCACTATGTGTATTATAATTAATTTATGGATTACATTTACTAATTACCATAACTAGATGGTTGTGGATCGCATTGAAAATACTGTAAGCTATTTTTTTTACCAGTCAATAAGTTACTTTTTGAGCTGTTTCAATATATTTCTGCAAAATCTCTGCATGACAATGTGCCATGTTTGACAGATCAGCAGTGAGGATTGAATGTGCTTAAATTAATAAAGGTCAGAATCTTCAGCACAAAGCAATGCCATGTAATATGTCAGCAAGCCAAAAGAATAAGTGTGTGTCTCTAGGTCTACGGCTATGTGTTAGTAACATACTCTGTTGATACCAAATAAATAGGGTAGAGTTCATAAAAATCTTAAGTCAATAACAAAAGTCGTTCTTAAGAAGTTACCATGCCCCGAACACCAACCTGACTCTTTAGATCTTGGAATGTTTAGCTGTTTAGTGATGTCTTTAGATACTGTAAAGGTAGCAATTTTGATTTATTTATTGATTTGATTGAGAATTGCAAAGGATAGTGTGGTATTGCAAACATGTATACAGAATAAAATGCTGAGATTTGTTCCTTGCAATTTGGGAGGATTGAAAAACAATGTTAATTATATTTTTAGGTCACAGTCCAATTTTTATCATGTCTCAAAGCAGCAAGAAACCATTTTACCATTTTTAAAGCAATTTTAACCATGCATACAGAAGCAAATAAAATATCAGTTTGCCCATGCCACCTTCTGATGAAATCCACAAATACTTTTTATCCTTAAAGCAGGCACAAAGTGTCATATATAAGGTCACAAGTTATGCATTGGTATATATATAAAACCCATCGCTGTGCTGTTTCTGTAGAAATGAACAGTGGAAGTAAAAATTTCACCTGGGTTTTCATTGTATTCAGATTCTCGTTATCATCACGAAACAATTATATATTAAACTAGCTGATTAACCAAGGCGTTGCCCAGGTATTTATTTATCCCAGTCTTGTATTAGACAGGAAAAGGAATGAATTACTGTATAACTATAGTGTCAAATCAAAGCAATTTTATTTACAAGGTTTTAAAATTATAAGAACCTTGTTCAAATCCCAGCTACGGAACCTATGGACAGCTGGGGGATTTAGAAGTGCCACCCCCTGCCTCTGCCACCACCCATTTTACCATTTCCTCAAACTGGGCCTGGGACTGGAACATAAATCCCTGAGGTGGCCCATGCTGTGCCTCCTCCACCCCTGCTGAAATAGGCTGGGTCACCTCTATGGCCTCCATACCTGTTTTGCCTCGGTTGGGGTGGTCCCATCCTTCACGCTATGAGTTGGGGCAAAGGACGATCCTGGGAACATGGGCCGAAGCTGTGAGGTGGGGGCGGACAATCTGCTTAGGCCGTGGCATGCTCAATCAAAGGTCTCTGTAGTGGGTTAATCAGGCTCCTTTCGCTTCATAGGCCTACTGGGTGAGGGAAGCCTTGGCCTGAGTTGGGGTGAAGGATGATCCTGGGAACACAGGGCGAAGCTGTTCCCTGCGAGATCGGGCCACCGCGGTGAGGTGGGGGTGGGTGATCCGCTTAGGCCATGCTATGCTCAATCAAAGGAATCAGGCTCCCTTCATAGGCCTACTGTGTGAGGGAGGCCTAGGCCTGTTCAGAAAAACGCTGAGCTAGGTTCAGTATACAGAACACAACCGCTGAACTAGGCTCAGTGTACAGAACACTACTGTTGTTCTGAAAGGCCACCCCTAGGGATACTAGAGATGTCTTACCACAGTATTTTTCACCAGATAGTAAGTCATATGTGTACCAAGTTTGGTTGAAATTGCTCGAGGCGTTCCAGAGTTATGATGGAACATACATACATACATACATACATACATACATACATACATACATACATACATACATACAGCCATTTATATATATATATATATATAGAAGATTGATGCTTACATACAGTGGCATCAAAGTTGATAAGTGGTAGCATTCAGTTGTGAATACCAACATTGTGAATACCAACATTTTAAAATTATTTTTAAATTGAATTTACATACAACCTTTGCTCATGAGAGCAAATAAAATGTGTTGTGTTCGGCGCAGCAGGAGAAGTGCCTCTGATTGGCCACACTGCCAGAGGCTTTCAGGCGGGAAAAAGACATTCTGTGATTGGCTAGCCCGACTGACAGCTCATATATAAAAGAGCTGTCAGCTGTTATTTGCTCGCTTGCTCACCCTTGTTGTTAGCGCAAGGCAAGCCATTCAGAGTTAACTTAAAGTCACTAAATAAAAGAGTTCAACTGTTCTCCTGCATGGCCTCAGTAATTAGCCCTTTGCCCAAGTACACAAAACTGGTGATGAAGGTGGGATTTTGAGGCTCCAGGGCCAGAGAAGTCATTCCAAAAAAGAGCTTTAGTCATTAGAGCTGAGTTCAGTGACGGTACGTCGCATGCTGACAGGTTACCTCAGAATCTGTCACACAATGAAATGACCACCCTTTCAACATTCGCCCCTTTCAACCAGGCAATGGACACTTGGGACTCGTTTTTAGACCGTTTAGACTGTTTCCTTGCTGTGAATGACTACAAGGGGCTACTCGGCGATTGGAAGCTAGCAGTTTTCCTTACTGTATGTGGCCGAGACATGTTTGAGACAGCCAGAGCCACCATGCCTCCCCAAAAGGTACAAGACGTTTCCTGGGATACGCTGCTAGCTAAATTAAGAAGTCACTACACCCAATTGCCCTCCAGAATCGCTAGACGCCACGCGTTCAGGCATAGATACCAGGCAGAAGGAGAAACTATCAACTAATATATTGCAGCCTTGAGAGCAGCTGCCTTGTATTGTGAATTTAGGGATCTGGAAGATCTACTCCTGGACCAGCTGGTTTGTGGGGTCAGGGACATCTGCCTACAACGTTGCCTGCTAGCCAAGACAGACAACACATTCCAGTCAGCCCTTGATGAAGCCAGAGTTGCTGAATTGTCTGACAGGTCTGTGACCAAAATTCAAAAAGCTCTGAATCCAGCAGCAGCCAGAAAACATGCATCAATACATCATGAAGAGGCAGAGGCAGAGTTCCTGACTGAGGAAGAAGAGGACATGAGCCGTCTCAAAACAACACCCACCCCTGGAAGGAACTGGGATGCAGAAGGAAGGAAAAGCCAGAGAACATGCGAGGGTTGTGGCAGAACTCATCATGCTCCACATGCAGATTCAAAAATGTATTGTGCAGGCACCTGGCGAAGATTTGTCATGCCACCCAGCTGACAACTGTCAAACAGCCCAGATTTGCTTTTGATGACCACTCTCCAAGAGGACAAGATCGAAGAGGAAAAGACTGTTTCACCATCTACCGTAACTCTCGTTGCCCTGAAACCGTCATATATCATACAAGAACCGAATTCCAGAAAAAAATTATCTCACAGTGTCCATTGAAGGAAAAACCTGTAAAATGGAGTTGGACACTGGCTCTGCTTTGACTATCATCTCAAGCAGCACCCTCAAGAAGCTGCTGCCTACAATGGCCAAACGGCGACTCTTTCCTTGTGCTGTGAGGCTTCACGATTACCAAGGTAACCTCATTCCAATTGAAGGGTCTGGGAAGTTTAGAGTCCACTATAAGAAATTTTCTGGCCACCTTAAGTTAATTATTGTAGGCGGCTCCCTACCTAGTCTCTTGGGGTTAGATTGGT
Source organism: Diadophis punctatus similis (assembly GCA_023053685.1). NCBI lineage: Eukaryota > Metazoa > Chordata > Lepidosauria > Squamata > Dipsadidae > Diadophis > Diadophis punctatus. The sequence continues at coordinate 159,182,951 of JALIGW010000002.1, forward strand.
TTAAAGCACTGGGATTATCAGTAACGGGTGTCCATGCCCTCAAAACCACTGAATTCCACATTGACTGAAAAATTTGCTGATGTGTTCAGCGACTCGCTGGGTAAATATACTGGGACCCCAGTGTCATTTAATTTGGAGCCCTCGATCACCCCAATTCGGCTCAAGCCTCGGAGAGTGCCTTTCATCCTCCGCCCCAGGGTAGACCAGGAGTTAAACAAACTTCTGGGACAGGGTGTGTTGGAACCTGTGGGTCATGCCAGATGGGAAAAACCCATTGTTGTTCCCATTAAGCCCGATGGATCAATAAGAATCTGCACAGATTATAAGGTTACATTAAATCAGGCTCTACAGGCTAACCCTGTCCCAGTAGTTCAACAGCTACTCCATTTGCTGGGTCGGAGTACCATCTTTTCCAAGCTTGATCTGGCCCAAACTTACCAGCAAATCCCTGTAGACGACTCCACCGCAGAGGTGCAAACAATTGTTACTCAACGGGGGGGGGGGGCATTTAAATGCCAACGTCTTCAATTTGGGGTTTGTGTTGCCCCTGGAATTTTTCAAAGCCTAATGGAGAGGCTATTGCTAGGAATCCCTGGGGTGGTTCCTTACTTTGATGTCATCCTTGTCTCTGCTACCAATACTTTTGAACTCATCTCTCATCTCAGAGCTGTCTTGAAACGATTCAGACAAGCGTAGCTGAGACTTAAAAATGCCAAATGTCACCTTGGGGTAGCACAGATGGAATTTTTAGGTTACCTTATTGATGCTGCTGGCATTCATCCAACCCCTTCAAAAATAAAAGTACACCCACAAACAACAATAGCAAGGGAAATGTGGAGACTCCACCATGATACTATCATCCCGACGGTGACCGAGCGTCAAATTTACCGCCAGTCCAGGGCCCGCCATCACCGAGCGATTCTCTCATTGAAGTTGCTGGACAGTCATCAAAGACCCTGCCTCCAGATCCGCCTACCCGATCAGAAGCGACCATCCTGCGCAGATCGGAGATAAGCCGGAGATGCCCAGCTTACCTCAACGATTATGCATGTGCCATCCAGGAGCAGAGAAGTGTTGTGTTTGGCGCGGAGCACACGGCAGGAGAAGCGCCTCTTATTGGCCACACTGCCGGAGGCTTCCAGGTGGGAAAAATACATTCTGTGATTGGCTAGCCTGACTGAAAGCTTGTATATAAAAGAGCTGTCAGCTGTTATTTGCTCACTCGCTCACCCTTGTTGTTAGCGCAAGGCGAGCCATTCAGAGCTAACTTAAAGTCACTAAATAAAAGAGTTGAACTGTTCCCGTGCGTGGCCTCAGTAATTAGCCCTTCACCTGACTGCACAAAAAAGTTGTATATTTTTAATCCCACAATAACAACTTGTAAGTCAGTTGTCATGGACAATTGAAAAGGCCTCAATTAGCAAAAGGCAGCTAAAAGGAAACTATTTCCTTTCAAATATTTCCAGTTATATTTCTATAAACATAGATAGCCTCTCCACAAGGCTTCTGTTCCACTTAGAAAACAGCTCCAAATTTTACAACATTTGTATTGCAAAACTGAACTGATTTACCTTCAGCACAAGAGGAATCACACATTTTCAATCAGAAACTTAGATGTTGGACCTCCATGGAACTTGAGAGCAGTCATTTTTCCTACTCAATAAGAGTTCATGTCTAATCTTGCCTCCTATTACATGAATTCTCTGCTAAATTACAGAGGCAATATTATCAGTAGCCCTGATCTTAATTGTTGTCAGATCCACAATTTCTATAAAAGATTTTGACTTTCTATGGTCATATAAACAATGTTTATCAGCCAATTGAATCTTAATACTTCTAATCAGTGGTTGCAGTTTAATAATTCCTTAATCTCTGCTCCCCTTTTTACACTTATGCAAGTAGAATACATCAAATCTTGTATACAAGCCTGGCTGCAATGTTTGGAAAATTGACTATTAGGATTCAGTGACATTTCATAATCCCTACCAGTCATGGAAATTCATATATACTGTAGGGGGGATGACAAGTCCAAGTCAGGCAAATTCAGGCATGTTATCTAGCTAGTTCACAAAAATAGGTTTTTACTTTTTTGTACTCATAAGAAAAGGTAAGCCAAAATTTCATATGCATCTTCTTCCTGTCTAAAAATATATATTCTTTTTAGATAATTATGGGATGATAACATTTCAGGATTGGATTAAGGGAAATATCACTTGTAGATATTTCAGTGATCTCTACAAATTGTCATGTAGATAGCACATCTAGTTGTTAAACAACAAAGAAAGGTAACATTTAGACCTTAGTGTAACATTCGATTCATTATCTCATTTAGTATAAAAATAACCTTGGGCCATCATTTATTTATTTATTTCTTTCATAATTACAGAAGCCAAATATAATAATTTAATGGAAGATTATTCTTTGAACAATGAAACAATATATTATATTTTTGTTACAGTTACAATATGTTCAGGCTAATTAGTATGTTTATCAAATGAGATATTGTGGACAAGGAAATAATAACTTTTAGAGTACTAAGGCTGGTTTGTTTTTTTTTTTTTTTTCCAAAAAGTTTTATTAGTACAAAATTACATAGATAATAGCTAAACATTAAATAGAAAGTACAAACATTTTTTTTTAATTTTTCTCCCCCCTAACCCACCCCTTTCCCTCCCCCCTCCCCCCCGGACTTCCCAGAGAGAGTACAGGGCATAATATCAATAAAATAAATTTAAATTAAATTAAAAAATTTTGACTTCCACCTTATTTTTTTAAAACTTCAACTCCAAATTGTACACTAATAAAAATTCCTTCCTCCTCCTTTCAATCATCTACCCTTCACAACATTTCTTCACTGTTAACTAAGAATTAAATGATTATTACATAAATGATGACTAAGTATTAAATACAAAAACCTTAAACTTCATCATAAAATCAATCAGTATATAAATAACTTACTATTACTATATATCAGATTATAAGCACTAATTCCAAACTTTAAATAACCTTCCTCCCCAAAAAAAAAATGTTAAATCTAATTGTAATATTTTATAACTGGATAGATAACAATTCCAAATCTTTCTCACAATTAAATAAAACTTAAATTGATATTACACAAAAAATAACTAAATAATAATACAAAAACCTTAAACTTCATCATAAATTCTACCACTCTATTAGTAACAAAATGTTACTATGTATTAAATTATTAGGTTCAAAAAAGTTCTAAATCTTTAAAAAGAATTAATAATACTTTGAATAAGCCCCCCAAAAAAAACAAAAGAAAAAAAAAAGAATGCAAGAAGTAAAGAAAAGAAAAAAAATTTAAGGAAAGAAGGGAAAAAGAAAAGTACAGTCATAATGGCAACCATCTGTCCAATAAACTTCAACACTGCATCTTGTTGTATCTTGATGATGGTTGCATCTTTTTGTAACTTGATAATTTTGTAGTTGTCAGCTCGCCTCCCATCTGACCCCGATCTTCCATCTCCTTTTCCAGACTGTAGACATCTGTCTGGCTCTGCCAATCATTTAAATTTTGTAAATCTGTTTCGATTTGAAGAGGAAGGGATGGCTTTCCCTCCTCCTCCTCTTTTGTTTTCATACATCTTTCCTCTGGAATCTTGGATATATCAGCCTTTAAGACGTTGACATAAAATTCAGTAGCTTTCTTTGTTGTATTAAGCCGATATCTTTTTCCCAGAAATTTCACTGCAACTCCTGTTGGTGCTTCCCATTTGTAATGTAAATTTAACCTTTTAAATTCATCAATCAGAAAGGTATAATCTTTTCTGGCTTTGAGCATTTTAGAGGGAATTTCTTTCCATATCATCAGTTCCTGGCCATTCACCTGCAGGTTATTTTTAAACGTCGCCTGTATAATCCTATTCCGTAAGGCTCTTGTAGTAAAGTATATTACAATATCCCTTGGTAGGTGTTTTTGTTTTGCATACCAGGAGTTGATTCTATATATTTTATCAATTTGCCTGGCTAGTTCTTCTTTAGACAGTCCAGACACCTGCTCCAAAGCTTCCACCATCCTTCCTTTCAAATCTTCATATAATCCTTCTTTCAACCCCCTGACCCTTATGGCAAATTCCATGGATCTGAATTGCGTCATTAACACCTCTGTTTCAAAATTTGCAATGTCATTTTGTATTTTATCTATATATTCTACTGAAGTTGTCAAAACTTGTTTGTTTTCTTCAATGCGGTTTGCCAAAACTTCAATATTTGTTGCTAGACCTTTACATACCTCCAACACATCATTTCTAATTTGTTGGTCAATATTCTTTAAAGCAGCCTGCATTTTATTATCTATTTCACTAATTTTTTGGTTAAATTCAACAATAAGTTCATCTTTCATAATCTTTAAGGTACTTATTAAATTTTCAGGTGTTAAAGACTTTGGGGGTGTTAACTCAGTGGTAAGTTGCATTTTAGAAATATAACCAGATGAATAATCCATTCTTTTATTCAAAACAATCTTTCCAGATTTTGAAGCCATTTTAGTATTTCCAGTGGTGAACAAAGAAAAAGCCAAGCCTCTAGTTAAAGTTCTTTTAAATTTCTTTTAAAATTCTTTCAAATTCCAAAGCCAGATAGAATTTTATTTTTAAAAAATTGTCAGTTATTATTTAATCCAGAATCGGGAGACAGAGAGAGTAAAGCCAACTTTCAAAATCAAAAATTTCCATAAGAAAAAAAGCTGCTAGGGAAACGAAAGTTACTTTCACTTCTCCTCCCACTTTCTCCGATCGCCATGTTGTAGCCTAATAACTGTTACTTAGTTTCTTCCGAAGTGAAAATCAGCAGTGGAGTTGAAAGAAAAAAAAAATCTGTACTTGCCCTTTAAAATCCTGTCTCTCTCTGTCTGCTTGTTTAAACAATTAAGTAGTTGTAATCCCATTCACGAAGCAGCGGGTGGTCACAGCATCTTGCTCCGCAAAAGCGGAGGTTTCCAAGTCCCCGGAGCAAGAGACAGGCTGGCTGGGGAGCCCTCACCTTTCGCGCCCCTAGCTGACACTTGGGGCACTAGGGGGGGCTCTACCCCACCTGTCCGGCTCTCATCTCTCCCCTTTGCCCGGGGCAGAGACTTTCAAGCCGCCAGACAGCTGTTCTGGAGGCTTTAACGGGGAAAAGGAAAGGCGCTCAACGAGGAGCGTCCGCGATGCAGCGATCCGGAACCGGAAGTCAGGCTGGTTTGTTAAAGCATAATTTTGCCTTACTTGTTGAAGAAGTATATCCCATTGAACTAGTGCTATGTCTTCCTAATATTATTTTAAATGCTGTAGATTAATACTATAACCTACTGTAATCTAACAGACAGTATCTCTGGTTTTATACCAGTAATATGTCAGTTGATAAGACAATGTTAGGTCATGGGATGATAAGGATCCAAAAGAAAGGGGGGAAATTGCCATTGGGGTCAGACTTCTGTAAGTAAACTGCTAGAGAGATGGTTAATATTGCTATAGTTTCCTGTTCCAACATAAGCACTTTACACAATGTTGAAGCCTAGAAAATTACGGATTTCTTTCAATAAATATACTATATATTGGCTTAGGATTCCTCCTGAGATACCAAACTAGGCTTGGATTGATTTTTTTAAAAAGGAATTAAGCCTGCACTCATTCCCTCCCCATGATGTCTTCAATAGGAAGAAAAATGGGAGGTAAAATTGAGGTAAAATCTGCTTAGAAAGAAGCAATTTGCTATATCTAAAATGGTTTTTAGGGACAGTCTAACCTGTCAGTCACATTTACCCAAGGAAGTCACATATTTGTGTTCCTTACAATTTGCAGGCATTAAGTTGTGTTTCCTCACCTTATTACATGCACTAAGTTTCTGAAGTTATTACTTCAGTTACTTTACTTATTCCGTAAAACACCTCTCCACAGTTAAAAAAAAATCTACTTTGTTTACAGCAACTTTCCCCAAATCTTTGAATCTAACTCAGTGGAGTCCCCAATTGTTGACTTAAAATACTGCAGTCTGGTTACCATTTCATAGATTTAATTGCTTTTTAATGTATTGCTTTATTTTCTTTTTGTGTGTTTGTGTTGTTAGATGGTTCACTCCCAGAGTTACTTCATGGAGTTTGGTGGTTACCATATAAAATTATATAATGATATGATATAAATACAGATGATATAGATACATACAGACAGACACACAGACACACACACACTTGAACTTCTTTTAGATAAAATTGGTAATAAATAATTAGGCTAGGTAAACTGTTGTAGGGAATGCTAGCAAAAAGCATTAGTGATCCACAATATTTAGAGGCTTCCTGTGGTGGTTTAGGAATTCCCCGCCCTTGTGCCAGAATTGGCACCATAGTGAATAGATGCAATGGTTTATTCTTGAGAGATGGGAGGAGGAAGAATGGCAGAGAAGGCAAAGGTCAGGTAAGAGATAGATCAGCCCAAGGAATGAAGACATGGAAAGAGATGCAGAATAGACACCCTAGTTATTTAGAAAGCAAAGGCAAGTGAGGAGAGATGGGCTTTCAGTCTTTCTGTTACAGTAGCCTCAGGCAGGTTTAGTACACATGGTATTGGTTTATTATCTGAGCTATGACAATAGGCTGATAATAGAAGGGACGTTGTTACTTACCTGATACGTCCTTTCTCATAGGGTGGAGCCAGCCTCCAAGAATGGGTTAAACCTGCCCTCAGGACTGAGTTTTCAAAAGTATAAATAGAACCCTCTTGCCTTGGCACCCCCTCTTTTTTACGAGGGAAGAAGGTCAAACTCAAACGTTAAACCAACGTTTTTAATAAGGAAGAGCAAACAGAGGAAAAATGACACAAGATTTCATGAACATATTTACAGAATGAAAGATGGTTGATTACGGACAGTCCAGCCAATCCCATGAACAGGGAGGGACTTGGAGGCTGGCTCCACCCTATGAGAAAGGACGTATCAGGTAAGTAACAACGTCCCTTCTCCATAGTGGGTGGAGCCAGCCTCCAAGAATGGGACATACCAAAGTACCTTGTCCCTAGGGCGGGCCATCTGAAGCAGGCTGAGACTGACCTATTCCTTCCACACCTTGGTGTAACACCCTCCGGCCAAAGTCTGCCTCCTCCAAGGCATAGGCATCTAGTTTATAGTGCCGGACGAAAGGTGTCGGGGAGGCCCATGTGGCCGCACAGCAAACCTCCACAATGGAGGCCCGGGCGTTCCAAGCTGCAGTGGTGGCTGCACTGCGCGTGGAGTGCGCTGTAAGTCCGGGGGGGCCGGGGCAAAGACATTTGTTCGTAAGCCAAGGAGATGGTCGCGCGAAGCCAACGGCCCACCGTGGAAGATGATGCTTTGGAGCCCATGGAAGAAGGGCGAAAGGACACAAAGAGCGCCTCAGTTCGTTGGAAGCTAGAGGTGCATTGCAAATAGATGTCCAGGGCATGCCTGATGTCCAGCAGGTGCCACGCACACTCAGTGTCATTGAGTGGAGTTTGGTAGAAACTGGGGAGAATGATCTCCTGCGCCTTGTGAAAGTACGTGTTTACCTTCAGGACGAAGGTGGGGTCCAGGCACAGGACCATCCTGTCGGAGTGAAAGACGCACAGGTCCCCCCTCACAGACAGAGCGGCCAGTTCTGAGATCCTGCGTGCGGAAGTCACTGCCACAAGAAAGACTCCTTTGTATGTTAAGTGGGCCAGAAAGGCCGTAGAGAGAGGCTCAAATGGGCCCTCAGTGAGAGTAGTTAATACCTTAGATAGGTCCCAGGTTGGGAACCTATGGACTACGGGAGGGCACAGGTTGGTAGCCCCCTTCAGGAACTGTCTCAGGAGCGGGTGACTGGGTAGGGAGTCCAAGTTTTGGCAGGAGAGTACAGTGGATAGCGCCGCCACTTGGCAGCGGAGCGTATTAGGGGAAAGACCCTTGGCAAGTCCCTGGCGCAGGAATTGAATGACATTGATTATTGACAGTTGTACAGGGGAATATCCCACCTGCACGCACCAGCGACAGAAGGCCTTCCACGTGGCCGAATAAATACGTTCAGTAAACGGCCTCCTAGAGGCCAACATGATTTGAACAATATTGTCCGGAACCAGGCGGTGCTTCAGAGTGAGCGGCTCAAGTGCCAGGCGGTCAGTTGTAGCTCTGGATGGTGGACTGACCCCTGGGCAAGAGACCACTCTGTCGGTGGGATCCCAAGGAGGTGACACCGCCAAGGAGGAGACACAGACAGGGACATAAGGTCCGCAAACCAGGCCCATCTGGGCCAGTGGGAAGCTAGAAGGAGCACCTCTGCCCTCAGCTGCAGGACCCTCCGGATGACCTTGGGGATCAAGCGGAGGGGAGGGAATGCATATAGTAGCCCTTGCGGCCAGTCGCATTGAAGAGTGTCTGTGTCTGCTGCCCCCTGTGTCCGGAACCTGGTGACGAACCTGGGAAACCTGGCATTCTCCGGGGTGGCGAAGAGGTCCATGACTGGCAGACCGAACCGACTGCTGCTGGAAAATGTCCGGATGAAGAGACCACTCCGCCGGGTCAGATTAACAGAGTTGGAAGGGACCTTACAGGTCATATAGTCCAACCCCCTGCCCAAGCAGGAGACCCTACATCTGCCTCTACCTAGGATTGAACTCACAACCTCCTGATTGTGAGGCAAGAGCTCTACCTCTAGGCCGATGGAGTTCCGGCTGAGCCAGTCTGCGGTTGTGTTGCTCACCCCGGAGATGTGTTCTGCTGCGATGGACTGCAGATGCCGCTCTACCCAGAGCCCCAGTGTCATTGCCTCGGCCATGAGGGCCTTGGACATGGTCCCGCCCTGGCAATTGATATGGGCCTTCGTTGTTATATTGTCTGTCAAGACAAGCATGTGACTGCCCGACAGACGGCCCTGGAAGTGAACTAGGGCCAACCTGACTGCCCTCAGTTCTAACAGGTTGATGGGGAGGCTCTGCTCGGCATTGGACCAAGTGCCCTGGGCAACCTGGGACTCGATGTGAGCCCCTCAACCTGTGGTGCTGGCATCCGTGGTCAGAGTCAGCCTCCGTGGTTCCAGGAAGCCGGTGCCTTTGGTGAGAGTGGCTGAAGACCACCATCTGAGGGATTTCCAGACCCCTGTCGGGAGGTGGACCCTGGCTGGGGAATCGCTGCGACCGGATCTCTGGAAAGGGAGAACAAACCATTGGAGGTCTCTGGAATGCAGGTGAGCCCATGGAGTGATGTGAATGGCTGATATCACCTTCCCCAGGAGGGAGGACAGCTGGTTCAGGGGAACCCTTGTTTGGGCCAGAACACGCTGGACTAAATCCGATAGGCTGTCTCTCCACTCCTGAGATAGGTACACCCTGCACTCCAGAGAGTCAATGATGGCCCCCAAGTGAGTCATCCTGGTAGAAGGTGACAATTGGCTTTTTCCCATGTTGACTAGGAACCCGTGGTGCCCAAGGGAGTTAAGGACTACCTGGGTGTCCTGCTCTGCCTGGGACAGAGAGGAAGACTGGATGAGAATGTCATCCAGGTAGCACTGGACACGCACGGGGATAGCCCGCAGGTGGGCGGTCAAGGCGGCCAATACCTTGGTAAACACCCTAGGTGCTGAAGACAGGCCGAAGGGCAATGCCAGATATTCGTAATGCACCCCTGCATGGCAAAACTGGAGGTATTGGCGGTGAGATGAATTGATTGGAATGTGGAGGTAAGCCTCCGAAAGGTCAATTGAGGCGAGAAAGTCGCTTTGCCTAATGACCGCCAGAATTGATTGCAGGGTGTGCATCTTGAATTTCTTGTAGATGACATATTTATTGAGGCGTTTTAAATCAAGAATGGCTCTCCACCCGCCCGAAGGTAGATCGGGAAAGGGTAAGGCAAAATCACATAAGCCACGTCCCACAGAAGACCCTAATGGGGAGTCAGCCCCTGGCATACTGACTGAGGCAAGGGACAGGTCACCACTGACCAGAAACTCTCCTCCCCCCCCAAGACTGCTAGGGTCTCAGAGGGGCACAAGGCTGTTGAGGGACACAAGTCCTTCTTCAAGGCAAAAACCTTAGGCAGCTCCAAGGCAGCTCCACCTACCAAGCGTCCATCTGGAGGTGGACCCCATTGACCTGGCTTAGACAGCCGCTTGAGCTGATGATGATTGAGCAGCAGGTTGATTTTGGCTTGTGAATGGAGCTGTCTGGTTCCAAATGCCAGAGTGAGCTAATGAGAATTCCCTGGCATCCAGGGAACTCCCGTCCACTAGGTCCCCCTCCCTGGGAGATGCTAGGTAGGAATGAGTAGGGTAGAGTACTCTGGATAGGGTAATTTCCTTGGTAAAGGGCATCATTTTAAAAATTAACTCCAATTTACAACTCCTGTTGTCTTTGTCTTAAAGTTCAGTTCATAAGAGACTGATATTTTCAAATACAGGGAAAAAAATTGATAGTTTGTATATAGTTCCAGTTATGCTGGGCTCACAGACTCCAGAAAAAGGCTTGGTTTTAAACTGTTACTGGAATGAGTGCTCACTAGGCTCATTTGTTCCTTTTATGTGAGATCTGTAACTTACTACTTCTAAATTCTGCTGAAAGCCCTTGTTCAAGCCATTTTTAAAATATAGATAGAATCTTCATTCTAAGTTGATATGTTTAGCTTGTAATTGTCATATATGAATACCTAAACATGCTTTAACAGGTACTCCTGAGGCAGACCTACAGACAGCTAGTCTGAATTTTTGTCAGCTCAATTCAAATAACAGTATCCATATTTATTTAAGGCCTCTGCCAACAAGGCAGGCCTCAGAAAGGCCTGGGTAAATTAGTAGGTCCAAACAGTCACTAAAAATGGCCACCGCCCTTAAATGAGGCCAACAAGATGGCAGTTGCCCTTAGTTGGTCTTTCAAAATGGCCACTGCCCATATTAGGCCTTAAAAATGGCCACCGGCAAGAAAGGGCATCCAAAATGGCCACCGTCCTTGATGTGGCTTCAAAATGGTCTCTGCCCACTTTTGGTATTTGAAACAAAATGGCCACGCCCTTAGTGCCTTCAATTCTGAGGGCAATCAAAATGGCTGCCACCCTGTGGGAGGCTTCAAGATGGCCACTGGCACTCTCAAAGGTGCCTGCACACTTACCTGGCTGAAGACAAGCAGAGCAATGCAGAGAAGCTCAAATGGAAGCATACGGCCCAGGCACTAGAGACAGGTACAGACAGGGCCTTGGATCAAAGGAGCCTTGCCAGATTGCTGGATCTTGTCACCCATTGCATAGAAGGCAAGTTAAATAAAGGAGGCCTCAAAAGAAAAAAGAATTTTTTTGAAGTGGGCGGTCCTGTGTAATTCAAAATGGTGGCCACCCACGAGGCACTCCTAAAATTGCTGACTGTCTCCTGAGGAGAAAGGAGTCTGCTAAGGCCTAGCCACTAACTGTCAGTTTTCTGGGTCTCCTGGAGCAGACTGACTGATTTCTGAAGTTCCAAACAAAAAGAGGGAACAAGCCCTCAGGAAGCAGCACCCAGATTGCCAGCTTCCTCTGCGAGCAGGCACAAGACGGAGCAAAAAAACAGCTGTGCTGGATGACTTGGAGCATTCAGAAGGGGAGGATGGGCATAGAGGTGACCTGTCGCTGGCCTGGCAGGGCTCATAGTTTCTAATCCCCCCCGGCAAATGTCCTCAGCAGGAGGGGTCTTCTGCTTTGCCTTCCCCTGCTTATGGCCTTTGTCAGCCATTCTGGCTGAACTATGGAGCAGCAGGGGTCAAAGGCAGGCTCTGAGGCAAGGAAGCAGCCGATCTGAGCGAAGATGATTTGAAGTCTGCCTGTCAGTTTGCTTTGCCGAGGCCTTCTCTCCCGATGCAAGGCAAGCTTTGAAATTGCTAGCGCCCTTTTCCGACACCGCTCGATCGATCGCGGCCGATGTCGGCTCCAAAAGTCCATTAAGGACGCTATTTTGGCTTATAGGAGACAACCTCAAGCCGATTGGAGGGGAACGCTAGTTTGGCTTATAGGAGACAAACTCAAGCCGATTGGAGGGGAACGCAGGCCACCCAAGCTCAGGGCTTCTGTGGCTGAAAATCACGATCTGGAGTACCTCCCTCCCTGACAGGCAAGACAAGGCTGCAATTATTTGACTGGTTGATTAAGGTGAGAAAACCTCAGTACACACCAGATGTGCAACTGTTAAGGGTAATCTCCTCCCTGGGGAGTCCCAACCCCCAGCTAGGGACAAGGCCCAATGGGGCAATGCCCAGTAAGCTGACACGATTGAAGAGTCTCTGAGTGACAGCTGTCTAGTAAGAATCAATGAAGCAATAACTCACAGGAAGTAGTAGAAATTCAGTAGTTGGTGGAGAAATCGAAGAATGGGTTTAAGCAATGTCCTTTTTGGCTAAGGACCGAGAAAAAAAGAGGGGGTGCCAAGGCAAGAGGGTTCTATTTATACTTTTGAAAACTCGGTCCTGATTGGCTAGAGGGCAGGTTTAACCCATTCTTGGAGGCTGGCTCCACCCACTATGGAAAAGTGGGTGTACTTTCAGTGTCTGCTCATAAAAGCTCAGATGAAAAGGGATGGCCTTTAAAGCAGGTATCCCAGCTGTCAAGAGGATGTAATCCTTCCCTTGTTTGAGAAGAAAATTTAAGATGTTTCAGTTGCTTCCCCATGTGCTCTGCATCAGAAGTGGTATTTAGCCAGTTCTATCCGGTTCGGGCGAACCAGTAGTGCTGACTGCGGGTGACCCCGCCCACCTGCCCGGATGTAATCACGTCCCATTTATCCACATTTTTGAGGCTGTGCGAATGCGTGGAAGGCTTTGCGCATGCACGTGCGCTCCCATTTGTGAACCGATAGGGAAGGGAAGGGAATACCACCCCTGCTCTGCATGGTTTGCATAGTCATATAAATATTATAAAATAAACCAGAATAGAAAAAATTGGTTTTCAGAGTTTCCAGTTAAGCTTCTCAAACATTATAAATTCCAATATGACATAATTTCATTTACCACTTCAGCCATTGTGAATTCCAAAATTATCTGTTATTCTGTTCTGTGTAGATTATAAAGTGACTATGTACCAGTTGGGTTTTCTACTATTGCATTCTTGATTTAAAATAGTTGTTTTCAGAGAAAATCCATGGAGAACTGGGGTATTCAAGAGAAAATTAATCTAGAAAGAAGCGTTTGAAGGGGAAAAATAGGGTAAAATACATTTAAATGTGTATTTTGGTTATTTTTTATAAAGATAGATTAATAAAAGAAGCTGTGTGACTAGATTTCACAAGAGAAATGATTTTCCCTCATCATCACTACTTAATCATCCCTATAAAACAAACTACACATCCCAATATATTTTGTGCATTCTTGTGACCTTTTTAAAGTGCTTGTACAGAGCACTGATCTTTGTGAGCCAAGATGGATTGACTTTCTACTTTGGAAAGAAAATAAGTATTATAGGAAGATTAGCATAATCTCACAAGGAAAGTCTGATGGAAATAACATTTGAAAGGTTTTCATGGAGTCTCTCATGGTCTACTAGATTAATGGTAACCGGAAAACACTGTGCCTGTTTTACAGTCTAAAATTATCCTTTTTTTAAAGGATAGTTCAAAATCTTTTAGTGAAGAATCAGATAATTTAATTGAAACCTTGACCAAAATATAAACTATATTACTTTCTCTTTCACTTAGAAATAATAGGTTCTTGTTGGAATCTATCTTTTTTTAAAATGCCCTTTAAAAATGAACTCCCAACCTGTTTTTATTTTATTTATTTATTTATTTACACATTCTTAATCCACTGCAATCAACATGATTTTGTCTTACATAGAATATAAATAGAAACATTAAACATTAATGGTAAATATTCCCCTCGCACGTATGCGCTAGTCATTCCCAATTTTAGGGGGTGGTGCTCATCTCCGTTTCAAAGCTGAAGAGCCAGCGCTGTCCGAAGACATCTCCGTGGTCATGTGGCCGGCATGACTAAACGCTGAAGGCACACAGAACACTGTTACCTTCCCACCAAAGGTGATCTCTATTTTTCTACTTGCATTTTTACATGCTTTCGAACTGCTAGGTTGGCAGAAGCTGGGACTAGTAACGGGAGCTCACTCCGTTACGCAGTGCTAGGGATTCAAACCGCTGAACTGCCGACCTTTCTGATCGACAAGCTCAGTGTCTTAGCCACTGAGCCACATTAAAAACATTTTTAAAAAATCGTATCTATTGAACTTCTACACATCATTTCAAGAAGAAATTCATGAAGCCAATAATTAAAGATAGGCTGAAAATTGTTTCATATTATGATGTGTTATATTAAAATGATTCCCTTTTAAGGAAATATAACACTAATTTTTGTTTAGGACATTCTTGTGGATTTTTATGTTCTTTTGTCTGCCTCTTAAATACTTTCTCTCTTTTTAATCTCATGACTTTTATTGTTTTATCAATGTATACCATATTTTCCGGAGTATAAGATGCACCGGAGTATAAGACTCACCTTAGTTTTTGAGGAGGAAAATAGGGAAAAAAAATATGCCTACCAGGTATTCATCTGGCTAGTGTCCCTAGTCTGGTCAGCTTCAGCACATTATTTTATCCCCTGGTTAGGGCTTAAAAAAACCTTATTCGGCATGAGTAGCAATGAAAAAAAGCCTGCAAAGACTTAGGGCTGGAAAAAACCTCCTTCTGAGAGAGTAGCAATGAAAAAGCCTGCAAGCCGGTAGGAGCTGGGAAGATCATTAGCACCTCGTTAGGGCTGAAAAAAACATTATTTGGAGCAAATAGCAATGAAAAAAAGCCTGCAAGCTGGTAAGAGCTGGAAGATCGTTAGCGCCTTGTTAGGGCTGAAAAAAAAAGCTTCGAAAAAGCTACATTCAGAGTATAAGATACACCCAAATTTTCAGCCTCTTTTAGGAGGGGGAAAAGGTGCATCTTATACTCCGAAAAATACGGGTAAATACAAAGATAACAATACAAGATAACAACATTACAGCCTCAACTTTTTATTTTAACACATTAATATATAACTAGCCATTTCTATAACAATAAATCTATCTTACTGGCAAAACCAAAGTCAAAGTTTCATTTTTATTCATCACAAGCACAAAATCCAGAAGTGATATCCAAAAAAACCCCCCATAATTAAATATATTCTCCTCTTTGAATAAAACCATCAATTTAACCATTTCTACTTTATCTTCCTTGGAATGGAAATAATATGAATTTCTATTTCCAATTCATAATCTTTAGAAACTATCACCATTTATATTGACAAAATTCACTGTATTCTTTCATGTTCTTTAATCTTAAAGGGAAAATACTTTTTTTACATTCATTTTAAAACACTAAACTTTCCTTTAAAATATTTCTAAAATCAAAACATTCTAATCTAACAAAATGAAATTCAATGGTGAAACAAGTAAGGTTCTACATTTAGGCAAGAAAAACAAAATGCACAGGTACAGTATATGTGGTACCTTGCTCAACAGTAGTAACTGTGAGAGGGATCTTGGAGTCCTAGTGGATAACCATTTAAATATGAGCCAGCAGTGTGCAGCAGCTGCCAAAAAAGCCAACACAGTTCTATGCTGCATTAA
The DNA here is from genome assembly GCA_023053685.1 of Diadophis punctatus similis. NCBI lineage: Eukaryota > Metazoa > Chordata > Lepidosauria > Squamata > Dipsadidae > Diadophis > Diadophis punctatus. Next base: position 159,198,485 of record JALIGW010000002.1, read on the forward strand.
CAGAGGGATAGAATCAAGATCACGCGAAGTATTAATACCACTTTATAATGCCTTGGTAAGGCCACACTTGGAATACTGCATTCAGTTTTGGTCACCACGATGCAAAAAGGATGTTGAGACTCTAGAAAGTATGCAGAGAAGAGCAACAAAGATGATTGGGGGACTGGAGGCTAAAACATATGAAGAATGGTTGCAGGAACTGGGTATGTCTAGTTTAATGAAAAGAAGGACTAGGGGAGACATGATAGCAGTGTTCCAATATCTCAGGGGTTGCCACAAAGAAGAGACAGTCAAACTATTATCCAAAGCACCTGAGGGTAGAACAAGAAGCAATGGGTGGAAACTAATCAAGGAGAGAAGCAACTTAGAACTGAGGAGAAATTTCCTGACAGTTAGAACAATTAATCAGTGGAACAGCTTGCCTCCAGAAGTTGTGAATGCTCCAACACTGGAAGTTTTTAAGAAGATGTTGGATAACCATAAAAAAAGCATCATCAAAAATGCTTTGCGCATGCGCAGAAGCGTTGCACGCACGCAAAGCGCCTGCACGCTCCCATTCCCGAATTGGTAGCAAAGGTAAGAGAAATCCACTACTGTTGTAGAGCCCCATTTTCCCCCAAAGGGGGACATTAGTAATTGGACAAAAATTGTCTAATATACTGGAGTCCAGTGATGGCTTCTTGAGAAGGTGTGAACCAAAGCCTTGTTAACAGGTAATACAACAACCCCTCCCTCAATGAAAAATTTACCACCACCAGAACCCTTCACATTCCCCAGGCCTTCTTGAAAAGCCAAAAGGTGCATGAGTCTAAAGAAGATGGCTGTCATGCAGTGATTTTATTGCCTGTTATATGTATATGCAGGGAGATGCATCCCTATTCATTATAATGGTTTATTCCTGAGCACGTGATTGATATGTTCTTATACGTATGTGTGCATTCCATTCTTTCCTTCTGTTCCTGGCTTCCATTGAAGCAAGACCTACTTTTATATCAGACATGTAGACAATGAGGATTTATTGTTTTTGTACCGAAATAAATATTTTTACTTAGACTTCTAAACTGCGGTTTCTTTTCTAATGTCTGTCTGATGTCCGGGAAAAGATCAAACTTCTCCTTTGTGAGATTAATTAGCGCCTCTGTCAATGGCTGAGTTTAAAGTCCTAAGTATTCTGTCCAGTTCATTATGCCCAAGAAGTCCAAACCAATATTCCTCCCAGGCATCTCTCCCAGATCTGCCAAGGCGAGCCATCCAGCTGTGTGTGAATTTTAGTAACTTTTGTCTACATATACTAAACAAATTTGTTTTACACAACAAGGCATTCTCTGAGCTCCCTGCACTCAATAGGCCACATGTCACTGAAATTTATCCAGAGTACTTACTGCCAGAAGGTTGGCCTTAATAGTAGCTCTGACTTCTGTTTGGTTCAGTTCATCCCAACTTGTTGTTCATTCAGCAACATTCTTGATGACTTTTATTTAATATCCTTTAACTGTGTCCTAAACCATAGGAAATGACAAGAGGGGAATGGTTTCATAGGCACAATCTGATCAAAAGCCTCAGCTGCTCCCTTGTTCCAAAAAGTCAAGCCCACAGAAAAGGCCAATGCAACAAACATGGCCAAAGCAGCCTGGGTTGTAAATGCAGTCCATCCTTGAGCCCATCCTGTCCTCCAGATTTTCCTCTAGCCCACTCATCCAGCCCATCCTCCAGCTTCCAAACACCTATCATGAGCTGTGGTGGCGCAGTAGTAAGAATACAGTATTGCAGGCTAATTCAGCTCACTGCCAAAAGTTCGATCGTTACTCGCTCAGGGTTTACTCAAGGTTTACTCAAGGTGATGTGAGTAAAATTCAGTTTTCTCAAAGCATTAGGAAGATGACTCAAAGTATTAGGAAGCTGCAGACATTAGCTGAAAGAGTAGTTAGCTGATTTTAGAAAGATTTTACTTTTTCCTCCCCCACCCGCAATCTTTTTTGCCACTCTAAGCAAAAAGTGGATATTTCGATTATTTCTTGTCCAAGTGAAATGTTATCCTAGAGCTGACTTAATTGCTATGTGGCAAACAAGGACCTTTAAGTTGACTGTGATGTATTTTATATGCCTGCAGGATGAGGTCCTGGCAATATTTCATTATTTCATCATCCTGATCTCTAGCAATGAGGCTGAATCATCTCTCTCTCTCTCCAGTGTGGAGCAACTGTTTTCAGACCTTTGGGTTTCTAATGAAGCTAAAACTGTGGTACCCAGTATTTAAGTTTAAAAGACTACAAACAATATTTAGGAGCTTGGCCTTTATGATATTTGATAGATAGATTAGGCATATCACAAGTAAATTAAATTTATTCCAGTCAATAATATTATTTAATTGCTTACAAAACTGTTGTATTAAATTCATAATTCATAATAAGCACTGAGCTGTGGTGGTGCAATGGTTAGAATGAAGTATTACAGGCTAATTCTATTGTCTGCCAGCAGTTCTATCCTGACTGGCTCAAGGTTGATGCAGCCTTCCATCCTCCTGGAATGGGTATGTCTAGTTTAATGAAAAGAAGGACTAGGGGAGACATGATAGCAGTGTTGCAATATCTCAGGGGTTGCCACAAAGAAGAGGGAGTCAAACTATTCTCCAAAGCACCTGAGGGCAGAACAAGAAGCAATGGGTGGAAACTAAACAAGGAGAGAAGTAACTTAGAACTAAAGAGAAATTTCCTGACGGTTAGAACAATTAATCAGTGGAACAGCTTGCCTCCAGAAGTTGTGAATGCTCCAACACTGGAAGTTTTTAAGAAGATGTTGGATAACCATTTGTCTGAAGGGGTGTAGGGTTTCCTGCCTAAGCAGGAGGTTGGACTAGAAGACCTCCAAGGTCCCTTCAAACTCTGTTATTCTATTCTATTCTATTCTATTCTATTCTATTCTATTCTATTCTATTCTATTCTATTCTATTCTATTCTATTCTATTCTATTCTATTCTATTCTTCCTAGGTCAGTAAAATGAGGGCCCAGATTGTTGCGGGCAATATGTTGACTCTGTAAACTGCTTAGAGAGGGCTGTAAAGCACTATGAAGTGGTATATAAGTGCTATTGCTATTGCTATTTTTGTAAAAAATATTTGCTAATTATTGTTAATACATAAAGTGCCAGCATTTAATGACAATTTGTGTTCAACACCAACCATCTGAGCAAACAATAGCTTCTTCCATAATTGAATCAAAGACCCCAAAGATCTCAAAGTTAAGTATAAGAGGAGACAGCTGACATTTTTTGTCAGCTCCATGAAACATCCTAATGAATGAGGAAATCATTCAGTTTGTAATAACTCTTACAGAAGGATTGCAATACCAGTTGTTCTAATCTCAGAGCATCCATCATTTGCCTTTTAAAGCACTACCTATTGGAATTATTTCAACTGCTTGTTGAGATATTACTTGATAATTAGAAAACAAATTCTGTGATTACATTTCTGCAGCTAGTATTGACCACCTTAAATATATTCATGATTAGTTCTACTTCGTAAGCAGTCCTGGTCTTTTTTGGTTTCATGTTGCAGATTATTAGTTTTCACAAAAGTGACTTGCTACTAGGCTATGTGAGTTGGCAATAGGTTACATTAAACATATATTTTATAGCAATTATACCATTTATAAATTATAATTTATTATAGCAATAGCAATAGCACTTAGACTTATATACTGCTTCACAGTGCTTTACAGCTCTCTCTCTAAGTGATTTTACAGAGTCAGCATATTGCCTCCAACAATCTGGGTCCTCATTTTATTGACCTCAGAAGGATGGAAGGCTGAGTCAACCTTGAGCCTGGTGAGATTCGAACTGCCAAATTGCGGCAGCCGGCAGTCAGCAGAAGTAGCCTGCAGTATTGCACTCTAACCACTGTGTCACCTCGGATCTTATTATAAATTATAATAAACTATATTTAAATGGATACCATTATTTAAATAGCAAGGCAAATGCCACTATACTACTTACAATCTGGTCATTCTAATGAACCAAATATAGCATGAAGATAGGAATGCAAAAAACACCTGTCTTGAGAAGTTCAGTTCATTTTTTCTATATCATATAAATATATATACCGTATTTTTCGGAGTATAAGACGCACCAGAGTATAAGACGCACCTTAGTTTTGGGGGAGGAAAACAAGGAAAAAAGGCCTCTGCCTCCCAGCAATTTGCCAAACAGCAAACAGCAAACAGCAAACAGCACAGATGATATACACTGTTTGCTGTGTATTTCTGTGCATGTGTGCCTGACCCATAAAAATAGCAAAGAATTGGAGAAATGTACATTATGCCAGAAAGTTTTCTTAAATGTAGTCACACTAACTGCTCCCAATTATTTAAATAGATCTACTCCAAGGTAAGTCAGGATTTAACTCAGCTGCTTTATCTTAATACTAAACAGGACACTGTTACATTTCAGACTATACTTGTACAGAGCTGTTAAAATTAATTAAAATTTCTGGAAGTATACATTATTCTCTATTATTTAAAAGAAGATACAATAGCACTGGGCCTCTTCAGAGCAAGCATTTATTTTAAAAAGCTTCTTCATTTTGTTAAGTTGTCTAGAACAATAATAAAGCAGTCTTTTAAAAATAAGTCTAATAATTTGAACATTCTACAGAAATTTATAGTTATTCACTTACCCCCTTCCATCCAGTTCAGCAGAAAATAAAAATCTGCGTGTCTCTACCAGCTATTTGCCTCTTTGCAGCTAGTTTCAATTTCATTTTAGCACGTGGCAAATCAGCTGAGGGTTGGTAAGCTGCTAATGACTTGCTTGGCTTAACAGGCTCTTCCCTCTTTGCTGCAAGCAGGTAAATTGCTGGATGACAGAGGCCAAAGGGTGGGGGTGGGTGGGTGGGGCTACATTCGGTGTATAAGACGCACCCAAGTTTTCACCCTCTTTTTGGGGGTAAAGTGCATCTTATACTCCAAAGAATACGGTATATCTTTATTACTAATAAGAATTCAATAGTCATAACTTTTAAATTAAAAAAGATTAAGATATATATACTGCATATATATCATATATATATATATATATATATATATATATATATATATATATATATATATATATATATATATATATATATATATATATATATATATATATATATATATATATATATATATATATATATATATATATATATATATATATATATATATATATCCCCCCTGGCTTTCTAATTAGCTATTGGATATTTAATATATTGTTTCTCTGAGTCCACTTCTTTGATCTGGTGTGTAGAAATAAAGGCCTTGTTAAACATAAAGCATAACCTCAAAGCTTTATGTTTTGTGAATCACTTTTAAAAGAATAAGAAGAAGAACTGCCCTAGTTCATCACTTGAAGCCAAAGTCTATTATTGCCTGCCACTGGATTAATACAGAAAAATCCAATTGTAGCAATAAGAAACCCACCATAATATATAGTTATTTTCCTTAGGGGTGGTGAGCATACATTCTTTTGCAGAGAAAAACAACCTCTAACATTTACTATATCCTGTATAAGGATGAATGTGTGCATTGTATGTATAAAAACATCAGATTTCAGAAGGCAAAGTTCACAAATTGAAATTGATGGCCAGCAAAAACAGAGAATCAATACAACCATATAATTCTATCTGGAGTATTCAAATTGTGAATATCAAGGACTCATCCATTGTCTGCTAAGATGTGCTTGTTTGAGAATAGTAACTGTTTATGTAGTTTGCAAGGATGGTTATTGATTTTAAAACTGCAGAAGTCTCCTTAGAGAATGTTTGGCATACCTATTTGTATCAGTCAAAAGATTAAGTACCTTTCCCCCCTCCCTGAAATGAGATTTTTGTCATAGTTTTGTATCCTACTGCCTGTTAGTTGGCAAAACAGAAAAGAACAAATGTACAGTATATATGTAATTTTCTAAGCAGCATCAGAAAATTTGGCTTGCATATAACAATTTCACCTGAGATCTCTCTGTCTCTCTGTCTCTGTCTGTCTCTCTCTTCCTTTTTTTTCCTGGAGATTTTCTTCTCAGACATCCTATTTCTTGAAAGCTTATTGCAAAATTATTCTGTAACTCTGAAAAGAGCAGAGTAACACATCGCTATTTAACAATAGCAAAAATGGAAGAAACAAATCTATCCTTAATGCTTTGATATTATTGGATTCCATCAAGTAGCAGTGAAAGCAGGTGGGACAAATGATCATATATATGCTTCTATAGCAGTAAAAACAAGTAGTTTCACAAAATGAAAAATTGAAAATTTTATCTTTATTCTCCTTCCAATTTCCATTCAGGCCTCAAAAATCCCCAGTAAATTGCAATATAGGATATAATCTTCACCATTATAAGACAAATTCCTTGTGTGTCCAATCACACTTGGCCAATAAAAAATTCTATTCTATTCTATTCTATTCTATTCTATTCTATTCTATTCTATTCTATTCTATTCTAAAGTTGTTGTTCAATCTTATACTTTGTGTTGTTTTAGAACTGAGGGTGCTACAGTATATTTCAACAATATGATTTAGTCTTTCTGATTAATTTTGGGTTGTGGAAGGATACAAAGGTAGATATTCAACATTTATAGTTCCACCAATTCTCTGTATGAAGAAATGGTGGAAACTATATCCCCATGCTATATCCACTCTGAAGCACTGTTATATCTTCTTGGCATTTTGCATTCAATACAGTTTTAGTAGAATCATGTCACACAAGTCTTCATTTGATGAGATTCTTTACTCTCTGTGTATCATTTCTCTCTCTCTATCTTGATACAAGCCTTGTAACCAAACCAAGTGTCTGAGTTAAGATCACTTGTTGACAGGCAAATGAGGGAAGTTGTAAGGAGCTATTAAGTGATGGGAATTGTTCTTTCTTGATTATTTGCTTCTCCTGCCATTTTGAGCAGAAAATGAAAAGAATTGCATTGCTTCATTTCCATGCCACACACTATTATTTCCAACCACGATTACAAAACTGGATTTGTCCTACGAGAGAAAGAAAGGCAATATTAGTTCCTGGCATTACACTTTCTTCTTCAGTGGGTTGCTCCAAAGAACATTTTGAAATAAGCAAAGGAGAGGTGCAGAGAAAGGAAATTACAGTTCAAGGATTTAGAAGCAAGTATTCAGGGCAGAAAATCAGAGCAGCCAGAGGTGGGGGAGGGAATCCTAAAAATTAGATAAGAATCAGGAAGAACATGATGTAAAATTAAAGGTAACAGGGAAGTCATTATACCAGGTAGGAGGATAAAGAAAAATGGGAGAATAAACAACTGCCAGAATCAAGATTTAGGTTTGGGGCTTTTACTGATTTGGGAAATAAGGTCCAACCTTTATTATCAATAGCCAGTGTACATGTAGTCAGATATTACCTAGAAGAACTTTGAACACAAAATTACAGATTCATTAACATATCACAGACACACCTACACAACTGGTGCCTTAGACTGAGGATGCTTTATTAAAAACAAAAGCAAAGAGAAGTGAGATGCTGTACATGTCTCACCAAGTTTAGCCATAACTGACAGTCAACTACAACATGACAATGGCAAATCTCCTAATCTGAAATAAGATCAACAAGGGCAACAGTTGGTATATGAGAGAATGGGTTGTAGAACTGCTCCCAGTTGGATCAGACACATTTAGTAAGTGATCAAAATATGTAAAATGAATAGTGATTAAATTGTCACCAATGTATTCATCATATATTCAAATGTTAAACTGTCAAATGGACATCACTCAGCTTCAGGCTCTTACAAAGTCCCTAGGAAATAAAATGGAAAGTTGTGATAGTCAGGGGAACATTTTTCAGTAATTCCTGGATTTGCACCTAAGTTGCTTCTCAATATTTGTTACAAGCCCACCTACATTAATGACTGCTTGATCATGCTTCTTCTGTGCCTTAATCAACATTTAGTTAAAAGAATATAAGCAGAACTTGTGGGAGGAGTGGCAGAACCTGGAGGGTGGAGTCAAAAGAGGAACCAGCCTAGAGTCTCTACATAGCCACAAATGGACTACATCTAACTTCTCTTCAATTCCATTGACCTTTATCTAACACCAAAATAGTTATAAATGATAGTAAGTAGATTCTTGCATAAGCATAACTAGTAATCAATAATTTCAATTGGAACTTCACATGCTCCTGGTTTTTCATGCTTGACAGAACTGTTCCAATCACATCATTAAAATACAGCATTTACAAACAGCTGTGAGTACCTATCTATTTTTGGTAGGAAAGGTGATAGAAAGCTAGAAATTTCACCAATCAACAATAATTCTTAATAATTTATTAATCATCTACAGATACATATGATGATTGATCATGTTGTAGCATTTTTTCCTATATAATTCCATCATTCCAGTGGTTGATCTAAGGATTTTTTTTTTAAGATGAAGGAACTAGTAAAATAACAGTTTTCTTTATCAGGGCAAATCACAAGGTTGCTTGAAAAGGAAATGTTTTAAACATGCTATTTCCATTCCACCCACCCCCTTCCTTTGAGACAAAGAAGATAACCTAGAAAGAATCCTCATTTTTGTTGTTAATGGACCTACTTTATTAAGTTCCTTTAGAGGTGTTAAAATATTTGGTGATTGTGTCCTTTGTTGAAAAACACCTAATGAGAAAAGATACCACACTCATCTTTAGAATTTATTTAGTAAATTTATATGGCCACATATTTCACATAAAATGACTCTGGACTCTTAATATTCATTGGAATTTTGAATGTTTTTCTGATTCTTGAAAGTTTGAAGGAAGTGTCATTTTTAGTCTATCAGGGGAATGACTTATCCTACTGGGGATGCAAAAGGCTTCTCTTTTGTAACTCAGTATATTTTACTCTCTGCCTCAATATTTCCCAAATGATGAAATTCCTTTGAAATTTTCAGTGTTATCAGAGTTGTTACATCAAGAATCACTGCCTCATTTCTGGAACTAGTAGGTGACTCTAATGTACGAAGCTTTTTTCCTTGCCTACCGAAAGCCTCACTACATCACTAAGATATTCAAATTTCATTTATACCTGAAATCAGGCAAATACTCATTGCCAAGCAGTATCTTTTTCTCTTTCATAGAGATTCTTATTTACATGTGACTTTCCTTCACTTCTACCCACATCCCCATTTATTATGGAGGCTCTTTAGCCTGGAACACTCACCTACTATTTTTGACTTTATAGAACTGATCTTCACTTACTATCATCCAACTGGAACAGCCTCTTGGAATGATTTAAACAACAACAACTGTCAGACAGATGGAGACAAATACCCGGTCTGTGGGTAGCTCTGTGGAAAAGTAGAGGACACAGCAAATTATTTCATAGCATTTTATTTTTATGGAAGTGAGGGGAATTGGGGTTTTTTTTTGGTTAATTTACAGATTTACAAAATTATAGATTTAATCATAATTATATTGTTATGAACATAAGCATAGACCTCAAACAGTTAAGGCAGTTCAGAGAATCCTGAATTCATTATATAGACTTTGAAAATAGTGAACTGTAAAGACTTGTCATCTTTTTCCATAAACAGGAAGGATTCTATCTATCATTTTTCTATCTTTCTATTTCTTTCTCCACACATAGTAATTTTCCCCATTATAGCTAAAGGTTTACAATATAATTCAAGATTTTGCATTAGCATCAAAGGATATAATATTGAAGGGGATATGAAGGTATCCATGTGTGCAAACATCTAGGAAAGTAAAGACACAGGAACCTGTGTGGAGGAACAGTCCCTGAAAGGAAAAGGAAAGTACTGGTAGACTAGTCCACACAGAAGAAGCTAGTGGGGCATCCCTTCTCTGAATAAGTGCAAGAAGCAAGTGAATGACCAATAAGATCTTGTGATGGTCATAACTGAACTGAACATCTGTCCAGCTCTATGATCAATACACTCCAATCTAAATTGTAATTTTGGAAATTTGCTTAAGAAACAACTGGAAGCAGCTTAAGAGACAGCCTTCCTAGCTTACGGTGAAGAATTGACCTTAGACTCAGAAATGAATTAAATTTACAGAATAAAAATGGCTTTAGTGCACATCTTAATAATTGCTTCACTCCCCCTTTTGAAATAAATAGTATAAAATTGACTTACCAACCCCCTTTTGTTTTTAACTTCCTGGATAGACAAAATTTAACATTTGAAATAATTCCTAATTGCAATATTGAAGTCTGATTTATTTGATATTTAATGTGATGTGATATTTAATTTGATGTTATATTTAATAGATTGCCAGATAAAGAAAATTAATGATAAACAACAATATTTTGAATACATTTTAAATGCAATCAACTGTTTTTTTCATGATACACAAGCTTGACTTTATTCAAATGTTCTGGGGTGTAGATATGAATGTTGACCTACTCAGGCTAATAATACAGCTGTGGTGCTCTCTAAGCTTGGTTTTTGCTTGTAGATGTTTTGTATTATTACCTAATAATAAAACTGCCTATGCCACAAATGTTTCATGCAATGTAGCAAGCCTATTTTGAAGAGCTGCTATTCTTAGCATGTGAGTAAAACTTCAGTTCATCATGTTTGTTGTATGAACTGTTAGTTGTATGAACTGTTTCTGCCAAAGTCTGAATTTGGCCTATATTACTGGTGTTGGCATAAGTGCATAATTGAATCAATTGACAAGGAAATCAACAGTTGATTCAGTTTATTTCCTATAAAGTACAGATTTGGCTACAGTTGAGGCATCAAGTCTTCATTTTACATGGCTATTTAACATGCTAGTTCACAGTGGTCATTAAACAGCTTCTATTTTCCACTTAATTACAGACCTGTCCTAGCTCCTTCTGAAAATTAAGTGATTTTAGAATGGCAGAATAGTAATTTTATTTTATTTTATTTGGTGTGGTGCGTAAATTAAAGCTCACTCATTCTCCCATTTGGATAATTTACTAGCAACAGGAAATGAACTGATTGCAATTATGCTCTCTGTCTTCTGCAGAAGGGTCTGTAGTTCTTTGCCTTAATAATAGCTGTAATGATACTTTAGTCAACTGGTAGAATCTTTTTCATTTCGGCTTCACTGAAGTTTCTGAATAGCATAAAAGGGTTTTCAGCAATTAATTCACAATTAAATATTCTGATCTCTTTTTAAAAATTGTCAAAAGACCCCTGCGGCCACACTTTTTCCATTTAAAGTGATGCTGAATTAATAATGTTTGTTATCTTATCAGACCTTTAAACTCCTGTGACTGATATCACATCAGTTCGCCCACTTAAGCAAAATGTCACACGGCAAGACTTCCATTCGGAATAGGTCATTCCTACTGACGGCTCATTAGTGCTCACTGTCCATTTTACTTTCCAGTGCTCGTTGGAACACAGAAACAGGATGGAAGGATATCATCCATTTCCTTATTTCAGACATATTAAAGCCATACCATGTGTTATAATTAATTTTGAATAAAAAGTCACATTTGCCACTTAATATTCAGTTAATAGACAATTAAATCATATTGTGATGTTTAAGTTCAGCTACAAAGTTGCTGGCAAGAAAGAGGCCTTGGTCCATCTGGAGTATTGCAGCCTTTTATGAAATGGATGCCAACATTTCAGTGAAAAATAGCAACAGCTGATGCTGCTGTATATATACAGAATAAGGAAAAAATATAGTTTTACCACCTAACTAATCCAATATATTAGGAAAGAAGCCACAGCTCAGTAGTAGAATGTATGTATTAGATGCTAAAGGTCCTATGTTCCACTCCTGATAACTCCAGTTCAAAGAATCCAATAGCTGATCTTTGGAAACAGTCAGCCAGTGATCTTTAGTAACATAACATAACATAAACATAAACTGTTACTTAAGGAAATCCTAGGTGGGTTGGAGAAATCTGATCTGGATCAAAGCAGTTGCTTTATTGTCCAATATGTAGTTCTGATGCAAGACAAAGCACAGGGATAAAATTTTCTCACAAATGAAGGCAAATATAGGTGTCCCAGGATAATGTTGCAGGATTAACACGCTCTGCTAGAGAGAAGTTCCTTGAGGATGGGCTCCAGCATGAGTCCGAAAGCTCAGAAGACTAACCTCTGGTCCCGATGACCAACCAGATTGAATCCTGCGAAACAAAATTTCTGTTCTCAAGTGAGGTTCTACAAAACTTTTATTCTGAACGATCGCAAGATTGTCTGTCTAGTTTCAATTTATTCTTATGCTTGCTTAATTATTTTTCTGTTCCCCCTTTTTCCCCCAAAACAGTCTATTTTATCATACTAAAGCTACCCCAGGAAACATTGCTTCCGGGGTGGAGCCACGGCGAGCGGGTGAAGCAGAGCTGAGCTCTGCTCCCCGAACCTGAATTCCCCGAAATTTGGAGGCCCGTGCCAGGATATTTCATCTCTGGGGGAACAGACGAACAAGTAAGGAACCCAGCGAACGTGGTGAAAGACAATCACCCAATGCGAAGTCTGGGGACTTTGTAACTCCAAATCGGGAAGCGGGAAGACAGTCACTCACCATGATGGCAGCTTATGATAGCTTGAACAGCAAAGGAAGCAGGGAGCAGCAGCTCGGCCGAGGACAGTCGCTCGTCATGAGCCAACAATCTTAAAGACGAGGGGACATCAACTTACTGCCTCCCAGTATGTCTCGTGTTTCATGCGGCGGCAACCCACAGCCTGACTCGTTGGCGCAGGAGAACGCCGGCCTGCCCAACCAGCATCATTACTACCACCACCAGCCTCCTCTGAGGCGGCAGGTTTTTCTGCAGCCTCCCATCTGGCCATCTCAACCCAGCACCCAAATGACCCTCGCTGCCCCGGGTGCGGCCTCCTCTTTCTCCAATATCGTGGCATCTTTTTTGGGTGCCACCGCTGCCGCGAGGCCTTTTTCATCAACACGGCCTCACACCCCCATGCGGCTTCGCCTATTGTCCCAGATGTTGTGGTCCCTACTGTTGTTGCCACTGCGGCGGCTAGCAACAGGAGGAAACGAGACAACAAGGCCAATATTTTTGGCTTTATCTGCACTCTTCTGTGAGGCCCCGCCGGGGAAAGCAGCGGACTGTCTTTGGAGAACGGGCCCTTGAGGCATCGACACCATCTTTGCTGGGGGATTTACCATCGGCACCTATACCATCGACTCTCCCAAGGCTTGTCATTGTGCCGCAGAGAGCTACTGGGCCAACATCATTGCGGGACAGAGCGACAGAGCCCTGGAAGTGCAGAGGACATTTCCCCCCCCTGAGAGTTACTATCTGCTGTGGCAAAGACACCAAAGAAAAAGGACAAACTCTGGCTAGTTTGGATGCTGGCATGCACGCTTTCTCTGCATGTCCCTGCATTAATTCTTTGTTGTTTTATATCTATATTCTACCTCGGGGGGGGGGTTGCTTGGGTTATGTGTGAGGATGTAGATGGTTTGGATAGAGTGAGTGGGTTGGAGTGATTGAATTGGGAAGAATGAGAGAACCGGGGGTAAGAGATTGAGCCCCCCCTGCTGAGTGTACAGACAGAAGCAGGTGGCGGCTCGGTTGCGACCCCCGGCTTGGTATGAGTGAGATGTCTGGCCTGCCGGAGAAGAAGAGGGCCGATGAGGTGGGGGAGGGGATCTCTGGGGAGTGGAAGGACAAAGAATACCAGAAAATAAGGGTGAAAGAGACATACACACTGGGTGAGTTTGCCTTCCTTTTGTTTATCAATGGATTTCCTCCAGTAAGTGACTGTTTATAATATAATGTGTAAATAGATTACCCTGCTTACTGTTGAATCTCAAAATTAACTGGCTGTAAAGAATTACAACTGTCATATCATAGAAAGAATGAAAATGATACGGCTGACCCAATTCTAATCTTAAAACTTCATAGGTCAATAGATTGATAGGCAACTTGATCATCTATCAGTAAATCAAGGATCAGGAGAAATGCATGCCATCATGGAAAAACAAATAAACTTGAAATCAGGAAAATACACTGAAATAAAATAATATGGTCACAAAATTATCACAAAAACAATCGTTGTCTTCTTTGCAACGATGATGGCAATTCAATCTCTCTGTATACCAGGCTTGACCACATAATCAAAGGAAGTTTCTCTTTGCCTTCCTGGATAAGTCCTTATATTTTTGTCCTTGCTATTTTTCTAAAGCACTTGTATTTTATATTACTGCTCTTCACTGTTTCTAAAAGCTTTCTCTTGAGCAAAGGAGAAAATAATAGTTCCATGGAATCTCCCCAAGAACCATATGTTTTATCCCCTCTAAGGACAAAATGGATAAGCAATGTTCTTCTAGGTGATAAGGTGATATTCTCTTTTTCTCTAACCACCCTCCTTACTTGTAATATCATTCAGGAATCGCTCCTCCAATTTCCTTAAAAAGCTATTTTATCTTATGAGAGAAACTTTGACACCCCTGCCCCATCTCTATCGTATCTTTAGAATGTTTTAGCACTGCTTTAAAATTTGTTTTGACCATCTTTTCTTCTCTTTGGGGAAAAGAAAATTTGAAAACTATTTATTTGATAACTGCAAAATAATTTTCAACACTCCTTTTTCAAAGATAAAATACTGATCGTGATAGGGGTTGTTGTAGAATGATCCACTGCAGTTTAAAACAAGAAAACAATTTTCTGAAACATATTCCATGGCTGGAAAATCTTTGTCATATTGGTCATGGAACAAAAGAGACTTTTTAAACTAATTATTATTATTATTATTAGTGACATTTATATACCACCTCACAGTTCAAGCATTCTCTAAGCGGTTTACACCAGTAAGCAATGTATATATTTACATTGCCCCCAACAATCTGGGTCCTCATTTTACCTACCTCGGAAGGATGGAAGGCTGAGTCAACCTTGAGCCGGTGAGATTTGAACCACTGACCTGCAGATCAGTGTCAGCTAATGTGGCCTGCAGTACCTTCCTCTAACCGCTGCGCCACCTCGCTCTTTTGAAATCTTTAATAAGATTTCAGAAGTGGAATAAAGATTTTGGGTTTCACCTATTAGATTGATAGATGCTTATAGAAATGGCTAGTTTATATTATTATGAAAAAGTAAAAAGTTGTGGTTTGATGTTAATGCTTTATTTTACTGCAACAGAGGAAGTCGGAAGTTATCGGTTTTTTTTCTTTTTCCCAACCTTTTATCAGTTCTCTTCCCTCCCTTTCCCCCCACTACTTTTCTATTTAGTTTTGTATTTTGTATCTTATCTTATAACCTAATAAAATGCTTAAAATGTTGAGATTTTTTTAAAAAAAGTCCTGTTGAAGATGCAGAAGTAACAAATAACAAAACTATAGATCAGGGCTGTCAAACACCTCGCCCGTGGGCCGGATGCGTCACGCGCTGGACCCGCCCACGCTCGGTTTAGTGAAGGGGAAAAAAGTCCCGATGCGTCATGTGATGCCGCCCTGATGCCGTGAGTTGACACTCCTGCTATAGATTAGTACACCCTACTCAAGAAAAAACTACATACTGCATATTTTTCTCCTGAGAAAGGAACACTCATTGATTTAAAATAATATATGAAACTGCATGTGGATTTCTTATTACAGTCAGACAGCAATTGGCAATTTGGCAATCTGCAATTTGCAGATACTTGATGGCCAAAGATTTGTATGAAGAAGGATGTAATTAACAGGCAGTAGCCATTGTGCATTTCAAACACTGAGGGAAAATTGTTATATCCAAGGACTACTTTCACTTTTTTGCTAAGGTGTCATCCTGAAAATATATCAGTTATCTAAGAGGACAGCTGCTTTCTTGACTGCTATCTATAAAGTAATAGCAAAAAGTAATGATAGAGCTACAGAAATACCCAACAAGCACATAAGCATTCTATTTCTTTTCCTTAAAATATTGTGAAGCTATTCTTAACTTATATGACTATATAGCATTGATGATGTTGCCTAGTTTGGGTAATGAAACATCTGCAAGAAAACAACCAAGCTCAGAGAGTGCCAAAAACTCGTCATATATGACTATCCATTAAGCATACAAAAAGTGACTTGGAAATAATTTATCTTAATTCTATGTATGTCTATTTAATCTATAACAGTTTTTAAAAATGCAAATATGCCATTTAATGTTATCTACAGGTAGTCCTCAACTTACAACCATTAATTTATCAACCATTTGAAATTAAAACAACACTGCAGAGGTGACTTATGACCGTTTTTCACATTTACAACCATTGCAGCATCCCCATGATCCCACAACCAAAATCTGGATGCTTGGCAACTGGCTCATATTTATGACGGCTGCTGTTTTCTGGAGTCATGTGATCACAGTTTGTGTCCTCCTGACAAGCAAAGACAGTGGGAAGCCAGATTTAACTTAACAACTGCAGTGATTCACTTAACCACTGTGACAAGAAAGATCATAAAATCATAAAATCGATAAAGAAAATCTATCAACACCTGCTAGAATATAAAATGGAAAAGGAGCAAGTCAAAGATACAATGGTCAAATGAGTGCAAAACTTTGGATACAACATCAACCTAGAGAAATGGCAAGAATTATGGAGTAGGAACAAAAAACTGACACTAGCCACGGCATATAAGGAAAATCAATATAAAATGTTCTATGGGTGGCATATGCCACCAACACAATTAGCGAAAATTGATAAAAAAAACTTTCATCTAAATGCTGGAAATGTAAATTAGCAAAAGGCTCATACTACCACATGTTTTGGCTATGCAACAAAGCAAAGATGTATTGGAATAAGGTGCGGTTATGGCTAGAAGAAATATTGGGAAGAAGTATAGAAACAACTCCTGAACTGTTTTGATTAGGAATAGTCCATGAAAAATATGAAAAAGGAAATTTTATCTAATGCTACACCTAATAACTGCGGCAAGATTAATATACGCACAGTACTGGAAAAATGAAAATACACCAACTGAAGAAGAACTGATAGATAAAATAATGGCTTGTGCAGAAATGGACAGATTAACAATGGAAATACAAGATAAGGACGAGACAGAATACTGAATATAGACCAGCTGCTGTGGCCTAGAGGTAGAGCTCTTGCCTCACAATCAGGAGGTTGTGAGTTCAATCCTAGGTAGAGGCAGATGTAGGGTCTCCTGCTTGGGCAGGGAGTTTGACTAGATGACCTGTAAGGTCCCTTCCAACTCTGTTAATCTGTAACTATAAAATTTGGGAGAGATTTTATTATTGGTTAGAAAAGAGAAACAGTCAAAAGAAATGAAGAATAAGGATAGAAGGAGAAAAAAAGGATCGGACAAAAATAATTATAAATGAGGGATGCTTATATAAGATCAAAAATGTATTGCAATGTAAATATTGAAGATATTACTTGTTATGGAATTATTAATGAATGGAAAGACAAAACAGGATGGTCACAATATGTCCGTGTTTTTAAATGTTTGTTGTATGTTTATGTGTGTGTATTTAAATAAAGAAACTTTTTATAAAAAAAGAAGGATCATAAAATGAGGCAAAAATCACTTAACAACTATCTAACTTAGTAACATAAATTTTGGGCTCAGTTTGTGGTTGTCAGCAGGGGCGGGTTCCTAATTTTTTTACTACCACTCTGTGGGCGTGGCTTATTTTGTGGGTGTGGCTTGCCAGCCATGTGACTGGGTGGGTGTGGCTTCTCGGACTGCTGAAGGCAGGGGAACAGAGATAGGTCCTGCTGCCCATTCCCCTTCCCCTCAGCAGCTTGAGAAGCCTCGACCGTGCAAAAATGCCTAGGATCATCACCGCACGTTCATGGCTTCTCGGACTGCTGAAGGGAGGGGAATGGAGATAGCTCCTGCGGCCCATTCTTTCAGCATCTCATGCGCTCCCTCAGCCATCCTCCCCTGCTTGGACTCACTGTGGTGTAGGAAGGCAGTGCATGAGCAGTGCCGGAAACTCAGCTTCTGGGCATGCGCAGAAGAATTTTTTTAAAAAAATTAAATCTTTTTTTAAAAATGGTGGTGCCCAGGAACCGGCAACCAACCGCACCGATACTGTGACGTCACCAGCGGGCCGCTACCGGTGCTATAGAGTGGACCGCACTGGTAGGAACCCACCACTGGTTGTCAGTTGTCATCTCTCTATCTCTCTATCTCTGTCTGTCTGTCTGTCTGTCTATCTATCTATCTATCTATCTATCTATCTATCTATCTATCTATCTATCTATCTATCTATCTATCTATCCCCCCTATCATCTCTCTATCATCCATCTTCTATCATCTATCTCTATCTATCATCTTGTAATTAAGTAGCTTATGTTATTGTTAGGAAATGCAGTGTTAACCATTATTTCAGTTTCTTGAAATAGAAAAAAAATCATAGTTTCAAATGAACATCCTTCCTCAAACAAGGCACATCTCAGATTTCATGTATGTTCAGGGAAAAAGAATGCTAACCTACACAATCAAGCCAATTGCATGGAATTGTTTAAAAAATGCAACAATGGAGAACATTCTGAATACTATTTGAACAGATGGGTAGCACAATGGACTAGCCAGGCTGCTTTGAATAGAAGAATATTGATGCATGCTAGTTAGACTGGATACTTAGCTGTTGTTTAACAGCTGTCTGTAAAGTGGGAACAATGCACAATAGCCTGAGCTTTTGAACGAACATGTAACCAAAGAAACCGAATATTCTGGAAAACCTTGTCCTTTTATCATATGTACTGAAAATGCAGAATGATTTCATTCTTCCCATCTTCCTACTGGACCTTTCTATAAAATAATAGGAAGAGTTTGCATGTTTCAAAATACCACAGTGCTTATTTAATTGGATCCGTATTATATTTGAAACTTCGGCACAGTAATTTATGTTTCAAATAATGACCGGCCCGCACTGAACAGCCCAGACTTTTGATCTAGCTTTAAGATAAAAATAGTGCTGGCCCCACTTTAAAAAATGGCCTTTATCAGAAGCTGGCTCTGGGATAGTGCTAAATCTCAAGAGATCCTTCAATACTTAGGGGAACATCTGAACCACAAAACTAGGATGGGATTGAAATTTAGTGGGTGGATTTCAGGAGGTGATACCAACCAGAGTTATGCAACTCATTGGTCTTTACTAAAATCTACAGAGTTCAGCTGTGTTCCTAATGTCTTAGATATATTTAGGAGAACACTGGAGCAGAAGAATTTACTGATTTAATTATTAAAGCTGGGAGGCTACAAAGATTCTGAACTGCATTTGCAATCAGTGGTACAATAGACTGCCTGACAATTACCAAAGATAAAAGATGATCTAAAGCGTCTATCAACCTTTTCTGAATAGCAGCACACACTTTTTTAAAAAATCAAATTGATCACTTGGAAGTTATCCTGGACCTAGACTTATTACTTAATACTGCAACATTAGGTCTATGCATGTAAGCATTTTACTCTGTTTCAAACTCTTGTACCAGTTCCAGTTTCAGTGAGGCATGGCTAATTTAAAGCCCATTAGTTTTATCTTAATTGGACTACTATAATGCGATAGGAGCTCCTTCTGAAAACCAATCAGAAATTGCTACAGGACAAGAGTAAGAGCTGATTGGGGTCATAAACATAGACTTGAAGCAGGAAATGGCTGTAGAATTCTTAAACAAATGTGTATGGGGTATGTTTTGATGGCCTCCTTCATACCCATAGACAAAGTTTACTTTGGAAGCAGTTGATCACAGGGGTGGCCAAACTATGGTTCTTTGAGGACCTGTGGACTTCAACTCCCAGAATTCCTGAGCCAGCCATGCATGGAATTCTGGGAGTTGAAGTCCGCAGGTCCTCAAAGAACCATAGTTTGGCCACCCCTGATTTATAGAAAGTAGTAAAGGTGTTCTATTTTTTTTACTTTTATTTTGAATTTGCAAGCTGCAACAATACAGTATGTTATAGGTTGGTATAGCAACCTATTTCTCCCCCAGTGTGAAAGGTAGTTAATTTCCATGAAATAGTTGTAGACTGGCAGGTATTGGCATGACCATTAATATTTTTTACATAAACAGTGGGGGTGTGGGGGGAAGCAGACATCAGAAAACGGTAGCCTCAATAATGTATCAGAGGCTCTTTTTTCCCCCCTTGAAGTTTGCAATGAAATTCAG
>JALIGW010000002.1:159223533-159266033 GCA_023053685.1 Diadophis punctatus similis
GTTATAAACCTCATTTAATATCCACAAAGAGGATTTTAATACCCTACAGAGCTATCAGGTTTGAAAAGCTTCTTTTATTTCATATTTCTTTTGCTGTCTTTTTGTCCAAACACACTTCACTATCCTTTTGAAACGCCAAACATTATAGGATAGTGAACTAGGGAGGGCATTTATCTTCAGCGGTGGGCTATTTTCCATGAGAACATACATTTTCTGTCTCCCAGGAACTAAATATGCATTTGCTCATATAGGAGAACGGGGTTACTTTTCATCTAGGCTGTTTTTGTTGCTCCAGTCCCCTCATCCTGACTTGTAAGCTCCACTGCCTCTGACATCAATCGCACAGAGCCTGCATCAGGATCAAAGAGCAAGGCTGAAAGCAGAATTTAGACTTGCTAACAGTGTAATGGAACAATGGTACTGCCCAGGTCCAGTGTACGG
Source organism: Diadophis punctatus similis (assembly GCA_023053685.1). Taxonomy (NCBI): domain Eukaryota; kingdom Metazoa; phylum Chordata; class Lepidosauria; order Squamata; family Dipsadidae; genus Diadophis; species Diadophis punctatus. The sequence goes on from JALIGW010000002.1 coordinate 159,223,975, forward strand.
CATTCTGGAAAAAAAAACAGTAATAAATAAAATAGTGAATGAAATGGAACAATCTTGGGAAGTCTTGGGAAGAAACTAAGGTGCTTTTTTTCTTTCCTCCAATTGTATTTCTTCTTACACACACACACACACACACACACACACACACACACACACACACACACACACACACACGGAGGGAGGGAAAGAGGGAGGGAGGGGGAGAGAGAGAGAGAGAGAGAGATCTATTTGTCCAACATTGTACACTCAACTTTGCTTTCATTTTGATTGTCCAGCAATCAAATCACCATAAATATGTTTTCTTGCTATTGCTTTTTGAGTGCATGCAAAGTGCTTGGTAAAATAGAGCCCTAAGAGGAAGGGTAATTTGGTCACTAAAATGGAACTCCTGAGGAAGGGCATACAGTTCCCTAATGCTGTTGAAATTGTGTCAGCCTGTCCAAGTAAACCAGAACAGGAAACAAAACTAGGTAAATAATTTTATTTTATTGCAAGGCTACATTAACGGATTTGTGCAAGTCTAAAAGTACACATTTCTTCTCCCCACTTTTAACCACCTGATTGATTAGGTGGTTGATTCCTAAGTATCTTCCTCTAACTCTTGGGCCCCCCTCTTTCTCTTGTCTGATTGATTTCTGGGAAGCTTCTATTCCCAAGGTCATCCACATCAGGGGTGGGTTCCTACCGGTGCGGTCCAGTGAGTAGCTCCGGTAGGGACCCGCCAATAACCCAATTTGTGCGCGACTGCTCCGGTACCGTCTCCACCGGGCAGTCGCATGCATCGCCATCTTTTTTTCTGAATTTTTGGGTGATTTTGCTTCTGCACATGTGCGGAAGCAAAATCACGCTGAAATCTCGCGAGGGGACGCGCATGCGAGAGAGATTTTGGCGAGATTTTGCTTCTGCGCATGCACGGAAGCAAAATCGCGCCAAAATCTCGCACGTGCATACATCCCCTTGTAAGATTTTGGTGGGATTTTGCTTCCGCCCATGCGCAGAAGCAAAATTACCCAAAAATCACCGCGCACAAAGCATAAAGAAAAAAACACAAAGCATAAAGAAACGCAGAGCAGCACACCAGTATTGGTAAGTAAGCAACTCACCTCTGATCCACATATTCCATTTCAAATAAGTTGCAACAAAAAATATTTCCTTATCTCAATTGTTCTTTCCTATAGTTTCCTTTTCCATCACTATATTCACAGTAACATCAAATACTCTTCAGGGGCTAGCATATACTTGTACAATGTGTTCCAAATAATAACTCTTTTACTGAAAATAGCATAGGAATGTTCATAGGAATTCTTTAGCTAATGTAAGACAAACCAGGCAGGACAATTTCTGTTTTTGAAGCTTAAGTGCATATAGTATCAGAGAAAATCAGATAATGATCAAACTATTTGGAAATAGTAGATAGATAGAGAGATCTATTGTTTTTGTGTTTCCTTCAGAAACCAACATGGCTATGATAGCTTTTTAAGCTGTGTTTCATTTCTTCCTGCAGCAGTTTAAATGATCGAAGTAAAATGAACTTCTGAAATTGCTCAATTAATCAGGCACTTTAAGCAGATTTCTAAATTTGGAGGAGAAGAAGGCATAATGTAGCTTATTGACAAGGAAGGAACGTATTTTAGAATGGGGCAAGATGAGGCTGTGAAGAATTTTTAGTAGCTCTTTCTACCCTGTTCCCCCCAAAATAAGACATCCCCTGATAATAAGCCCAATCGGGCTTTTGAGTGCATGGCAATAAGGCCAAGCACTTATTTCAGGGTTCAAAAATATATAAGACAGGGTTCCTACCATGTTTCAGGGAAACACGGCAGGAACAGGGGAATGTTACAGGAAGGAAAAAAATAACAATGAAAGAATAGAATAGAATAGAATAGAATAGAATAGAATAGAATAGAATAGAATAGAATAGAATAGAATAGAATAGAATAGAATAGAATAGAATAGGAAGGGACTTGGAGATCTTCAAGTCTAGTCCAGCAGGAGAACCTATACTATTTCAAAAACCTCCAGTGATGGAGTGTCCACAATTTCTGAAGGCAAGCTGTTCCACTGGTTAATTGTCTTCACTGTTAGGAAGTTTCTCCTTAATTCCAGATTGGCTCTCTCTTTGATTAGTTTCCAACCATTGTTTCTTGTCCTGCTCTCTGGTGCTTTGTAGAATAAGTTGACCCCCTCTTCTTTGTGGCAGTCCCTCAAATACTGGAATACTGCTATCATGTCACCCCCTAACTTTTATTTTCCTTAGACTAGCCAAACCCAAATCTTGCAGCCTTTCTTCATATACTTTGGTCTCCAGGCCTTTGATAATCTTAGTTGCTCTTCTCTAAACTTTTTACAAAATCTCAACATCTTTTTTGTATAGTACGGTGACCAAAATTGGTTGCAATATTCCAGGTGTGGTCTTACTAGGGTTTTATACAACCCAGGATTGTATTAGCTTTTTTGGCTGCTGCTGCTGCACACTGCTGACTCATATTCAAGTGGAGTCAAGCAACTCCAAGGTCCTTCTCACAGTTACTGTTTTTGAGCCAGGTCTTGCTTAATCTGTACTTATACCTTTGCTTTTTCCTAGCTAAATGTAAAACTTTTCTTTTCTCCACATTAAAATTCATTTTGTTTGATAGTGCTCATTGTTCAAGTTTGTCAAGATCTTTTTGGATCCTGAGCTTGGCTATTCCTGCCAGTTTAGTATCATCTGAAAATTTGATGAGTTCCCCTTCTATTCCCTCATCTAAGTCATTTATGAAGATATTTAAGAGTACCTAAGACAGAGCCTTGTGTTAACCGACTGCTTACTTCTCTCCATATGGATGTAGTACCATTAAGAACTATTCATTGAGTACGGTTACGAGAGAGGGAGAGGGAGGGAGGGAGGGAGGGAGAGGGGGAGGGGGAGGGGGAGGGGGAGGGGGAGGGAGAGAGAGAGAGAGAGAGAGAGAGAGAGAGAGAGAGAGAGAGAGAGAGAGAGAGAGAGAGAGAGAGAGAGAGAGAGAGAGAGAGAGAGAGAGAGAGAGAGAGAGAGCACAGTTTCCAGAGGTGTATTTGTAATAGTGCTAGATGTGGAACCTTTCTTTGTATCAAAAAAAATCTGCAATGTTTCAGGTCAAACTGCATTGTATGTCTGTCTATTTGTGTGATTTTACTATTAGGAAATATTCTCATATTTGATCCTATGAGGATATCTATCAATTTAAAATGATTATATTTATTATTATTTGGTTCTATTGACTAAATTACGTAGAATTTTGTATAAATAGTACATAGATATGCATGGATGCATGTTTGTGAGACAGAAGTGTACTCAATGCAGATGGACCATTAAGAATAAAAACAGATTAAATTACAGGCAGAGTGAGCCTGGGTTTTAGAAGAAAAAGAGTAGAAGCCAAAATGAATCCGGCTTGCATTATTTAGCTTGTCAAGTGCCATAGAAAGATTCTTGCTGTCATTTCTGAGCAACAACTATTGGAATGAATCCAGAAATTCTCAGATTATCTGCAAAAGCAGCTTTAGCCATCACGATGTGTGTAAACTTTTATTCTGCATCTTTTCAGTGACTGAATTCATTTCATCAGTTGCTAAATTGGGAAATGTATAATAAATTGTTTATACTCAAAGTCAATGCCATTTATTTATTATTTCCAGTACAGGAAAAGAGGGTGAAGTTTGTTTGTTTTTAACCTTGCTTTTCCCACCCTTTTCTTCCTGGAGGATATTAGCAGTAGAGAGTTGATCAACTCTATTTCATTAGAAATAATGCAACCTTTTTAATACAAGTGCTGAAGAATTGTACAAAGATTAGACATGTGTTTGAAACAACATTATTTGATGTTATTTTCCTTGATGTATCAAGTTTTAGAGGTGGGAGCAAAACAACGTGTCCTTTTGAAAGCTTGGAGCAAAGTCACTTTAAAAGAGAGGCAAGGGGGGAGGAAAGGAACCAAGATCCATATGTCTGCTGCTATATTCCAACCCATACTGAGAGAAACCCCAAATTATCTTCTTCAAAATTTCTAGGAGACAAAATTCGAGGAGGAGGAGGATTTACTCGCAACAAAATACCTTACGCAACCAGACTTGAAATCCTGGGCTTAGAAAGCTTAGAACTACGTTGCCTTCGGCACGACCTAAACATAGTTCATAAAATTATCTGCTACAACATCCTTCCTGTCAATGACTACTTCAGCTACAACCACAACAATACACGAGCACACAACAGATACAAACTCAAAGTGAACCGCTCCAAACTTGACTGTAGAAAATACGACTTTAGCAACAGAATTAATTAATTCTGGAACTCACTACCTGACTCTGTGGTTTCATCACCAAACCCCCAAAACTTTACCCTTAGACAGTCCCCTGTTGACCTCACCCGATTCCTAAGAGGTCAGTAAGGGCCATACATAAGTGCACCAGCATGCCTACCGTCCCTGTCCTAATGTTCCCTCTTATCAGTACCCATCTTATATATATAAACAATGTTATATCTATGCATGTTACCAATACGTACTTGACAAAATAAATAAACAAATAAAAAATAAATAATAAAAAGGAAATGGCAACAATAGTTATGCTCACTTGAAATAGAAAACCATCATTCCCAAGAAACAGTCAATTAATTTTCATTTTTTTTCTACAATGAGAAAATAAAGGTACCACTCTAGTGATGAGAGGATATCTTTCATTAATAAGCAATGTTGCTGCTGCAAATGAATGTGTAATTGCCTCCAATTCAAATATTTTTCTTAAAGTTCATTTGATTCCCTACATATAATTGTGTCCAATGTCACTTCCTCTTCTGTAGAAAAGAAATAAGAGTCATGTCATTTCTGGAATCAATATGATGAAAAAGTATCATATAAAATGTTGAAGTCATATAAAGAAGATAATTTGATATCCATAAAATGGATAGGGAAGATTATTACCATAGAATGCAAAGGAGGACCATTTTCAGAAAGCACAAGAATTTGTTTTAAATGGGATATTAAAACAATGTGATGTGACTTTTTTAAAAAAAATAAAAGTGTTTTATTTCAAGAAATTAATAGGATCTTATAGCCAGATGTAACTTAAATTAATTACTTTATATTTTGCTTTCTGGAATTATAAAGAACAGGACTTGGCCTTCTTCATCGTCATATTACTTCAGGTATTTGAAAAGCACGGTTTGTCTTATGATTTATCATCTATCCCACATTATTTCTAAGTTATTGAACTGGCATTTAACATTTCTTTTGCTAAGGATTGGAGGAAACTCACTCAGTCCTATAAAATTTGTTGATCCAAAGGTTCCTAATATTTGCAAAGCAATTAACCAGTAATTTATGAAAGTAATTAGAAAGGAAATATATGAACTTATTGTCCTTTCAAAGGGACTAACCATGCTTTGTGAAGATAGTTATTCCCTCATAGAGTTCCCAGAGTTCTAACCCCACTAGAGACCAATCTCTTTCAATGTTTTTGTGACAAGAGGTTGCTTGGTCTGGAGCACTTGGGGTTGATCTCCAGTCTTCTCCTTGTGCAGAGAGGAATTACGGTATTTAAGAAATGGTTTACTTGCCAGGGTAATCATCTCTGTGCCTTCGTCATTTATTCCTCTGAAATCCCTCTCACAAATCAAGAGCTTAAAATATATCTCCTGCTCTTTTGAATTAATGGTTCTTTAATAGCCATTGATCAGAGATCATTGAAACATCTCCAGGTTGGAACCTACTGATTCCTACTTCTCTAGCTCAGCAGTCTTTATCTCTCCTCAGTCCTCTTTGCTAAACATGGCCAATTTCATCAGTCTTTTTCCAGAAGACTTATTTTCCCTTGTTATCAATTTTTGCATCAATGTAATAGTTATGTGTTAAACTCTAATGTTCAAACTGAGGTCTGACTAACTGGAAACTGTGCCTCTCTCTCTCTCTCTCTCTCTCTCTCTCTCTCTCTCTCTCTCTCTCTCTCTCTCTCTCTCTCTCTCTCTCTCTCTCTCTCTCTCTCCCCGCCTCCTCCTCCCTCCCTCCCCACCTCTCTCTCTGCCTTCAAGTCAGTGTTGACTTCTGGTGACTGCTTGGACAAGTCCCTACAGTTTCTTACTTAGATTTTAGAAGTGGCTTATTACTACCTTCTTCCTAAGGCTGAAAGAGGGTGAGTGGCCCAAGGTCATCCAGTTGGCTTTATGCCTAAGGCAGAACTAGAATTCACTGATTTCTACTGATGTATTTTAAAGTATTTTTCTTTTCAGCAGCCCTGTTACACTGCTCATTAATAGGCAACTTATAATTATCCTTTTCACACACCCTGTTGCCAAGCTAGGTGATCCCCATTCTACTTTTTTCATTTGTTTCATTTTTCCCAAATGTAGAAGTTTACTAATTCCTTCTTCAACCTTTCAAGATAATTTTGAATTTTGTTTCTGTTTTCCAGATTATTTTCAAGTTTAGCAGGCCAAATGTGTTCCACCCATCTTAAAACCAATATTTATCTGTTAGATATGCATATGGATACAGCTAGATATTTTTTTGAAAGGAATTCATGAAAGGACTGTTTAGAATCATATATTGGTATTTTCATGACTGATTCTGAAATAATAAAAAGCATGGCTGTGTTTGTTAAATTAGTTAAGGAAGTATACTTTTGCAGATCTTTGCAAAAGAATTACAGAAATTCGCATTCTGAATTAGAGCTATAAATGTCACTTCAAACATTAATCTGTTGCTCTGAACTGGGAAGTTACAAAAATAATGAGAGATGCCTGTATTTGTCAAAGATGCAGCTTGAATAGAAACACTGTTATTTATTTCGGAATTTGAAGGTAAGCTATAGTCATTTAGTCCAATTACCTAGTTGATACAAAAATGCATTATTGCATGAAAAGAATCATTTTAGAATAAACCAAAGGCCTGATAGTCAGTTGCCACAACAACTAACAGATTCCTATAACAAAACACAATGAGACACAAGAACAATTGCATCAATCTGTCATTCCGAACATTGTTTCAGACCTGGTAGAAGAGTGTGGTTAGAGAAAGTACTCCCAAATCAAAAACTGGGTGTAAAAATCTGCAAGGCTTTTATGCAAGACTTTATGATCCATCAGACAAGGTATGCAACCAGATGCTTTCTTATTTATTATTTTTTTTACACTTCACTATAACAGTAAACAAAGCTTAATCTACAAATCACATGACATCCACAGATTAATTTTTGCGTAGTCTTCCAGGATTCAGTAGCATAATAAATTTGATAACTCTTGAAAGTATCATTCAAATAGGCATCTAAAGTTTCTAAAAATTAAAAGCCTGGAGAACAATATACATTTTATGCATTTTTACAGATTTTATAGAATGGGAGGCTACACTATCAAAGTGGTGTCTTCTAATGCTTGGAGTAATACCTTACAATAATTATTTTATATAGTCCCTCACCAACCGCCCCCCCATCCAATTATTTATTGTCTATCTATTGTCCATGTTATCTTTTTGGTCCCAAGCTGTTTGCAGAGTTATCCATATGGGCAGAAACTAAACCAAAGAATATCCTAAGACTTAAGCTTCTTTGCAGCAAACTTCCACACAACACACAAAGAACAGTCTTGACATATAATCTGTAATATACATACCAAAAGAGCGATTGTATGCCAGACTCCACTCTAGAACAGACATTCCAGTTCCTAGCTGATAGAAAAAGAAAAAAACGCATCAAGATCTCAAGACCTCCTCTCTGTTGGAGCAAAGAGGAGAAATATCATGAATCACAGTAGGTCCAATATAGATAAGATATGGGGACAGTAGAAATCAAACAATATCAGTGGTACAGTTATGTTCAGAGCTTAAACTACATGGGGGCGGGAGGGGGAAACCCACCACAAAAGGTTTGGAACCTATGTTATAATGCAACAGGCTATTTTCCATTTGTCTCATTATGGTGCTTTTATGCAAATGTCCATGACATATCACATTAACATATTCTTCTTCCCCATCCTCTTTATAATTCTTTAAAATCTCAAATTTAGTGCAAACATATAGTCTTAAAATTGGATTTCTACTTAAAGTGTATAAATAATACTGATATAAATAATTCTATCTAACAGTTTTTTGGCAATATTCAATCTACTGATAGTAAAAGGGAAAATATAATTTACAGAAACACATTGAAGTAAAGGGTTTACATTATTTTTCATTCCTCTTGAATCTTCCTTTAGTTCCTTCATGGTTTTTGTAACCTCAGTGAAGTTCAAATTTTACTGTCAGAGTTAGTTCAAACTTCAAAAAGAATTTTGCCACATTAATGCAGAAGCTGTATAAAATATGTAATAGACACTAGCACTACAGTTAGAGAGCAGGAACACAAACACAAACATTGATAAAGTTTATTTATCAATAAAGGGATAAAAATACCACTTTTAAGGCACAAATACTTGCTGTCTTTTATTACTTTGGGTTTATTTATTTATTATTTATTTATTTATTTATTATGGTGTTCTTATATGCCGCCCAACTCCCGAAGGACTCAGGGCGGCGTGCAACAGAGAAAAATACAAGAGACCAATTTAAAAATATTACATTTAAAAAACAGATATAAAAATTAAAAAACACAATATTTAAAATCATCCAATACTCATTCAACAACCGTACATACTTGGGGTGAGCTCGAGTGGATTAAGCTCTTGGCATCTTGTGTAGCTTCGGAAAGCTTACTGTTTTTCCTCTCATGCATTGAGATGATTGAATATAGAGATAGTCCTCAACTTATAACAGTACATTTAATAACCCTTCAAAGTTACAACAGCCCTGAAAAAGGTAACTTTTTCATGTGATCAAAATTTGGACATTTGGCAACTTACTCATATTTATGAAATTTTCAGTTTCCCTTTTCGCGACCTTCGGACAAGCAAAGTCAATGGGGAAGCCATAACATACTAGCTTAACAAGAGCAGTGATTCACTTAACAACTATGGCAAAATGGGCACAATGGGACAAAATTCACTTAATAAATATTTCACTTAACACCAGAAATTTTGGGCTCAATTGTGGTTGTAACTCAAGGACATGTGCATATGTAAAATATTCCTCACAGGCATTTTTTTTCAAGGCTTACCTCAGAAGATATATATCTAAATAATAGGTGCATTAAAAATTAAGAGAACATTGTCTGGAAATATCATATTGTACAGGAAAATCTTTGCCACGGTGCTTCCAAAAAGATTGCCATTATTTACAGCAGTTACAGAACTTGACATATCCAAAAATTCATGATTCCTTTCTGCCACTGCAGAACCTAACAAGAACTTGGATGCTTTGGTAGGGAGAAACCAATTTTACAATTTCATTGGGGAAATATACAAGTGCAGTATTTAGATCTGCATGAGGTGCAGTAATTTGGTTCTCTGTGAACTCTGAGGCAGAGATGTCACTCTTGCTTAGTTCACAACAGGCAGCTGCTGGAAGCTGAATGAAAATGCAGATGGAAGAAAAATCAATACCTAACAAATAGGGCAGGAGATAAATTGTACTGGTAACGAGGGAGAGAGGGGAATGAGAGAGTAAAAATATACTCTCAGATGGAGTCTGATTCTGGAGTCTTTACTCTTGCTAGTGGAGGACATGTAATTTGTTTGACTTAGAGCCGGTTAAAATGCTGCCCTAAAGAAGTGGAGCTTGCAAATTACAGCCTCCTTAGTGGTAAACTCCTTTAAAGTCACATGACATGAGAAATTGGTAGTGTCGAACCTGCTCATCCCAGAAGAGTTTATTTTATTTCTGTGCAACACATCAATCCGCTTTCGAAATACCAACTTTTGAAGTCTGACATCTGTACCACTTAAAGCTCAGCGAGCTTTCCTTAGGAATTCTTGAAGCAGAATCAAGCTACAAATACGAGTTTTTAAATATCCTCAAAAGAAAGTGATGATGCAATAGCGGACTCGCCTAATCTGTGCAATGATGCATCAAGTCCATATATTCCCACTAAATGTACACAATGGGAAAAATGCTTATGGTACTTCTTGTACCTGTCCTTTTCTTTTTTTTAAGAGTATAATGTGCACATAGGTATTAGAAAATTCAAAGCAAAAAACAAAACAAAAACCACCCTCTACTTGATGGATTACTCATTCCAAAATACATGCTCTTTTACTATGGGTAATACTTTTTAAATTTACATCTATAATGCTTTCATAAAAGAAAAGCCAATATTTCTATAAAAAACCAGGTAGACAATATCTAGGGCAGGGGAGAGCTTTAGAAATGGTAATTTTTTGTGGGAACTTTTCCCCTATGAAAGAACTTGCCCCTGTGGCCAAGAACAGACTTTCACCTTACTATCTTAACAACCCATTAAGGCCTAGCTTTGGGGAAGATATATAGAGACTAAACGAAATAGGTCTGAGGCCCTGAATGAGATTTATTTATTTATTTATTATTTATTTATTTATTATTTGGTTCTTCTATGCCGCCCTACTCCCGAGGGACTCAGGGCAGCCTACAACATTGTGCAATAACACTGAACAATAAACAAAGATTTAAAACAATATTAAAAGATTTAAAAAGTTAAAAGAAATATTCAGCAACATACATACCGGGGGAGAGCTCAGATGGAACTAGACTTAATCCCCTGCCTGCAGGAAGAGCCATGTTTTGACGGATTTTCGGAAGGCCAGCAGGGTGGGGATAGTTCGGATCTCTGGAGGAAGTTGGTTCCAGAGCATGGACCCCCCCCACAGAGAAGGCCCACCCCCTAGGGCCCGCCAGCCAGCATTGTTTGGCTGACGGGACCCAGAGGAGACCCACTCTGTGGGCCCTAACCGGTCGGAGGGAAGTGTGAGGCAGAATGCGGTCCCGAAGGTAACTTGGTCCTAAGCCATGTAGGGCTTTAAAGATGATAATCAACACCTTGAATTGTATCCGGAGACCGATGGGCAGCCAATGCAGCTGGCGGAGTATAGGTGTAACATGGGTGTATCTTGACACACCCACCACAGCCGCATTTTGCACCAACTGAAGTCTCCGAATACTCTTCGAGGGTAGCCCCATGTAGAGCGCATTGCAGTAGTCCAATCGGGAGGTGACAAGGGCGTGAGTGACCGTGAGTAGAGCCTCCTTCTCCAAGTATGGCCACAATTGGTGCACCAGGTGAACCTGTGCAAAAGCCCCCCTAGCCACAGCTGTAAGATGTTGATCTAATTTTAGCTGTGGATCTAGGAGGACCCCCAAATTGTGGGCCTGTTCCGAAGGAGTTAATTTTCCTCCCTCAAGAACCAAGGAGGGACAGTTGTCATGGTCCTTAGGAGGCAATATCCAGAGCCACTCAGTCTTGTCGGGGTTGAGTCTGAGTCTGTTCCTCCCCATCCAGGTCCTAACGTCGTCCAGGCACCGGCACATTACATCAACTGCCTCACTGAATTGAGATGGGGTGGTAATGTACAGCTGGGTGTCATCAGCGTACTGATGAAAACTCACCCCGTGTCTACGGATGATTTCCCCCAGCGGTTTCATTAAATGTTAAACAAGATGGGCAAGAGGACCGAAACCTGAGGGACCCCACATGTCAGGGGCCTAGGAGATGACCTCTGCCCTCCTGTTAACACCGACTGCATCCTGTCGGCGAGATAAGAGGAGAACCACCGCAAAACGGTGCCTCCCACTCCCAACTCGCCGAGACGATGCAGAAGGATACCATGGTCAATGGTATCGAAAGCCGCTGAGAGGTCAAGTAGCACCAGGATGGAGGATTTCCCCCATCCCGGGCTCGCCAGGGTACCATGTCATATTGTAGAGTTTTTCATTAATTGTATTTTCAATTCAGATAATGTATTGCATTTTATTATTACTATGTATATGATGCTGATGTGCACTATAAAATGTTTAGAGTCAGATAGACTGAAATAGTATACAAAAATATATAAGTAAAAGAACTTTATTATTTCTCAATTTGTTTTAATTCTCATAGCCAGCATTTCTTGCTTAAAACATTGGATGTATTATAGAGCTGATATTCCTGTTGGAAATATTGTGCATCTTCTAACTCCTTTTCTCGTTATTTTTGCCTGTTTCCATGAGTACACAATAACATTTAGAAATAATACAATGCTACATATAGAATTCTTCTTTATGTTTCAGATATGTGATTGGTAGTTATTTTTATTTACTGCTTCTAGGGAGGAAAAAAAAGAGAGGATGTTCTTTGTATTCTTATGAATAATACTGATGTTTGTCCTTGACATGCCTCTCTGGATTTTCAGGTTCTATACTGTATGAAGTCTGAAAGGTTTTTGAAAGGAAGGGGCAATTGTTTGTTTGATATTTGTTTGCTTCTTTATTCATTTGAGGTTTTTTTTTCTTCCACTGATAAATAATAGCTTTATCTGTCAAGGAACCATATAATAATAAAACAAAGAGGTGATCATGCCTGCAATTGCCAAATAATGATATTCTGAAGTTATAATTTCAGAATTCTAAAGTAGTTTCAATATGCTAAAATTTACGATCGTCAATGACAGCCTCAAATGCTCTGTGTTGAATACATGGCAGCATGAAAAGATTTAGAGAAGGTCAATGAGATGGATTTTTTTTATTTTTTGCTTGTCAAAGGACACAAAAGGTTTTCAGGATATTCAAAGTAAAAATAAATAGTAATCTCCTCCCCTAACACTTTGATTATACAAACTGTCATGGAGAGATAATCCCTCTCTTAAACAATAACTTTATTCAAAGCTATGGGACTTTTAGTACTGCATTGCTTTGATTTAAGGGGGGGGGGAAGCTGTTTTTAAAAGTTAAATGTTGTTTTAATAATACTATAGGTTTCTGTACATCTTAAAGTTAATATATGCAATTAATTTACATTTCTAATGACATTCAATGGGTGATTATATTTTATAATGTCATGTGCCAATCAAACATTCTGCAGTATCAGTAATGTGAAGGATGGTGAATAATACACATACTAGGAAGAAACTTTCTTTTACGATTTTAAGGAATGAATAAGAAACATCCCTTAGTTTATAATCAAGGATAACAGATGGCTCTTCTAAAATAATAGTATAGGCTCCGGTTTGAAGAACAATTAACCCTTTATCTACCTTTGAAAAACATTCTGGATTAAGACATTCACATCTAATATCTTATTCAACCCTTTTTTTAAAACATCAGTCAATTTATTTTTTAAGAAAATCATAGATAATTGTGGGCTGCAATGTTCCTTGTATTCTTAATCAAGGTTTTGTTCTGGGTTGTCTTATTAACTTCTGCTTAAATTCATATTTGGGTGCTGTATTTAATGTTCATTTAGTAAAATCTCTTTAGTTGTTGCTATAAATAGAATAGGGTTGCAACCTACATATATTTATCTTGGAACAAGTCTTAGCAAGATTTATTTCTGAGCAGTGAAGCATGGGCTGGATATAACCTAAAGATCCCATTATTATTTTCCATAATTAGAGTTAGAGCTAAACCTGTCCATTAAAAATGTCAGTGCTTAATCCCTAAAATTAAGAGAATTAAATTAGAACAATGGAGTTGAAAGGCATCTTGGAGATCTTCTAGTCCAACCCCCTACACAAGCTGGAGATCGAATACCATTCCAGACAAGTGGCTGTCCAAGTGTCTTCTTAAAAGCTTCCAGTGCTGGAGCACCCACAATTTCTGAAGGCAAAACATTACACGAGTTAATTCTTCTCAATGTTAGGAAATTTCTCCTTAGTTCTAGGTTGCTTCTCTCCTTTATTAGTTTCCATCCTTTGTTTCTTTGTCTTGCCTTCTGGTACTTTGGAATATAGATTGACCCTGTGGCAGCCCACAAAGCCCACAAAATGATGTTGGTGTATACATTCATGGCTAAGCAGTTTCTCTACATCTGTTCTGCAGCCATAATTGCACTTTAAAGTAGACGTAGAGTTTCATAGGGCACATGTTCCTGTGCATGGAATAGAATAGAAAGCCTTAAAAAGTATTTGTAATATCATCTCCTTTCATTATGTACCTTCTTATGAAAATCCCTATTAGACAACTCTGAAAGACTCAAGAAGAAAGGAAGAATTATCAAAAATCAATATCTCCCTTCCTTCTTCAATGGGGCTTTCCATCTAATTCTTTGAATCAACTGGAGGAGATTTAAATTTGCAAAAAGGTTCTTCTGGAACTGGGTTGTATTACAATATTGTAATATTGTAATACAATATTACAATATGTATTACAATATTGAATACAGTATACATATGTATACTCAGTAGTGGTATTCAGTCGGTTTGGACCAGTTCGCTAGAACCGGTTGTTAACTGTTTGGTCAGTTCATCGATGACATATTCTTACAGCTTTGCCATCAGCTGAATAAAACCCAGTGGGGTCAGCCTCTTCTGGACGTCTGGAGATCTTCAAAAAGTAAATAATCCATGGGAAATGGGGTTGGGGAGGAGTAAGTAGAATCTGTGATGCTAGCAAAGCAGGCCCAATCTGTCGAGATCCGGTGGGGCACGATGGGAGGAAGCAATTATGGGGATCCCAGGGGAGCATGAGGTATCTCAGGGACTGGGGGAGGCCTTGGATGGCCTGCTCCAGCACTAATCACTAATCAGCACTGGAGCTGAGATAGCGCAGTGGTTAAAAGCAGCATTGCGACCTTCAGCTGATTGCTAGTTCAGCAGTCCAGCTGTTCGAATCTCACTAGGCTCAAGGTTGACTCAGCCTTCCATCCTTCCGAGGTGGGTAAAATGAGGACCCAGATTGTTGGGGGCAATATGCTGAACTCTGTAAACCACTTAGAGAGGGCTGGAAAGCACTATGAAGCGGTATATAAGTAAAGTGCTATTGCTAAAAGCCCCACATGCTGTTCCCAGCCTCCAATACCTCGTGTGCATTTAATGACCTGCACATTCCATTAACAAAGGCATTGGGGGAAAGCGGGAAGTGATCACGTTATTTGGCAGGCTCTATTATATTTGTAACTGGATGATTCCCTGCAAAATGACAGTGAGGGAGGGTCTCAGGGAAGTCCTGCTTTAGCACCACACGGTCCCATGTCACGCCAACACCAGCCACGCCCACCCAGTCACATGACCACCCATCCACACCTACCCAGCCGGTCATTAGGGCAGAGAACCGGTTGTTAAATTATTTGAAATTCATCACTGTGTATACTGACTATATTTATAGTACTTTAATGTGTACTGACAGCATAAAGAACATGGTTACAAGTGATGTGACAATACTGAATTTAGGATTAAGAATTCCATTTGTGATTTATTATTATGAATTGGCTGAAAATGCTTTTCCCATTGATATCCTCATTTTTAAGAAAACAAAAACTATCCCTAATTCCCTCCAAGATCTCTTTAAAACATAAGCATACTCCTATAGAAACAAACTAGTATTTCTAAAATACCAATGCATTTTCCATATATATTTATATCTGGAATACTTTTAAAATATTGCTACATATTTGTATTTGACTTCACTAGCATCATGCAAAAGAAGAAGGAATGATTTGTATGTGATACCTTGGCTGGAGAGGAAAATGTAATTGTGTTCTCTAATGAGACTTATCAATTGGATTGGATTGGCTACCAAACACCAGTAGTAATTCACACATTAAAAAACACAATCTGTCACTTTCTACATTTTAAAGATTAGTGACCCATAGTATTCATACATTTCAGAAACTGTTTCCCCATTGATTCAGCTATCCTAGTGTCAATGAAAAATGTAATATCCAAAGCTTACACTTTAGCATATTTCTTAGATGGATATTTTTGTACAGAGTCTGGTACTTAGTTACTGTTTCTAGCTATCAAAAAAGACATTGTAACCATAGATACCAAGAATAATTTAAACCTGGATCTTAAAAGCAAAACAGTTTCACCTGTAAATATTTTGATGAGAAAAATGATGGTGATCTGATAGAAAGCGAAAAACATACGATATGCAAACACTGATTAAGAAAATTAGGAGTGCTCTCTATGTTATTCTATGGATTATACCAGTTTTAGAACAGTATTAAACTAAACCCAGTATTAGATGGAAACTTGTAAGCTGCTCCTGGCCCACCTGTTAAAGCTAATTCCTTGTTTTCTTGTTGTGACTCATTTGCATATCTATACCCTATTATCTTTGGAAAAAATTATGAGGTTTTTTGGTCCTAAAATAAAACAGAGAAATAAAATATTACCAAGTGTACTACTTTCAAGGACTAATACAGTAATTCTACCTTTCCATCCTGATGAACAAAAGTTTCAGATGAGGATGGGTCATCATAAATTTTAACAATGCTGCACTTTTACATTTTGAATACAAAAAAAACATTGTGTGGAAGCACGTGCTGCCTTGATTTTGGATTTTTGCGTTATTAAATTGGTTGAAATTATGTCTGAGAAGATAAGAACAAGGAAAAAAGAAACTGATTGTCATAAGCCACCTATTATGTCAGGGGTGTCAGACTCAAGGCCGGGGGCCGGATCCGGCCCATGGGGTGCTTAGATCTGGCCACCCTGAAAACAGCAAAGGACTGGCCCGCGGTGTCTCTGCCAGAGAAAATTAAGTTCGGGAGAGCCGCGGGCATCCCTCCTGAGCTCCAGAAGGTTGCAGGAGGTCATCACAGCTAAAAAATGGAGTTCAGGAGCCCATTTTTGCTGGCAGAGCACTCGGGCCACCACAGGTGCTCCCAACATGAGTGATGTCAAGCTGGCCATGCCCACCCTGGCCCCCAGAGGTCAAACACAACCCTGATGTGGCCCCTCAATGAAATTGGGTTTGACACCCCTGTATTATGTCCTTTCTGTATACATTGGATTTGATTTGCGGGGTTTGGTGTGGATTTTTTTAAGGCTTTCTCTAAGCCCAGAGGTATCTCCATTTCCCAAGATGCAATGTTTGTTATTTTCCCTGATACTCTAATCAAAAGATTAGAAAATAGACTTATTGATCTCTGAATGTTGTATTTTATTTCCTCTCATCCTAACTCTGGTGGGTTTAAGAAAGGTAGCTTCAGAGCCTAAAGGCTACTCCATAGAAATAGAGTGGGTGGCAGAACCTTAATGAAAGGTGAAGAATCAAAGCTAAATGGACTTAGACCAGTCAAGTTTTGCTTTGGTAATAAATATGTATAAAAAATTTCCTACTCCACTGTCTGTAAATTTGTTAAAAAATTATGATGACTCATCCTCATCTGAAACTTTTGTTTCATTAGGATGGAAAGTTATAATTACTATATTAGTCCTTGAAAGTAGTACACTTTATAATAACATATTGTATTTCTCTATTTTATTTTATTTTTTTCAGATCAAATAAAGGTGCAGTCTTGAGATATATAGTTCTCTTGAGTAAAACATGATAGTAGGATATATACAGTATGTCACAGAAGTGAGTACACCTAGTCACATTTTGTAAATATTTAAGTATATCTTTTCATGTGACAACACTGAAGAAATGACACTTGACTACAATGTAAAGTAGTGAGTGTACAGCTTGTATAACAGTGTAAATGTGCTGTCCCCTCAAATATAGCCAACACAGAGACATTAATGTCTAAAACTGGGGGCAACAAAAGTGAGTACACCCCTAAGTGATAATGTTCAAATGGGGTCCAAGTAGCCGTTTTCCCTCCCTGGTGTCATGTGATGCATTAGTGTTACAAGGTCTCAGGTGTGAAGGGGGGAGCAGGTGTGTTAAATTTGGTGTTATCGCTCTCACTCTCTCATACTGGTCACTGGAAGTTCAACATGGCACCTCATGGCAATGAACCCTTTGAGGATCTGAAAAAATGAATTGTTGCTCTACATAAAGATGGCCTAGGCTATAAGAAGATTGTCAAGATCCTGAAACTGAGGTTGAAGGGATGGGGGGATGGGGGGGGTCAGCATGTCAGTGCTCAGACCATATGCCGCATGCTGCATCAAATTGGTCTGCAGGGCTGTCATCCCAGAAGGAAGCCTCTTCTAAAGATGATGCACAAGAAAGCCTGCAAACGGTTTGCTGCAGACAAGCAGACTAAGGACATGGATTTCTGGAACCATGTCCTCTGGTCCGATGAGACTAAGAGAAATTTATTTGGTCAAGCGTGTGTGGTGGCAACCAGGTGAGGAGTACAAAGACAAGTGTGTCTTGCCTACAGTCAAGCATGGTGGTGGGAATGTCATGGTCCTGGGGCTGCATGAGTGCTGCCGGCACTGGGGAGCTACAGTTTATTGAAGGAACCATGAATGCCAACATGTACTGTGACATACTGAAGCAGAGCATGATCCTCTCCCTTCGGAGACTGGGCTGCAAGGCAATATTTCAACATGATAACGACCCCAAACACACCTCCAAAATGACCACTGCCTTGCTAAGGAAGCTGAGGGTAAAGGTGATGGACTGGCCAAGCATGGCTATAGACCTAAACCCTATTGAGCATCTGTGGGGCATCCTGAAATGGAAGATGGAGGTGCGCAAGGTCTCTAACATCCACCAGCTTCATGACATTGTCATAGAGGAGTAGAAGAAGACTCCAGTGGCAACCTGTGAAGCTTTGGTGAACTCTATGCCCAAGAGGATTTTAAAGCAGTGCTGAAAAATAATGGTGGCCACACAAAATATTGACACTTTGGGCCCCATTTGGACATTATCACTTAGGGGTGTACTCACTTTTGTTGCCAGCAGTTTAGACATTAATGGCTGTGTGTTGCGTTATTTTGAGGGGGACAGCACATTTACACTGTTATACAAGATGTATACTCACTACTTTACATTGTAGCCAAGTGTCATTTCTTCAGTGTTGTCACATGAAAAGATATACTTAAATATTTACAAAATGTGAGGGGGTGTGTACTCACTTCTGTGACATGCTGTACATGTTTTTTCTTTTCACCAATCTGATTGTTTTTTAATCTAGCCACATGTATTCTTAAAGTACAGGGTTTTCTTTAAAAATGACCCGATCACTTGGGGAAAGAAAAGGGCATAAAATAAATTAGAAAACAATATATAATGAAACTTCCTACTGCTAAGGTTGTTTGTTATTCAGCAGATAAATCATAAACTATATTTAGGTATATTTTTATACTATTATTCAGGTTGATGCTCTGTTAAGTTAGCTAATGTCCAGTCTCTGTTAATTTAGCTAATGTCCAGTTTATTTTACAGACTATAGGGCACAATTATAGGATTAAATTAAAGGATTTTGAAGTCTTAAATTAGGATAACCTGGGTAAGAGCTATACCCCAAATTACTCGTTTAAAATTCAACTGTGTTATGTTAGCTAAAAGTACATAGCATGCAATAGAAAAGCAAATGTTAACAATCTCACTTAGATATTAAATTTTTTAAAAAAAGGAAATTCAGTGATGATTAACCTCAAAGATGGAATATTTATTAGACGCTCTTGGACACATGACCAAGAATAAGAATGGCATTAAAATGGAAATACTCTACTGTATATGATATATTGTACTGTAGATTTTCTTGTTAGTAGTTGGACCTCAAAAGTGATGTAATGATGGCCTACAATTACATACCTCCTCAGATGACCTCCTGCAAAATGGGACACATGACCAAGAAAAAACTTGCTAAGAAAGAGAAAAAAATAACTGTCCTGAAATCTAATATTTGGGTAAAAGAATATTTACAAGAATATTTAAGAATGCTCAAAAACTGAAAAATAATGGAGTAATATTTGGGGGGGATGCATTTTGATACTTTCTGTAGCTTTATGAACTACTAGCTGCTGGATACCCATGCTTCGCTACAAAACTATGTGATCGGGCTTGATAAATTGAGAGTTAAAGCTTGAAAATTTATGAAGAATGTGTAACTCCTTAGCATCAGAGCGTGTTATTATAAGACAACTGGCAGTTGGAACAGAGTTCTTTTCAGGTGGGGAGGGGGAGTAGAATGTCTAAACTCCCAACCCGCAGGCCGGGATGAGTCATGCACTGGCCATGGCCACACCCGGTTTAGCAAAGGGGGTAGCATCAGAGCTGTTAATATAAGACAACTGGCAGTTGGAACAGAGTTCTTTTCAGGTGGGGAGGGGGAATAGAACATCTAACACCTTAGGATCAGAGCGTATTAATTAATATAATACTGTATAAGAAATAATAATGATCTGATGGTCATTTCAAAAAATCCTTTCTTAAAGAGCACCTAGAATCCAAGAGAAACATACGTGCCAAGTTTCAAGTTTGTAGGCTTTACAGTTCTGGAGACTTCATGATGAGTGAGTAGTATTTGGCTTTTATATATATAGATGAATGTTTCCTGTACAGTAATTTGGTAAGGCCCATATCAGTCCATTAAACTAATAGATTTTTTTTTCATCACGTAAATATCATTCATCAGTTCAGAAGACATTTGAATGAAGAAACAGAGAGAGAATGAATGAATTAGATAAACAATTTGCGTATTATTGGAAGAATCATAAAATAATTGCCACTCAGTGGTACTTTTCCATTTTTAAAATTGTTCACAGTTTTGTTTGTTCTTTGGCCTTTTAGATCCCAATTGCTGCTTTTGATTTCACTTTGAGAGAAGTACTATAGATTATTCCTTGTTTTGGACATATCTATCATTTCGAAGAAATGGGGAGAAAATCATTTTTCATACTTTTTTGTGAACTTCTCACCTAATTTTGCAATGCAATTCACATCTCTAGTACACACAAAAATAGATACATCTGGAAGTTGCTTACAAAAAGTATTGTTTTAAATAAATTTGCTTGCAAAAATCTGTACTGTCAGAACAGTTTCATAGGTAATTATGTGTTTTGCTGAGAAGGAATTGTTCCAATATCCCTGGAGAAATTATATGACAATATGGATATATTGTTTTGGTCTCAGCACTTTTAGTTTACTTTGAGTGTCAGTTTCAAGATGCATTTTGTGCTATTAGTCATTTAAGTCATTTATTTCATGTATGATTTTAATTCTATATTCAGACTATGTGTTTTAAGTTAAGGGAATATTTAAATTACAGATGAGTCCTTACTAATCCGTGTATAGCTGTTGAAAATAAATAAAATAGCAGGTTTAAAATCTATCCAAACTGTTTTCATTTCACCAGGCTGTGGCCTTTGTTTTATTATCTCTCCTTTCTATCTCAGCCTAAGTAGTCTGTTTGTTGTGTGGAAAATCATTCTAGTAGATATGACAGTGAGAGTTAACCTAAGGCTTGTAAATGGTCATGTAATGTTATTAAAGTTACAATATAGTCATGATTTTAAATGGTCTTATCCGAACAAAAGCATGCTACATTGGTAATCTTGTTAACAAAAACCTAAAACTGTGATAAGAAGACCACTGTTTAACCTTAAAAAAATCAGTGTAAAAAATGGAATAGACTGTATTAGTGACACTGGAAGAGGATTCACATAAAATGCCAATATCATACATATATTAACAGGAATCCTATCACATTTCTCACCTGCAGTGTCCTTTAATACTTTGGCACCACTTCATTTTAATTCATGAGTTCTCTAAGGGTCAATACATACATACATACAGTATATACATACATAGCATGTTTCCTGACTACAATTTTATCTTGTACAACCTTTTCATAGATGCTTTTAATTTTTCCTTTGTCACCCACCATACATACAAATGAGTGCTATGCTAAAAATACTTTCTATTTTTTAATTTTTAATCACTATTCTCATTCAATTTTATTTGAAAAAAATGACAAAAATATCTTGCTCTTAACTGGATAATACACACACACACACACACACACACACACACACACACACACACACTATATATATATAGCTGGGGATACATGATATACATACATACACACACATACATATACATCATCCCTGATTTGTCAACTATTCAACAGCCTGCAGCCCAGAGGTGGGTTCCTGCCGGTGCGGTTAATAGCTGTTGTTCGGCGCAGAGCCGAAGACGCTGCTGCCGTTTGCGGCGCGGGGGCTTTCCCCGGGCGCTGCTGCCGCCCGCATGGCCGCCGCCGTTTAGGTTCTTTTGCCCTCTGCGCATGCGCAAAGTGTTCTGCATGCACAGAGGGCAAAAGAACGCAAACGGCGGTGTCCATGCGGGCGGGGAAAGTGCCCGGGGAAAGCTCCCGCGCCGTGAACGGCAGCAGCGTCTTTGGCTCTGCGCCGAACAACAGCTATTAACCACACCGGCAAAAACAGGCAGGAACCCACCTCTGCTGCAGCCTCTTCTCGATTCAGTGAAGAGCCCCTTGCTTCCCCCACCTCCAATCAGGATAGAGTAGGAAAGAAAGAAAGAGAGAGAGAGAGAGAGAGAAAGAGAGAGAGAGAGGAGAGAGAGAGAGAGAGAGAGAGAGAGAGGAGAGGAGAGAGAGAGAGAGAGAGAGAGAGAGAGGAGGAGAGAGAGAGAGAGAGAGAGAGAAAGAAAGAAAGAAAGAAAGGGGGAGAGAGGGAGGGAGGGGAGGGAGGGAGATAGATTCCTCTATCATTACTTAATGGAACTGGACATCATCATTGGGCTGATGAAGTGTGGGTTTGAAATCCACGCAGTTAGGGATTACTGATGATGATGATTGCTTTACCAGTTACAAATAACTATGAAGTTCAATAACTCCTCCAAAAGACACAGAAGAAGAAATTTGGCAGACTATTGGCACAAACAGTTGTAGTCTTCTTTTCAGGTCAGTCTTCTTGGCCTTTATATTATAAACGTCTCTACCATCCTGCACTTGTCACTCAATTGCATGTAGTTTACCACAATTTCAAGGAAGGATTCTGCCAAAATAATCAATTGGGATGTAAAGCTGTCTTGTGTGTGTAGTGTTGGAAAAAAATGTCCATCTGGGTTCAGTTCCAAGTGAGAAGAAAGACACTGGAAACATGGAGACTGCTTGGAAAGATGGTTTAATGCCTTGGAGCTCCTAGGTGAAAAGGGGGATCACATGCTTCAAGAAGTTGGGTGAAGGAAAAAAAGGGCCAAGATGCTGAGAGTCCCTTGGTTTTATGCCCTCTCTTGGGCCCCACCCCGGGGCCTCCTGCTCATGTGCAAGAAATGCACTCTGATTGGCTGTCAGACTCCCATGGGGGCCATCCAGGGGCAACTCTGTAGGTTGTCCTGAATCCAAGTTTGCTTGAGCCTTGCTGGCTGATGCAATCTTCCCAGGTGCCATGTGGTGAGATGGGGTAGAGGGCTAATCCTATCATGTCCTAAGGGGTGAAGGTCTTAATCCTGGAGCTGAAAGGGGGGCAGGGAGCTGCAGGGAGCTGTTTTGTCTTTAAAAGCATGTTTTTTCTCATCCAGGGAAACATTCTTCCTTTTCAATATTTCTTAGGATATTTCATTTTTCTAGGAGAGGGGTGGGTGCTAACTTCCTTCAGTAGTATATACACCACGATTTCGAACCGTTCCTCTCTTGCTATGCAATCAATACCTATTAAATTTGTAACTCTAGGCATTATCTCTTGATTCAGAAACTCCCCCCCCCCCAATTTTAGACAGGCTTTTTATATTTTAACACAATGTAGCAATCAGAAACATGCCAGATGCTATAAATTCCACATAGTACTTTTTGTTTTGCAATCATTATTCAAATAAAACTGAGGTTCTAGATGCTTTCATAGAAATCTGATCTTCCCTATCATGTGTACATGAGTATTTCTACCACCCATTAATTTAAAAAAAACAATCCAAATGAGTTCCCCATAAATACACAATTATAATTTTCAGTGTCTGAACTGGCAATGATGTGGAATGACTGAATAAAAATGCTAATATATTGAGGCAGAAGATCTACATTTTTCTGTGACAGCATAGGAGAAGGTTCAGGTAGAAAATTCTACTGGGCCTATTTCTCCTTCATGCATAGATGGTAGTCCATAATCTCAGCTTCAGAAGACCCAAAGCCACTGGCCTTTATAACCTTGTTATAGCCTTGTTAAAAGAATCATGGAGGTTTCCTCTTCCCAAAGTCTGTTGGGCCTGGTTTCACATTGCTCAAAGGTACAACCAGAGTTGTTTCTCAATATATATATATTGAGAAATATATATATATATATTTCCTGCCACATTACCACCTATAAAGAAAACAGAACTGTAGGGATCCCTCCAAGAAGGAACTCTATTTCAAAGGAGAAAGGAAAGTTATTTCAAAGGAGGTTTGCAAGTAACCTGATGCTGGGTTGTTGTTGTTGGGTGGGTTTTTTTTTTTTTTTTGGTGACTTAACAAACTTCCTTCCCATTTCAGGTTCCTCTGTTGCATGAATGTGATTGCTACTGATTGCCTAAACCTGATTTCTAGCAGCAGTGCCAGAAACCAGCAAGTAGAATGGCCCCCTGACCTTTGATTCCACTACAAATACACACCTTACTTTTGTTTTCCTCTAACAGCTGCAAACTTGGCTGAAATATAACACTAGGCACATAGAAACAATATTCCCCCCACCCCAGGGGTGGGTTGCTCACTTACCTTGCTAGCGGTGCACTGCACGCGCATCACCATGCTTTGTGCACGCACACACTATGCGCGCGCACCCCCTTGCGTAATTTTGCTTTCACGCATGCATGGAAGCAAAATTGCGCCAAAATCTCACGAGGGGACGCACGTGCATGCGTGATTTTGGTGATTTTTTGCTTCCGCGCATGCGCAGAAGTGAAATCTCGCACGCGTGCATGTCCCCTTGTGAGATTTCGGTGCGATTTTGCTTCCACGCATGCGCAGAAGCAAAAAAATGGCAAAAAATTCGCGAAAATAGATGGCGGCTCCTAGGCACCCGGCAACCGACCGCACCTGGTCGGTAGCCTCTTGATGACATCACCAGCCGGCCACTACTGGTGCAATAGAGTAGACCGCACCAGTAGGAACCCCCACCACTGCCCCACCCTCTTCTTTTTCTCTTGCTCTTCAAAATCTTTGAAGTAAACATGGCATCTTTATAAAATGATGTGCACAGGCAAGATTGTATCACTCATATTTTCAACTGTTAGCTGGTCTTCAGAAAGAAAGAAAGAAAAAAAAATCCCTCACTGCATTTCTTTTGTTTGCAAAACTGCATTGGAAATATTTCATGAATGGACAAAGTCAGCAGATGCTAGAAAAGTTGATTTGCTAAAACTTTATCCCTCTCTAACTAAGACTGAAAGCTTTAATTGGTTCAACTGGTAGATTAATCAATTAGAGTGTTAATTAGTGAATGAAGTAGGAGCAACTAAATGGGTGATGACAAATTTTAATTGAGTGGCTGAATATTAAGACATACTTGCATACTTTTAAGCAAATTTGTTTCTTGGGTGGGATATGAAAAGGAACAAATGCTAAAAATAAATGTTGCTTCTTGCAATGAGCAGAAGTATTTTTTATTCCTTCTTTCTTGTAGCCTATTTCAAAAAATAAAAATAAAAGCAAAGCTTTTATTAATATTTTTCTGGATAAATGAATCTATATTTTTCTTTCTTTTTTAATCACATTTTATATGTTTCCTCTGTGTATGTCTATCTGTGTGTAAATTCATATAAAATTAAATGGATGGTTTTTTCTTACTTCATATTAATTTGCTGGTTCTAATTTTCCCTTTTATCCAGGATGTAAAATTTATTTAAAGATACCCAATATCTTACAGGATTATTGGAAAAAAAAACACATACAGCATACATTTCTATGTGCTTTTAGCAGCAAACAAGTTCTGACTTCAGACACTGGAATGCTATGCCTGACATTCTCTTTTCTGGTTCCATTTTATTTGCAGCCTTATTTTGTATTTGCATTGCATTCTGTCCAGAGTGCTACAGCAACAGCTGCCATCTAAAGGCAAGGTAAATGGAAATATAATAGCATAATTTATTTGATATATTTGATTTAAAATATTTTCGGCTCCCTTTAATGTAGCACTCTCCCTTAATAGCATGCATTCTAAAATAAACAATAAAACACAGCAATAGAACTGGATAAAATGGCAATTTAAATAAATCCAGCAGCCCAAACTTATGACTAAAAAAAAAAAGACCAGCAAGAATCCAGTTAAAAACGTGTGAATATAATAGCTGCAAGGTTGGCAAAAAAAAGGGGGATAAAGATGACTGTGGAGGGGAAGGAGGCATCTTAATCCTTTCTTTTTGTTGCTTCAATAACAGTTTATCCTCTCTAAAACTGATAGTAGCATTTCAAAAGAAATGTGTTCTTTGGGCTAAATAACAGTTTGAACCATGAGAGAAGCTATCTATGTTGGAACCATAGGAAGTTTAGGAGATAGGATAGGTACAGTATATGCATATTTATGTATATGTACAGATATATAAAGAGAGAAAGAGAGCTCTCTGTGTGTGAGAGAGAGAGAGAGGGAGAGGGAGGAGGGAGAGGGAAGGAGGGAGGGGGGAGGGAGGGGGAGGGGAGGAGAGAGAGAGAGAGAGAGAGAGAGAGAGAGAGAGAGAGAGAGAGAGAGAGAGAGAGAGAGAGAGAGACGAGAGAGAGAGATTCTCTGTAGCCTAAAGATGTATGTAAGAAACATATAGGAATTGAGGATCCCTTAAATATTTTCCCTAAGGGTGGGGGTATAGAGTATCAATGCATGGATTCATTAATCATTGTATATCAGAATGTTCCCCACTATCTTTAAAGAGGTGATCATGTATTCCTTTCTTGGGAAAACTGGGGGGGAAATCCACATTCAAATATCCTGTTCTTGTTATACAGAGTTAACAATAAATAAACAACAGCAACGCCATTATCAGTAAACAGTGGTGTGGACCTGGGAAGCCATAACACATCCTGTATATAAGTTTCAACACACTCCGCATTTCCACCATGCCTGCAACCCTAGGGAAAAAGCAAAATAGACTCTACTTTGGAGGGAATCTGACTTCTGTCATGATAAGATTAAGAGAAAACCCTCTATTCCTTTGTGTTGTCATTCGACTTTTTTCTCTAAATTAACCAATTTATAGAATAAGGAAATAATCAAGTCCATTTTCAATCTCTCTTTTGTAGTTCTCCTTCCAGTCCTTAAAAAAAAGAACACATTTGGTGGGAGGGGACTTCAAAAGGGATGCTGGTGGTTAGCATGAGATTTTGGGATTGGATCCCCCCCCCCCCCATGTACTAGAAGGACAATTCCCACTGGTGGGTTATATTTGTGAAGTAAGAAATAATTATTCTGGATGTTCGGATATCCATGAAGCTGTTATATATGCTCAAAATAACCTTGCTAAGATGCTTTCTTTATCTTGCTTTACCATTTCAATCTGTAGAGATGGATATTCAGAACTTCCTGAAATTACAGATTTGGAACAGATGCATCACTTTGTTTGTCTAGATAATGTGTGCATGTATTCCAGTTCAAACACTCGAAGTGAGAATTACCTTGCACGCTTGGATCCTTATCAAAATCCAATTGGAGGCTGAGCTGTACTTACAGAATGTGGATGATAATGGCCTTGGTTTTTCATGCCATCTCGCTGGTGTGCTTCAGCATGACCTTGTCAAAGTTAAAAGCTCATAAAATTCCTATTTATTTTTTTATGGCATTATGATTCTGTGTAACAGGGCTTAAAACAGAAACACAGTATAATTATACTGTCGATCAAACAGCTAAGAAAGGCATTTTCCACCAGCTTTGCACCTAGCAAACTGTAAATAATTAATAAAACCAGAGGCCATGACTAAGTGGAAGCGTTGGGGGGCTAGTTAAGCATGTGTCATCACTCTGGTTAAAGCAACTGCCTCATACACAGCTCTGGCTGTTTACTTTTATCTTGTGAGTACAAAAATAGTTGTTTGTTCTTATTGGATTGCCTTGCATGAGCCTAATAAAAAGCTCAAGCTGTCAACAGCACTATGAACAGGTGTACAATGCGTATTTATTGTTTAATTCATCTGACTTTCCAGCCCATTTAGCTTACGACAAATAAAAACAAAAATATTTTCTTCATTATCTCCAATTAATGTAAATGTCAAACATGGTGAATATATTAGCATGTGTATAATGCATTGTGTGTATTGATGTGGCAGATTTCTTGCAATAAAGTGACTTTTTCTGAATATAGTCCAGTGTATGCTCTTATCTAACCATATACCATGTGGTGCTAAGCAAACATCTTTGTACTATATTGCTGTCAATACCAAATAAACTATTCATGATAACCTCAAAATGCTATTTTTTTTCTGTTAAACGTGATTTAAACAGGGATAATACCTTTCAGGGACCATGTAGAATTTCTCCAGAGTGACCTGTTCCTTCAGACTTTCCTGTACATGAAAATTTTGACACAGATAAAAAATAAATGTTAAAATATATATTATATATTAAAATATATAGAGAAAAATTTAGAAGGTAAAAGCAAAAATGCAAAAAGCAAATCAGTTAGGAAAATAATAAAAGAGAAATCAATAAGTAACTTCCAATCTTTTTTACAGCAGCTACAAATTTATTATCACTCTTTAAAATTACAGAGATCCTTTTTGTCCCATATTCAACCATTTTTTTCAATCAGCAAATCCAGGACCATCATTTCACTTCATTCCATTTTCAGCAAAAGGTCCATAAAGGATTTCTAGTCTTTTATAAAAGTACTTATTATCCCTGACCAGACAATTTTGCCATTTCTGCTACTACTGCCATCTTTACAATCCATTATAGATATTTCAGTGTTTCTCCATCTCCATCATTTGGTGTTCATACAGTAATCTTATGTTCACTATATATAAATTAATCTTCCGTAAGTCTTATCTAATTGATTGTCCATAAATCCTGGTCTAGAAAACTCTGGTTTCATCTGCTATTAATCATTAGAATACTCTTCTTCTTCTTCTTCTTCTTCTTCTTCTTCTTCTTCTTCTTCTTCTTCTTCTTCTTCTTCTTCTTCTTCTTCTTCTTCTTCTTCTTCTTCTTCTTCTTCTTCTTCTTCTTCTTCTTCTTCCTCCTCCTCCTCCTCCTCCTCCTCCTTCCTCCTCCTCCTTCTTCCTTCCTCCTTCCTCCTTCCTCCTTCCTCCTCCATACTTGTGTGTATACACTGCATTCAGAAAGTATTCAGACCCCCTTCACTTTTGTCAATTTTGTTATGCTGCAGCCTGATTCTACAGTTGTTGAAATTCATTTTTTCTCATTAACATACAATCAGTATCCCATAATGACAAAGTGAAAACATAATTTTAGAAATGTCTGTAAATTTGTTAAAAAGAAAAAGTTGAAATATCATATTAGCATAAGTGTTGAGGACCCTTTGCAACAACACTTGAAATTTAGCTCAGGTGCCTCCCATTTCTCTTGCTCATTGCTAATATGTTTCTACACCTAATTGGAGTCAACCTGTGGTAAATTAAATTGATTGGATATGATTTGGAAAGGCACACACCTCTCTATAGAAGGCCTCACAGCTGATAATGCATGATATAGTTGAGCAAAAGCCATGGGGGTCAGAGGAACTGTCTGCAGCGTTCAGAGACAGGATTATTGCAAGGCACAGATCTGGAAAGGGCTACAATAAAATTTCTGCTACACTGAAGGTTCCTAAGAGCACAGTGACTTCAATAATTCTCAAATGGAAGAAGTTTGGAACAACCAGGACTCTTCCAAAAGCTGGTCATCTGGTCAAATGGAGCAATCGGGAGAGAAGGGCCTTAGGAAGAGAGATGACCAAGAACCCAATGGTCACTCTGACTGAGCTCCAGAGATTCTTGTGTGAAGATGGGACAGAGTTCCAAAAGGGCAACCATCATTGTATCCCTCCACCGATCTGCAGTGGCAGAGTGGCTAGATAGAAGCCTTTCCTCAGTGCAAAACACACAAAAGACCATTTGGAGTTTGCAAAAAAGCACCTGAAGGACTCTCATATTCATCACCTGCCCAATATCATCCCAACAGTGAAGCATAGTGGTGGCAACCCCATGCTATGGGGGTGTTTTTCACCATCAGGGACTGAGATACTGATCAGGGTTGAGGTAAAGCTGAATGGAGCAATAGAAGGGATATCCTCAATGAAAACCTATTCCACAGTGCTCAGGACCTCAGACAGGGCTGAAGGTTCACTTTTCAACAATTCTAAGCACACAGCCAAGACAGGAGTGGCTTAGGGACAACTCTGTGAATGTCCTAGAATGGTCTAGCCAGAGCTCTGACTTGAACCTTATTGAAAATCTCTGGGAGACCTGAAAATGGTTGTGCACTGATGGTCGCCATCCAACCTGATTGAGCTTGAGATGATTTGCAAGGAAGAATGACAGAAAAACCCACAATCCAATGTGCAAAGCTTGTTGCATTATAGCAAAAAGACTCGAGGTTGTAATTGCTGCAAAAGGTGCTTCAACAAAGTACTAAGTGAAAGGTTTGAATACTTATGTCAATGTGATATTTCAGGGTTTTTTTTCTTTTTAATACATTTACAGACATTTCTAAAATTCTGCTTTCACTTTGACATTATGGGGTACTGAGTGTAGATTAATGAGAAAAAATGAATTTCAACAACTGCAACACATCAAAATTGACAAAAGTGAAGAGGGTCTGAATACTTTCTGAATGCACTGTATGTTCTTTTCCATAAGTCCACCATTTGGCTCTTCTGGCAGGCAGGGTGTTATTGAATCAATCCCCCATGTATGAATGTTGGTGTGTTTTTTAACTTTTTTAACTTTTAAATTATTATTATTGTTTTATATTGTTCTTAGACTATGCTGTACGCTGCCCTGAGTCCTACGGGAGTTGGGTGGCCTATAAGAACCATTAATAAAATAATAAAATAAAAATAAATAAAATTTCCCATTTCCAGCATTGACCAGAAATACCTTTATATATCTTAGATAATTTCTCAGAGTTCATCATTTTCTAAAAATTATTTCTGTCCTTCCGGTTTTCCAGTAGTACATTCCTTGCTATTATAATCAATTTTATCCATCTCACTATTTTGTTTCCTTTACTCAACGTATCCAAACTTTGACAAATTGAGCCTGGTCATTTATGCCTCAAGTGGAAACATGGATTGACTTATTCTATGAAACATTGCTTGTTTTCTTAGGTACTGATAGCTTTTTCATGGGTCTTCTTGAATATCAAACTGTCAATACTCTTTATTCCTGCTTTTTGATTTTTGATTCTATAGAATGTCACAGAGAAAATCACTGCCTTCACAATTTGGATCTTGTAAACTTAGATATTCCCAGACCTTTATTGTTACCATACCAAGTGTTAATCTGCAGCATATTTTTCATTACCCTTTTCTTTACTGTTCATAGTTGCTCCTATAAAGGAGAAGCTATTCATTACTTCACTATCCACATAGTCACTTCAAAGGTTGGTTGTGGCAACTGCTATTAGTTTAGTTTTTATATTTACTCTTAGCCCCATTTTTAATATGCTGCTTTAATTACAAGATCTTGTAGATTGTTTGAATTTTCAGCTATTAGAGTAGCATATTTAGCATAGTGCAAGTTATTAAAATTTCTTACTCCAGTTTTAAGATGCTGATTTTTAGCCCTCAATATATATTCAGCATATAGGATCAAAAAATAAGAAGAGAATCTTGTCTTTTCTTTCCTGATGTGGAATCAGTTTGTTTTGCCATGTTTCATCCAGACTAGGGATTCTCTGGTGTAGGATTTGCACGAGGACAATGAGATCTTTTGGAATTCCCATTTTCCCATTTGCTCAATTTGACATGGTAGAAACAACTGAAAGCCTTTCTATTGTCCATAAAGCAAATATTAACTGCTTTGGGATATTATTTGGCTTTATAAATTTTACAGCATGCATCAGTAATAATGCTTAATAATGCTTTTCTAAAGCTAGTTTGAACTAGTTTGGAGATAAAATCATCTAATGAAGATTAGAGCCCTACATGAAAAGAAAGTTGAACCTGTGCATTATTTTTTTTTACTATTGAACTGAAAGACCATGTACAACAGTTTATACATTCTATTTAGATGTTTTGTTTTTGTTTTATATTGATGTGTGGACTCAATCCTGCCAACCTGTTGGCCACTGTGTAATTAACCAGATTGACAGACATTATTTATTTATAAGCATTAATTATTGCTTTTTTTCTTTAGACTCTACATCAGTTCCTCTAATCTTCCAATTTGGTAGTGACTTGAGTTCTGAATTAGCTTATTTTTTTTTAGTATTAGAGCAGAATTAATTGGCTCAAATCTATGTATAATTTTTGTTTTGAAAGAGCCCTTCAAAAATGAATTTGTAACCCAAAAATGTGTTGACTAGTAATAATACAAGGCTTAGCTGTGGAAGAAACAGGGGAGGAATGTGTAAAGGAATTTCAAATAGGAAAAAAAATCTATTAGTGAAGAGGACATGCTTGAAATTATTCTATTTCTCTACCACAAGTTAGAGCAAGCTGTTTCTCATAGTAAAGCTTTAATGCTTCATGAGCACATTGAAAAGCTAATCCAGGAATGCTTAAATATGCCAAGTTGATACCACTGAAAAGGGAACCATTATACAGTTCATATGTGTGTAGAACAAAATAAAAGAGGAAAAAAGTCTACAGTGTGCTGTGATGATATGGGGTTTTGGCAGCCGTTCCTTTCTTTCCTTCCTGATGCAGGTTTACAAGCTAAATCCAAAATGCGCAAATTTAAAGAAACAAACAACAGTCTGAAATAGCAAAAAATAAACTCACATCTGTGCAAAAGATAACCCTTTGAAAGAGTTTCCAGTATGACACTAGATTTCAATGGACCTTAATGGTCTGAATGGTGCAACTACAGAATATTAAGTGTGTAAAGTGCTCACTGGGATCCCTGGCTTGCTTTTCTCATAACTGGAAAGAAGGACAACCTTGAGTTTATTCTTAGTTTACCATTCTGGCATGTAGAAACGTTAAAAATAACAATTAAAAAGTGTGAGTAGGCAGTGATCAGCCAAGTATCTGTTTCAATACCAAAAACCGATTTCAATAAGCTCAAAGTGCTAACAGAGTCTTTGAACTGTGGGATTCATTCACAGATGTTCCAATTACAAGATCATTTATATACCAGTGGTGGGATTCAGCTGGTTCAGGTCGGTTTGGGTGAACTGGTTGCTAAATTGCTGGCTGGCTCCGCCCCGCCTCACCCCGCCCCGCCATTACTTATTGGCTTCACATGCCTTGGCTGGTGCCTTAGAGTCACACTATGGCATAGTTGCAGCTGCTCTTTGGCTCCCTTGCCTCAACTGCATGACCATATGGCCCAGCATGCTTGCCTGCCTTTGCCATGGCCTATGATGAGGCAGCCTTCCACTCATCTTGGCCTGCTTCTGAACGCCCACCTCAGCCTGCTGCTCCTGACTGCTCCAGCAGCAGAACAGGTAAGCACAGCCAGGTGCCTCCTTGGGGAAGCGGGGCTGGGAAGGATGGTCGACCTGTGCCTGCCCAGCCGCTGGCCGTTGCCTTCTCCCATCTGATCTCCTCACCCTGCAGCCAGCCCTGTAGGCCCATGCCAGCCTCCTGCCAGGTGCTGGCCACGGCCTACCCCCATTCAATCGCCTCACCCTGCAGCCAGCCCCCCCATAGGCCTGTGCCCACCTCCTGCCCAGTTGCTGGTCATGGCCTACCCCTGACGGATCGCCTCAGTGTGCAGCCAGCCCCGTAGGCATGCACCCGCCGACCACCTGGCTGACCGACCACCTCAACCTGCTGCTTCTGACCGCCTTGGCCTGCTGCTCCCAACCGCCTTGGCCTACTGGTAGAAGATCTGTCTCCTGCTTGTCTCTTCAGCAGCAGAACAAGCCTTAAGGTAGAGGGAGATTTAAAATATTATTTATCTCAGCTGATTCAGGAATAATTTGTTTATAACAAACAGGATGTTTGTTATGCACAATAATTACCATTAAGTTTAAAATGTTTGGAAGTTTTGCATAAAGGCTGTTGTTACACATGTAAACCGCCCTGAGTCCTTCGGGAGTTGGGCGGCATATAAGAATACCAAAATAAATAAATAAATAATAAATAAACAAATAAACAAAGACAAAGATTTCCTTAAATTATTTCATTTAAAGTATTCAAACAGCATCTTAACTCTTAAATGAAAATAACTTTAATAATTATCCTTTAAGTTAGACCTTAGTTTTCTTTTTATACTGTTCCATACTTTATAAATACTAAAATACAAAGCTTAGGAAGACTGAATCCTCATTTAATTAAGAATGCATTTAGATAGTTTTGGATCTCTGATTAAATATTTTAAAAAGTGGAACTAATGAACTGAGAAACCTGATTTTAAATTTCAAACAATACTAAGAAAAAATAAAAGCATCTGCTACAGTTAGCCTTATAACATATAGATACACATAGAATGAATGAACTGCCTTAAAGGATAATTATGAATATGAATTGTGAAATACCATGGAAGCACTTGAACTGTGAAGCAGATCACTACAAAGTGAAGAGTAGGATCTCTGAAGGAATCATATAAAGACAGTATTATATATTGGATGAAATTGGTCCAGAATTGATTACACCATGCTTCATGGTGAATCCTAAGGAGCTGGAGGCTAAAACATACGATGAATGGTTGCAGGAACTGGGCATGGCTAACCTAGTGAAGAGAAGGACCATGATAGCAGTCCTCCAATATTTGAGGGGCTGTCACACAGAGGAGGGGGGTCAAGCTATTTTATAAAGCACCTGAAGGACAGACAAGGAATAATGGATGGAAACTGAACAAGGAGAGGTTCAAACTGGATATAAGGAGAAATTTTCTGATAGTGAGAACAATTAACCAACAGCTAGCTTGTCTTCAGAAGTGGTGGGAGCTTCATCACTGGAAGCTTTTAAGGAGAGACTGGACTGCCATCTGCCAGAAATGGTGTAGGGTCTCCTGCTTGGGAGGAGGGTTGGACTAGATGACCTACAAGGTCCCTTCCAACTTTAATCTGAATAGGGAAAAATAGTTTTATCTGAATTAGCTTGGGGAGTTGAAGGGCACCAGTGACTTCCACCAGCACCTCTGTGCAGATGTTAAGCAGCATCAGGACAAGATAGGATCCTGGGGACCCCAGCATAAGACAGTCCCTCCTTCTCTTGTAGAACACCTTGATTTGAAAGCCTGCAAGACCCAGCCTCACATTAGCAAGGAACCAGAGTCTATCCAGTGATTTTCAACCTTGGCAACTTGAAAATGGGTGGGCTTCAATTCCCAGAATTTCCCAGCTAGGCATGGGCAACTCACAGCAGTTAGGCAAACACCATGGTCATTAAGTGAACCTTATGGTCATTAAGTGAACACTGTGGTTGTTAAACGTCCATTTTCCCAATGGGCATTTTTAACCAGAAACCAGAAGGAATTGTTGGAAACTGGCAAACAACATAGAAAACTTCAGTCACATGACTGTGGGATGTTGTAACTGGTCATAAGTGTGTGTGTGTGTGTGTGTGTGTGTGTGTGTGTGTGTGTGTGTGTGTGTGTGCACGCGCGTGCGTGGCTGTCAAAACTCTAAAAACAGGTCAAGTAGCTCTGGGGAGGTCAGTCATAAATTAGAACACTTGCTAAGCAACCGGCCATTAAGCGAGGACCACTTGTATTTGGTTTGCCTTAAGAGTTCAGATCTGTATGGAATCCGGTTTCCTTTGACCCTTTGGGGGATTGCAAAAGGTTCCGATGGGGGAATCATCATAGGGGGAACCTCATAGGGGGAATCCTCATAGGGGGAAACCAGGATCATGCCCACCATTTTTTGGAAAGTCGCTGTCTCACATGTACAGTTAGTCCTCAACTTACAACCACAATCAAGTTCAAACTGAAAAATTAAAAAAAAAATTGCAGTAGCCCTTAACAGGATTAAAAGGCAACAGAATTTGACAGTAAGAAACCAAGCTCAGAGCCAGTTGTATCAGAATTAGCCTTGATGATACAACACAGTCACAAGCAAAATCACTCCAACTTGGAGAAAGCAGCATGTCAATTGAAATAGATAGTTCCAAAATTGAAAATAGTCTTCCTGACTGCTGGACAGTGCTACAATACAACAATTTTAAAGAAAAGTATGATGGACTGGTAGTTTCTAACAAAAAGTTAGGTTGTGAGTATTGTGCAAAACATGACTTCATAAAAGAGAAAAGTGTTCATCTGTCAAAAGAATGGAAATATTTTCAGATTGAGGCATCAGGGAAAAACAAAGAGATGCAACAAGCTTCTCTAAGGAAAAAATGAGCTTTTCATTTTGATGAGCTTTCATCAAAAGCTCATACCATTTGCAGAGAGAACTTAAAACGATATGAGCAGGATTCTATGACAAAAGCAATAGATAAGATGACTGAAAAATATTTATCTACTACTTGTAGAGTATTTAATACAGTTTACAGTCTGGCACAAAGATGTAAACCATTTTCAGACATAGCAGATGAGATAAAATTGCAAATTAAAAATGGATTAGATATGGGAATGGGATTGCATTCACATAAAACTGCAGTGAAAATAGTAGATTTCATTGCAAAAGAAATTAAAAAGGAAATATTTACTAAAATTATTGAAAACAATCTGAAAATATGTTTGATTTGTTGGCCTTCTGAAAAGCCGTGAAGACATGGCTCTTCCTGCAGGCGGGGCTTTGAGATGATTTTCATCTTGGTCTCCCCCACGTATGTATGTTTTTGTATGTTTCTTTTAAATGTATTTTAAATTGTTATTAAATTATATTGTTTAGCTGTTCTTTAAATGTTGTACGCCGCCCTGAGTCCCCAGGGAGTAGGGCGGCATATAAGAGCACTAAATAATTAAAATTAATAAATGATTATTGACAAAGCCTCAACGATATCTTGCAAACCAGTTGTTATACTTTTCTTAAAAGTTGAGGATTCAGTTACCTCACCAACAATTTTTGTTGAGCTAGCTGAATTAGAAAAACAACATGCAGAGACAATATGCTCTTCAGTTATGGAAAGTTTAAATAATGTTGGGTTTACTAAGAACTACCTAGAAAAAGAGTTAATAGGATTTTGCTCCAATGGTGCCAGCGTTATGCTTGGGAGAAAATCTGGAGTGAGCACTAGAATAGCAAAAGAGTTTGCAAACTTAATAATATGCCACTGCTTAAACCATCGCCTGCAACTTGTTTTAGATGATTCGATAAAAGAAATAAAGCAAGTAAATCATTTTAAAATATTTATTGATAAGATATATAGTATTTTTCGTCAATCCAATAAGTACCAAATTGAACTTACCAAAATATCTGAACAACTTGGAATTCAAATTCTAAAGATTGGTAGAGTTTTGGGACCAAGATGGGCTGCCTATAGTTTAACGTCAACCCTAGCTGTGTGGCGTGCTTATCCAGTGCTACATCGGTATTTTCATTCAAATGAAAAGTACTTAGGTATGGCTGCCCGTCTTGAAAATAGATATTTTATGACTGATTTGGCATTGATGATTGACATTCTAAATGAAATTTCTCTTCTTTCAAATGCATTGCAAGTAAGAAATGTAGACATAATAAAGGCTGAAAAACTTGTGATAAGATCTGTTAAAGCATTTGAAATGCTTAGAAAGGAAAAGGGTGTATATGAAAAAAAAAAGTTGATGGATTAATTACTTCAGAAACCTTCAAAAGTATAAAATTTGTAGAAAATCATCAATTTGTTGGACTTCCTCGGGAAAGACTTTTGGAAAGCATCATAACAAATTTGAATAAAAGACTAATGGATTGTGAACATTTAAAAACAGGTAGCCAATTTCAACCTCAGGTATGCAGACAACCTCAGATATGCAGATGATACCACTCTAATGGCAGAAAGTGAAGAGGAACTAAAGAGCCTCTTGATGCAGGTGAAGAAGGAGAGTGTAAAAGTTGGCTTGAAACTCAACATTAAGAGAACTAAGATCATGGCATCCAGCCCTTCAATTCCTGGCAAATAGATGGGGGAGAAGTGGAGGTAGTGACAGATTTTATTTTCCTGGGCTCCAAATTACTGCAGATGGGGTCTGCAGCCAAGAAATTAAAAGACGCTTACTCCTGGGGAGGAAAGTTATGACAAATCTAGACAGCATACTAAAAAGAAGAGACATCACCCTGCCAACAAAAGTGTGTATAATCAAGGCTATGGTTTTCCCAGTTGCAATGTATGGCTGTGAAAGTTGGACCATAAGAAAGGCTCAGCACCAAAGAATTGAGACTTTGAACTATGGTCCTGGAGAAGACTCCTGTGAATCCCTTGGAGTGCAAGATGATCAAACTGGTCAGTCCTAGAGGAGATCAACCCTGACTGCTCTTTAGAAGGCCAGATCCTGAAGATGAAACTCAAATACTTTGGCCACCTAATGAGAAGTGTAATGTGCTGGTTGGCCACTAGAAGGCCGATCTTGAACGAAAGAAGAGTGTGATTGGTTGTTCAGTTTGACAGCCTGGTATAAAAAGCAGGCTGGCAGACAGTTATTTTGAGTTCTAAGTTACAGTTAAGAGTTACAGTTGCAGTTGCTGTGCAGAGATGTTCTATTACAAATACAGGCTGTTATAGTGAAGATCTTGTCTGCCTTGCGGTGTCTACAATCACCTCGACTTAATACATAATACTGGTGATGAGGAGGTCCTGAATCCTGATGTGCTGAATATCGGAAGAATAAATACAATAAGAATAATAAGAATAAATACAGAATGGCCACTCAGCACACATTTGCTCCGTTTAACCACCCCAGCGAAACATGGGAGTCTTATGTAGCCAGATTTGAGTGCTTTTTAATTGCAAATGCATATACTGAACTATCGGGTGACAGGAAGAGGGCTTACTTTCTCGGTTTTGCGGCACAAAAATGTTCGAGACCGCTCGAGCTCTCTTCGCACCGAAGTCTATTCATACAGTCACTTGGAAGGAATTACTAGAAAAGCTAAAGGACCATTATGCACCTCCCTCTTCCCGTTGTGCAAGACGGTATGTCTTCTACCATAGGTATCAGGGAGAAGGCGAAACTATAAATCAATACGTTGCTGCGTTAAGAAGGGCTGCTCTCTACTGTGAGTTTTTTAACCTCGAAGATTATCTAACCCTAGAAGAAGAAGGGGACAAAAGAAGGAGGCAAAAGAAGAAGGAGACAACAGAGAATGAGGCAGCTGGATGGGTCAGACATGACTTCGCAACTAACAACAAAGCCAATTTAAAGACAGGAACAAACTACAATTTCTCCATTTTTTGGAGCCAGATTACTGGAATATTGGCAAAGTAGTAGTTCTATGGAAAGCAGCTGAAGAACAATTGCTTGAATTTAGTGACATTTTTAATTACAAAATTAATATTAACGATTATTGGGATTTTGTAGAAAATGTTTTAAAAGATTCCAATAAATATGCAATTCCTGAGAGTATTCAAAAAGCTAAAAATATTGTCAGAATAATTGCTGTAAGTTCAGCAGAAGCAGAAAGGGCTTTTTCCAAAATGAACATTATATGTTCCGAGAAGAGAAATTGCCTGACCGTTTCCAATATAGCAAACATAATTTAATTGGCCTACCTCTAAAGGGCTGGGACCCTATTCCTATAGTCAAAAAATTGTTCCAAGTAAATCACACAGCTGCTTGATGCTTGATGCTTGAATAAAAGTGAAGAGAAGTGAAAGTGAGGAGGATTCCAATCAAGTAGCAATTTGGAGATACCTAAGTTTTATTTGTTGTCAGGTATTATTTAATAGTTTTTCATTCATATTGTAAAACACTTATGTAGTTTTGTATAAATAGCTTTTATTCATATTGTAAAACTTGTATAGTTTTGTATAGTTTTCATTCACATTGTAAAACTCTTGTAGTTTTGTATAAATAGCTTTTATTCATATTGTAAAACTTGAATAGTTTTGTATAGTTTTTCATTCATATTGTAAAACTCTTGTAACAAAATCTAGTTTTGTGTACCTCTTATTCTTATTTAAGTATTAAATGCATAAAATAAACTACCTTTTGGTATATCTTTTTTTATATTTAAAATGGTAATTAGGGCAAAGAAATGATGTTGAGTTGGCCATGCCCACCCAGTCATATGACCACCTAGCCACGCCCACCCAGTCACATGACCACCTAGCCATGTCCACAGTCACATGACCATTTAGCCATGCCCACCTAGCCACGCCCACAAAACCTGTTGTTAAATTGTTTGAATCCCACCACTGTTCTATACACACAATATGTGTATCTTGATGAAAAATTTAGATAGATCCAAAATGTGAGATACAAACGGTGATGCTCTAAGTTTCATTTTGGTTTTATTCTCTCTCAGCTGCAAGTATAAACATGTATAAAAATCATCTTACTTTCTCTGTATCAGGCCAGAGCAGCATAGTCCTTCCTTGGGCAGGGACTAACAGAGCTCAGCCCTAACCTGGTGGCCCTCTAGCCTTTCCTGTCACAAGAATCTTAGGTGCTCTTTCTAAAGGCAGAAAAGCAAAGTGCCACCATTTCACAGTTGTTTTGATTCACTGCTTTGATGTTGTATCCTTTTTGTCTGTCCTCTCTTGTGACACTTTTGGCAGTTCTGCTTGAGGTCACCAAGATAGTACAGCAAACTGCTGCCTTGTATATGACCTCACGAAAGAAGAAAAATGGCATTTGCTTTCCTCTTCTGTTATTCCTTTGCCCATACATGGACCCCATCGCCAAAGACAGACAATGAGACTTAAAGTTTTATTGCACTAGGTGCACTTATTTCTTTATTCCAATATACAAATAAATGTATTGCCTTATTTCTAATTTTATTAAAATGCACTTTTAACTAATTTTTAAAAAATAATGTGTGCGCTACAAAATCAGATTTTTAAAAAATGTTCAGTACTTAAGCATTAATATTTATAAAGGTATTATTTTCACAAGAAGTAGAACAAGTTGAAATGGAGAGATGTATATATAAATAATCCATGCAATCCACACAATATATTGTTTCATTACATGTATGTATGTATGTATGTATGTATGTATGTATGTATGTATGTATATATATATATATATATATATATATGTATGTATGTATGTATGTATGTATGTATGTATGTGTATGTATGTATGTATGTATGTATGTATGTATGTGTATGTATGTATGTATGTATGTATGTATGTATGTATGTATGTATGTGTATATATATATATATATATATATATATATATATATATATATATATATATATATATATATATATATATATATATATATATATATATATATATATATATCAGAGGTGGGTTCTAACTTACCTTGCCACCGGTTCACTTTCTCCTGCACTGCATGGCTGTACCGCATGGGTGCGCATGTGCAGTGCCAAAAATTCAAAAAAAAATCCCCCAAAAAGCTGAAAACAAGATGGTGGTGCATGTGCAGTGCCAGAAACTCGGCTTCTGCACATGCGCAGAAGAAAAAATCAGCAAAAAATTCCAAAAAAAATATTTGTTTTTCAAAAAAAAAAAAAAAGATGACGGCGTCCACGGACCGGCACTGACAGGACCAGCTCTGTGATGTCACCAGGGTTTGCTACCAGTTCTATAGAACTGGTGCGAATTGGGAGGAACCCACCTCTGATATATATAGATAGATAGATAGATAGATAGATAGATAGATAGATAGATAGATAGATAGATAGATAGATAGATAGATATAGATATAGATATAGATATAGATATAGATATAGATATAGATATAGATATAGATATAGATAGATATATAGATATATAGATATATAGATATATAGATATATAGATATATAGATATATAGATATGCGGGAGGGAGAGAAGGGGATGGGATAGGAGATATTTCTGTGGGGCAAGGCTGAGGGAGAGAAGGCGGATAGGATAGGGGAGGATTCTGTGGGGCAATCCTGAGGGAGAGAAGGGGATAGGACAGGACCAATGGGGCCAGTCTGAGAGAAAGAAGGGATTGGAGAGGAGAGGCCTCCGTGGGGCAAGCCTGAGGGAGAGAAGGGGATAGGACAGGACCAATGGGGCCAGCCTGAGGGAGAGAAGGGGGATAGGAAAGTAGAGGCTTCTGTGGGGCAAGCCTGAGGAGAGAAAGGGAGAGGAGAGGCCGATCGTAACTACTCATTAATTTTCAAGCTCTAAGTGTTGATTTATCAAGCCCAATCACATAGTTCCGTAGCAGAGCATGGGTATTTAGCTTATATATATAATCTGATATATATATCAAATTCCTGTTTTTTTGTTTTGTTTGTTTTGCTATCTTAGACTAACATGGTTCTCCTCCTACAAC